>CM053787.1:344773635-345281135 GCA_028749045.1 Cupressus sempervirens | reverse complement strand
AGGCACCTGAAAAGAATGATGGTAGCTAGCCCTAGTTATGGTTTTACATTTTGTTATTGTGTTTTTAATCACCCTAAAGTAGATGCCCTATGGGGTTTTACTTTGTGTGTGTGTGTGTGTGTGTGTGTGTGTGTTTGTAAGTGTAAGTGTTGGACTAATAGTAGTAATTTTCTTTGCTTCTTGAATTTTTTTCTATTTTATTTTATTGGTCAGTAATAGGACTGATGGTAGTTATAGTTTTGTTCTAGAACTTATTTATTTTTTGAAGTATAAAATTGGTATTGGTTAGTTTGATTGGGAGGTAACCTCTGGCTAATCCTTTAGCCTTTCTATACTCTAGGGTCAGCCCCCTATCCTTTTGGTTTCTATCTATTACTTCAAAAACACATATTAAGGAAAAAATTAATCTTGGAGGAAATTAGTCAACTCTAATTACTCAAAAAATTTAGCCTAGGAGTTAGTTGTAAGTGTTTATTTTCTATGTCACATCTAGACTAGTATTGGCATAGTAATTTCCCACATTATATGAGATACCCAATTTCCCACAATTTGTATATGCATTCAAATTGAGGATTCTCAATTTAGATGTTGGATGATTTCATAATAATTGCAATTTATGTTATGTACAATGTTGGGATTTTTTGACAAACTATCCTTGATCATGTGATAAGGAATTTTTTGACAATTACATTTAATAAATATAACTTAATTTATGTGTTAATGTATCTATTTTTATACATGTAAAAATGTATATTTTTGTTAATTTCTTCATTTAATTAGTTGGTTAAAGAGTACACTACTTTCAAAAATATGAAGCTAGATACTTATCTATCTATAAGTGAGAACTCCTTATAAAATTTATTTAAAAAGTCAAATCATTAACAATTTCAACATGCCAATGTTTAAATGTTTGAGGTGTAGCTTAAGCAAAAAATTATATACATACAACTAGTAAATTAGTTTAGAAATATAAAATAACATGAATTTAACAAATAAAAGCAATTTAAATAATCATGTGGAAGACTTTTATATAATAAAAAAGGATGGAAATATTGAAAATTCAAAATCCTACAAAGATAAAATGATGTATTTTTTAATCAAATCTAAAACAAAATCTCCAATGTTATTTCATGACAATAGGCTATGACAATCCACATGAACCAAATTCAATGTTTAAAATAGTAAATATTAATCTAAATGTGAACCGAAAATTCCAAAATCTCTCTAAGAAAACAAGCTAAGTACTATTTTTTTATTAAATATAGTTTAAAGGAGTATTATATGTAAATCAACATCAATTCCAGAGGTTAGTAGCTTGAGCTCCACTAACTATGAATAGTATATAAGTTCATATCTTCTAAGGGAATCTATTGTACATAAACATAAATCAAAATACTATTATATGTTTATATACCCAAATTTCTTGTCATAACAATACTTCTATTTCATTAAAACAATTGGGGCTTCGAGTCCCTTGTTAAAACTTGTTTTAGCCTTAATACTTCTATTTCATTGAATAGATCATTTTATTAAGCAATAATGAAAGATTTGACATTTCGATTGCAAATATCTTGTTTCTCATGGAGAAGATGAGTCAATAGAAGATGTTACCTATTAAGATAACAATGAAAATGACTTAAAGTTTTACTTGCATATGATGAAAAAAATTATTATTGGAAAATTTGTTTTGTGAGGAACAAAAGTCAATTCTTTTACAAAACCAACATAAAAAGAAAACATCATTCTATACAGACACAAAGTAACAACTCAAACATGAACCGAATGCCAACCAATAGGAAAAAAAATATAGTACAAATACCCTAACATAACTAGAACATTTAGCTAGAGGTTGATTTTTCTTAATGGTATTAGCATCAATATGCCTAACTTTCATAGCAACATTATCACTTAGAGGAGTAGCACCTGAACATCCTTAATCCTAAATATCATAGCTCTAGACCCAAACTAGATTCTAGATCACACTGATATTAGGATCCTCTACACTCACATTAGAAGCATTACTTTTCTTCTTATCCTAAGAAAAATCAATATTAGTAGTAAAAGCTTTAATAGTGATGGAAAGAAGAGAAAAACCTTTGGATAGGCAATGATCTTCCTCTACGTGCTCATTGAATTTCCTCAAACCTTTTCTTTTGTCCAACAAAGATGACTTGCTCACATTAACCACCTTATAAATTATTGGTTGAACATCATCAAACTTTGTTTCCAACCTCTAAATTTTTAATTTGTTATCATCATTTAGCTCATGAACACTATAAGTCCAATTCTTGGTACTAGTTAGGATATCATCAAGTTTATGAGAACTTCAAGAGCCATACTTGATAGTACTTAACTTAGCCAAAAACCCATTCAAAGGATTTTCTTGACTAACAAGAATAACACTCACTATTCTACCCAATGAAGCCTCATCTCTACAACTGGTCCACTTCTCTAAAGGAGTATCATCACCAACATCTACCCCAAAATATCAATTTGAATCACCTTTTATTTCCCCACCTTCTTCAATTATAATTTTAAATTAGTAAGGGATAAGGACGAGTTGAATTTTTTGGAAGTGCCCCATGCTTAGTACATCCCACAGGGGTTTCCTCTCGCACAGTGCCTAGATTTAGACCCCTCAGAGTTGGGCCTTCTTCTTTTGTCTTACCATTCCATTGATTTAACAAGTCAAGGACATACTCTTGAGACAACTCATAATCTGAGTCCTCTTTATGAGAAGATGAGAAGGCAAACAAAAATGAATCTTTCCTATTCATGTTGTACATATGATACATTTCATCCCCATCAAAGTGAGTTGAATTATGAGTCATCCCTTCATTTTCATAATCCATACAAACATTCTTCTTAAACCCCATATAGGTCATCACATGGGGTTTTTAGAGATATTGAGGGTTATGATATTTTCTAGAATAAAAATTTAATCAAGCCCTTATGAAGTGTAGAGCTTAGGGTCTGTTCTTGTGGGCTTCCAAATAATGATTTAGGGAAGAGGCCAAATAAAGAGGGAGAGAAATGCA
The DNA here is from genome assembly GCA_028749045.1 of Cupressus sempervirens. Taxonomy (NCBI): domain Eukaryota; kingdom Viridiplantae; phylum Streptophyta; class Pinopsida; order Cupressales; family Cupressaceae; genus Cupressus; species Cupressus sempervirens. The sequence continues at coordinate 345,278,097 of CM053787.1, read as the reverse complement.
TTTATCATGGTAGAAATGCTTAAGAATCACAAAATGATAAAAGAAAATATCCCAAATTTACCGTCAAGGGTAACATATGACATACTAGCTTCAACAAACCCCAACCAAGGCTTCTACAAAGTAGTGCACTCATAGCCACCATCTATGGTTTTGGTAACCATCTCACATTTCCTTGGCAGAAAGAAGTAATCCACTTCCTCTGTAATAGATTTCTTGTCCCTATAAAGTTTAGTACTATTGTGATATATGACCAACTCTTCATTGATGCACAACTCTATACAATACACCCTAAGAACACCATTGTCCTAACCATCCACAAAAGTATTAGTAACCAAGGCATGCACACCATGAAAGGCTTCTATATATGAAGTAGTCCCTCTAATAGACAATTGTTCCCAAACTGCATGCATGTTTAACCATTTATCCTAAATAATAAGTACAAATATATTTCTATCCCCAACTTATTTCCCACAAAAAGCACTATGCAAACATAAACTAAAGAAACAACCCTAAGTAGTGGCACAAAACCGTAGACGCATAGATAAAAACACCATAATGATTTGATTGTAAGTTGTCACACCTAGATTTACAAGGACATTTGTAGCACAATTATCCTCAAGGTACTAATAAGAGACGCAACACTCTCTCAATGTTGAAATAATAACTTTGCATTCAATGATTAAATGCTTAATTATCCAACTTGATGGAATCAACCCATTAATGAAGGTTTAAAAAATTAGAGAGTTGCTATCAATTCAAATCTTAGTTACTCTCTATCTCTTGCCATACTTAGATCTAAATAGATAGCTCAGGGCGCAAAGAGGTAGTTTGTCTAGGTCCCTACACAAATTTTATATTAATCCCAACCATAGAATGAGACCTTCCTCCATAACTTTTCTTAACTAGTTTACTCTCTTTAGTTGGATCTCTTTTTGGACTATTTTATGTTTCATTGTATTGATCTTATGTGAGCTATGTGGGCCCATTGGATAACTTACAACTAAATGACATTTTTCCTTTAAAAGAGTCCGTATATGCTTTAGATGTAATGTTGGTTGTTGGAGGGAGCATACATACATAGAGTCCGGACGTCCCTCGTTAAGAAAAAATTTGCATTTTGAAGTCTTCTCTTGTGACCCGCAAAATTGATTGACATTTAGTCAAAATTGCAAGCCACGACTAATGATTTTCTATTGAATATGGAATTGAAGGCAAGGAATTCAAAGAAAATAGTAATTCAGAAACAATTGGACTACTTTTATATCATCATATTGAATCTAATTTTCCACAACGGTTAACAACTTATTCACACTTTTTATCAAGCTTAGGCGACTTTCTTTCTTTTTATTTATCAGTCAATAGAGTCATCCACAAGCTTTGGCGACTTTCTTGTTTTCATAACGTAATGGTGTAGACTCACATAAAACTTGAAGTGACTTAATAATATTTTTTTGATAACATAAAACCGTCCCCAGGTGTTTCCTTGAGTAGGTAATGACAATTTCGATATTGACTACTACCAAGGTAAGTCAATAAGTCAATAAATAAAAAGCAGAAAGATCACTGATAACATTGAGAAAGGTCAAGACAAACATGATCTCAACTTTTGAAAAAAGAGAAAGATCAGTAGACTAAAATAAATTAATTAAAAAGGTCTTTTTTTATTAAAAAAGAAGTACATAATATAAATTAATTAATATTAATTAAACAGACATACATTAATTTATCTTTAAAAATTAGAAATTAATAAAATGGACTTAGTTTATAAATTAAAAATAATAATAATAAATATTATTTCTTATATTATAATTAAACAAAAAATATGTATTTTTTGTTTTTAATTTTTTTCCTTAGAGGAGTGGGGTTTGATATCCTATATGTGCATAACATATGGGTACTTTGATGATGTCAACATGAATAACGTGTATGTACTTCTATTCACTAGGGAGGTAGGGGTAGTAACCTACCACCAACCTTCTTTATTTTATTTTATTTTATTCTTAAATTTATTTATTGTATAAATGAAATATATATAGACATATTATTTTTTAATATTTTCTTATATTTACATAAGTATTATTAATATGTACATATACATATACATACATACATATGTATTTATATATGTATATATTTATGTATGTAATATGTATGTGTATGTGTGTGTTTTGAAAATATAAATACTATTTTTCCAATTTTATATGTGTGTGTGTGTGTTCCCTTAATATATAATTTTCCTAATAAATATTTTCTCCTTATTTATCAATATATATAAGAGTTTCATTTACTATACATACACACACATGCACATATAATTTTACATATATAGATATATGTGTGTGTCCATACATTCAAACATGTGTGTGTGTGTGTGTGTGTGTGTGTGTGTGTGTGTGTGTGTGTGTGTGTGTGTGTATACACACACACATATACATACATTTACACACAAACATAAATTCAGACATACATACATACATACATACTACGTAGGGGGGAAATGTAACCAACAAATTGGTTAATATAAACTTGATGAGATGAACTTGTTTTCTAAATATATTCACTCTAAGCTACTCAATACAAGAGAAAGAAGGGCTTCCGAACATAACTCTTAATATAACCAAAGTTAGATTAGTGACAAAGGGGTGTCAATACTAAACCCAAATTATATCAAGAAAGTATGCAAGAAAGTCCTTTTCATGTAATGTTCATTAACCTTAGATTTATAAAGTGAAGGTGAATTGATTAGATTGATTGAGATTGCAAGAGGCACAAATTGTAACTAAGAACATGAAAGATCAAATATAAAATATTGAGGAAGAAGCTAAGGAAAAATACATTCCTTAAGAGAAGAAAACAAGTAGATGGAGAATAATACTAATTTTCCACCACTTAGAGGCTTTAAAATAGGAAAATATTTGTTAAGGCCTCATTGAACTTAAAATCTAAATTGGGTTGGTCTCTATTTTTTTCTAGATACTAGTATACATCAACTCTTTGTGTATAGGTCGATCTACTCAATATGTACCGATTTATTAAAAAACAATTAGATCTAGAGACTTCTCTATCAAAGGGAATCCAAATATGTATCTAAATCTTTGATCTTGAACCTACAAATGGGAAAGAAATTATTATTTTTTACTAGGGGAGCACTTTCATTGGTCAAGCCCTAGATTGATGTATCTGTTTGCCTAAGTTGTATCAACTAAGCAAGTGGTGAAAAAGAACTCAAACATTGAGTTTGTAGGATGTGTTCTCATTGATTGAGAATCAGCTAATAAGAAGTTTTGAAGCATTGCAAGTTCAACCACCGGTAGACTACAATACCAATCAAAATAGAAGAGTGAAGGAAAGCGTAGAAGTGGAATGGTTGTACCTTAGTTACCATTGATGTGATGATACATTAGGATGTATGAATGTGAAAAGACAAGCAACAGAGAAAGGACACATAATGCGGTTGAAGTAAACAAGGTCCCAGGTCTTGTTGAGATTATGTGTGTTACACACATTACAAAATATTTTTATATAGTATATTATTTTATTTTATTATGTAATGTTGCACCTAGTAGCACAACGTGTAATATGTAAAGACTCCTATGGGATATACTTAATGAATTGTATTATAATGCTATGATAATATGTAATATAATTATTTGATATCAGAGAAATAAGTAAATGTCCAATATTAAATGTTGCGTTAATGAGTTGGGTAGCACATGGTTTATGTAATACCAATTGGTGGTTTTGTGAGACTCGCTACTATATAAGCAACCAAAAGGGTAGTTGTAGACACAAGACAACAAGGGAAAAGAGACAACAACAAAAAAGGAAAGAGTTGAGCAAGAGAAGGCTTGACAGGTTAGCCAAGGGAGCATTTGTGAAGGTTGGAAGCATGGCATGAGATGTGTAGATTCATGCTTGTTCAAATAGATTGTGTGGTTGTCGCTATGGTTTTGAAGGTTTCTTGTATTGCAATAATGTTTTTGTTGAATAATACATGATGATGAATTCTTTTGGAGGTTGAGGCATTCCCTCAATGAGGGTTTCCCAAGGTATATCTTGTGTCACATTTTTGTGGGTATGTTGTATATTCTCTTGCATGTGGATTTAATTGCATATTTATTTTAGATGTATATTTGGTTATGTGGAAACAATTATATTTTTGTTGCAAGTTTCCTTACAAGTGGTATCAAAGCTATGGTTTTGTTGTTTTAACCCTAGATTGAATCCATGGGAATGCATAAGAGGATAAAAGATAGGGAAAGATATATGAGTTTCATATGTTGTTTATTGTAGATCTAAGGATTTTGGATCTATTGTTATGATGGGATGTTGGTATATTTTGGGCATGTTAAACTATTGGATAAATGTATTTTTAGGATGGTTCATTTGAATGAGGTTTTTAGGGGGTGGCTTCCAATAATGACCTAGGAAAAAAATTAATCTCACAATTGGATGCAGGTTGTTTTTTCCATAAATTTTGATATATAATATGCCCTAGTTTGGTCATATTGATAGAAAATGCAAAAGGATTTTAGTTTTAGCCCGTGATGACTGTCAAATTTAATTTTGTTAGAATTTTTTATCATCAATAAGAACAAAATTGTAGTGAAAACTGTAAATAGACTATCTTTGTAAAACAACCATAACTTTCTCTCAAGATGTTAGATTTTGGACTTCGTATAGTTGTTGGAAAGACAATTCAAAGAACTACAACTTGGTGTAGGTTTGATTCTATGATTTGGATATTTTTCAGGTTTTAAGACCTTGAAAGTTAGATGTTATTTATTTTAAACATAGTTTTGGGCATAAATTGGGCATACAAAGTCAAATTTTGGACTTCAAATAGGAAACAAAAAGCTCTTATAGAGCTCTACATATTGGTTTAGATTTGCTACAAATTTGGAATGATTTCTTTGGTGATATACTAGTTTGAACAGTTTATTTTATGTATTGACTATGGTAACATTTTGACTTTATGGCATTGCATATTTTTGAATATTTGGATTTGATGTCATTGTATACTAAGAGTATATTTCAAATTAGTCTCATGATAATATGGTTATTAGTGTTTGGTTTTGATATGTATGATGACTTGTTGGATCTACAAGTTGTGTAGTATTGTAAGAAGTCTATACTTACAAGTTGCCTTTATGGCTTGGATATGGGTGGTCTTTGCACATTGTTCTTTCCTTATTGATACATATTCATATTGGTGGATTGGTCTTTGGTTTTGTATTCCCTTTGTTACATGATTTTTTGATTTGTCTTCATGTAGAAAGGATGAGATGTCATTACCAAGTACAATCATGGTGGAGGATTGTAGTTGACTATTTTATGCTTAAAAGTTGGAAAGTTTGAGAGTTAGTTTCTCATGTCATGGATGTGATCATGGTTTCATTCATAATGGCATGACATGATTAGATATACAAGTACATCATTGATGTTCATATTTTTGGATTCCTAATTTGGTTATGGTGTTACATTATCTTTTTGGTTGAGGATCATGTTTATTTGGTTTCTTTTGAGGAGCTCGTGATCTACACTTTAATTTCTTTGATGGTTTGATTCATTGGTTGATTCTCATGGTTAGAGAATGGTTTTTGTCATGATGTCATGGATAGTTTGGAGACACGGTTTAGTGAGAGTTTGTGATAGTGATAATGTGGTAGTGCAAGATTAGTTCCTATTTTAGTTTGTATCTTCTTGGGTTGGAGATCTTGGTTTCACTTGGTAATGACACTTTGGATGTGTATGTAGACCTAAAGGATCTTCATGTAGGAGATGGATTTTATGATGCCATAGATGACTCAGTACCATTGTTGAGTGATAGTTATTAGCATTGATATATTTATTGAGTGTTTGTATATGTTTAAGATTTTTCTTATATCCTATTACTGTAGAAGTGTCTTTGACATTTCCATGGTACACTTTTTATCTTCATGGTGCATGGAGATGGTTGCATCTTGAGGACTCATGGAGCTCTTGGTAATGGTATGTTTTATGCTTTCATTTATAATTTCATTTGTCATGTGAGGATGGTTTCATTATTATTTCATAGTATACTCTTGATACACATTCAGAGTTTTGACATATTATTGTATGTTCATATGGAGAATGTTATCTCTTTGGTTGAGATGGTTAGATCATGTTGTCATTTTTATGTTCCTGAGGCCATGGTTGGAACTTTGACACTGATCTTGGTGTAGTTTCTTTGTATTGAGTACATTGATCATTTTTTGGATACTGAATGGTATTTCTTTGTTACATTTGGATTTGGCATGGATTGATTGGTTATAGGTGCTCATGGATACTTAGAGGTGGTGGTGATGCTGATTTCTCTTGGATTAGAGAAGTATGTGCTAAGATAGTTGATGGTTTCAGCAGGAAGTCAAAGGAGCATTCACCTAATATGGACTTGAGAGGAGATTGTTCTTATATGAGTCTTGGTTGAAGACTTGGATATCTTGATGAGCGTTCTCATTCCCTACTCTTGGTCTACTTGGCAGTTTACTACTTGAGAGGTATAACCCATTGTTTCTCTCAGGTGGAGTACGTTTATGCTTGGATTTCATTGATATGGACATTGAGCTATGGTACATGAGTTAGTTTTGGAGGGTTAATTTGAGAGATGGTTTAACATTTGTTTATCCTTGTACATATGTTTTTATGCTAGTTGAGTTTGGAAGATGGTTTTATATTGTGCATATTCCTTGGATTAGGAATGGTTATTCCTTGGTTTAGGAATGGTTTATGAGTTTGATCTTCTTGTGAGAGGATTACATCCATGATTAGTTATATGGTATTATTTGGGTGTTGTTGTGGCTTTTTGGTTGGGATTTTGTGGAAGAGATCATACTTGCACAACTTACATCTAGAGGTTTGTGTAGAAGGACATGATATAGATTATGATTTACATGATTTCTCTTTGGTATTGGTTATCTTCTTGAATGTTTAGTTTCACTTACACTAGATTTAAGATTGGTGTGAGATTATGATAGTTGGTTTGTGCTCATGTATGTCATATCAAAGATGACATGGTTATTCATTTATCTCTTTCTTTTGCTATTTGTGGAGAATTTGGGAGAGAATTGGAGACTTGTTATAAGAGTTGTTCTTGTACATTATTAATTTATGTATTGTGGATGTCCTTGATACTACATGGATTCACTTCTTTGAGATTTTGTGAGTGGATTGGTTACAAATTTGACATTATCTTTTGTGATGGGAGCTTCTTGGGGTATATGTGGTAGGTATTTTTTTAGGCATGTAATTATAAGTTACAATTTTGATATTTTGGTGATGTAAGATTTGTAAGGAAACTTGGCAACAAAGAATATAACCATTTCCACATAACCCATAATAGATCTAAAATAAATATCGAATTAAAATCCACATGCAAGAGAATAGACAACATACCCACAAAATTGTGACACAAGATATACCCTGGGAAACCCTCATTGAGGGAAAAAACCCAACCTCCAAAAAGCATCCATCACCATGTATTATTCAGCAAAAAATGTCATTGCCAGACAACCATGGAAGCCTTCATGGCCATAGCCACAACCGAGCAAACTATGTGAACAAGCATTAATCCACACATCCCATGCCATACTTTCAACCTTCACAAATGCTCCCTTGGCTAACCTATCAAGCCTTGTCCCGCTCGACTCTTGCCTTTTTCACTCTTACTCTACAACAACTACCCTTGTGACTGCTTATATAGTAGCAAGTCCCACAAAACCACCAAGTGGTATTACATAAACCATGTGCTAAAACCATGTGCTACCTAACCCACTGACGCCACATTTAATATTGGGCATTTAATTCTTTTCCCCAATATTAAATAATTACATGAAATATTATCACAACATTACAATACAACTCATCAAGAATATTCTATGGGAATCTTTACATGTTGCACATCCATCTAGATGGAACATTACATAATAAAATAAAATAATAAAATATAACAATATTATGCAATGTGTGCAACACCCATTATCTCAACAAGATTCACTTGGTATACCTTTGGAAGTGTGGATAGTAGTATGGGTTGGCACTTGTTGTGGGTGTCATATTTTGACAACTATGGATACATGTGATTACCTTGAGATCAGGTGTTTGTGCTTGAAATTTCAGTTGGCATAAGATTTAATGATATTCTAATGTGATTGATTGGATGAATTTCTCTTTGGATGGCTTCTATGTATGCCTAGTGCCAGTGGCATAATAGCAGGTGGGATCATTCATGTTTGAGAAGCTTGATACTTTGATTTTTTTGCATGTACCAAGATGGAGCACTTTGTATACTTTGATCATGATGGTTTATGTGCTAGGAGGGATTATTTATTTTTTCATTTATGTGACTATAGATTGGCTGTATACAATGTATACAACAAGTGGGATATTGTTGACATTACGTGTATTGCACACATTATATTACTTTATTTTACTATGTAATATTGCACCTAGGAGAACCTATATGGATGTGAAACATATAAATATTTCGATGTGATATACTTGATCATGAGTTGTATTATAACAATTTGAATGCATCATTAAAACTCAACTCTACATTTTTGTTTCTCATTCCTAAAGTCCCAAGGGCAGATTCAATGGATCAATTTAGGCCCATTATTCTTTGTAATTCATTCTACAAGATCATTTCAAAGGTGTTGACATCCAAAATCCTTAATTTTCTTCCTTTGATCATATCTCAACAATAGACAGGTTTTGTCTCTGGAAGACAAATCTTGGATTCTATCATGATGGTTCATTGAAGTCATTCATTCACTGGAAGCAGGTAAAAGAGAAGGAGTTCTACTCAAGTTGGATCTCTCCAAAGCCTATGATTGGGTGGACTAGACTTTCCTTGGTTCTATTCTCTAGGCTTTTGGTTTTGATAATGAGGTTCGTAAACTCATTTCTCAACTTATTTCTACTTCTTCGCTTGCCATAATGATCAATGGGGCTCCTTCTAATTTCTTCAAACCTTCAAAAGGCTTAAGGCAGGGGGGTCCCCTATCTCCTATCTTTTTCATTATCATGGTTGAGTGTATTGGTAGGTTAATTCAGAGAAAAAGGCAGGATGGGATTTTAAGAGGAACCAATCCTTCTTCAGGACATGTTTCTTTTACCCATCAACAATTTGTGGATGAAAATATCATGGGAGGGGAAGCTTTAGTTCAAGATGCTAAAGAGATGAAGAAATTATTGGATGTGTATATTAGGGGATCAAGCTAGCTCATTAATTGGGCAAAACTCTTAGTTTTCATTAGTAATACTTCTATTGAAATACAAAGGAAGATTATTGTGATTCTTGGGTGTTGGGTTGGCAACCTTCCAACTAGCTATCTTGGTCTCCCCTTGGGAACTAAGCCACTAGATTCTTTCTGGAATGGGATTCTTGATAGGTTTTGTAAGAATTTGGTAGGATAGAAAGGTACCACTCTTCGTAATCTTCCAATGTATGCCCTAAGTCTCTATGAGATACCGGCCAAATATGCTAATAAAATAGAAAAGATCCAGAGATATTTTCTATGGTCTGGTCTTGAGGAACACAAAATATACTCTCTTGTGGCTTGGGATAATGTTTGCCTCCCCAAGAGTTATGGAGATCTTGGAATTAGGAAACTAAGACATTTAAATAAGGCTCTTATAGCTAAGAAGATCTAGCACATTTTCAATAGTATAGGGGAATGGAGAGACATTTTAGTGGAGAAGTATATTAGAAGGCCTTCTCTAAGGTTTTTGCTCAATGATCCTAACATCCCAAATGGTTTGGTCATTTGGAATGGCATTCTTAAGGCAAGAGACCTAGCTAATTCTAAGACCAATTGGAAAGTGGGAATGGTGAAGACATCCTCTTTTGGCACGATAATTGTTTATTCTAGGGTCCTCTCATTAACAATCCTATTTATGACAACTGGGCAAATATTTGTATTAGGCAATTTGGATTTAATGTTAGAGACTAGAGAATAGACCAGGGATGAAGAGACATGTCTCTCATCTTGAATGATCTCAAGTTGATAATGGTGATGTTGAATTCAATGATCTTGAACAATAAGAGGGATGAATTTGTAGAACAAGATTTAGTACATGGATTGTGCTTGTTTAGCACCAATGGGAAGGTGACACTTGTCACAAGGAGGATGAGTGTGAGAGGGTAGGGTAAAGGGTTGGTTAAAGGCATGATGAGTGGGGTTGAGTATGTAAGAGGGATGTAAGAGGAATGAGTGTGGAAGAGGGAAGAGTGTGGAAGATGGGTGTAAGAGTCATGAGTGGGCTTGTAAGAGTCTTTTATGTTTTGTAAGAGCACTCATGACTTAGTGGTTGGGTTTTTTGAGGAGAGACTTTGGTTTGGATTAGGAAAGTCTTAAACTTGTTTAATGAATGTGACAACATTATGGGGTGGATTAGGCTTGGGTTTAGGATTAGATTAGGGATGTTAGAGATGTGCAAGTGGATGGCATTAATGAAGGTGGGTGAGTTAGTGGCTAAGCTTGGTTAGTATGGGTGGATGGGGTGGATTAGGCTAAATGGAGGTTTAGAGATAGGTTAGGGGTTTTTGAATTTGAGGATTTCATTTATCAAATAGATTTATTTAATAAATGGGGATTTTTGGAATTAGATAGGAGAAAAGGATTTAATTGATTAATAATAGATTATTTGATTTATCAATTAGGACTATAGATGATTAATTAAATTAATCAACTAGGGATGGAAAAGGATTAATTAAATAAGAATTTAATTAATGATGCCTTTAGAGATGGCTAAATTAGATTACCAAAGCAGTGTAATCAAATTTAGGTGTCTACAGAATTAATATGGGAGGATAATCCTAATGGTTGCTACTCAGTGGCATCAGGGTATAATTCCCTTTGGATCCTAAAAGAGAAACCTCCTTTGGCTAAGGCCTGGTTGCCTGGCCTTACCCCTAAGATTAATATGTTCTTATGGCTATTGTTACAAGATAAAATTCTCACTTTGGATAATTTAGCAAAGAGAGGTCGGTAAATCCCAAATAGATGTATTCTTTGCAAGCATCAATTAGAATCAATTAATCATTTTTTTTTTCCATTGTCCATACTCCGTGGAGGTTTGGGATTTTTTCACTAAGAAATATGGGGTGGGTTGGTGCAAGCTAAGTGGTGTTTTGGATTTGTTTTGTCAATGGGATAGTATGTATAAAGACACAAATTTGCATGCTATAAGCTCCTAGACTTTTCCTTACTTCTACTAGGGAGTTTGGAAGGAGAGAAATAATCAAATTTTTAGAGACATGGAGGAATCTACTTATGTGCTTGTGGACAAAATCAATAGTAATATGAAAGAAAACTTCTAGATAAGAAAGGGAGGAGATATTGAAGATGGAGGTAGAAATAAGAAAAAGGAAAAGGACAAGAGAACTAAAAGATAGGAGGTGAAATGGAAACTCCCACCTGAGGGTCAGCATAAAGCCAACTTCAATGGAGTAGTTAAATGGAATCTTGGTCCATCAAGATGTGGAGGCATAATTAGAAACTAACATGGTGGAGGAGTTTTTGCTCTCTCCTATCCCTTAGGAAACTAGAAAAATAATTATGTTGAAGCCAATACTACTCTCCACACTATTAAATTAGCCCTAGATGTGGGAGTCAAAAAATTATGGCTAGAGGGTGACTCAAATAATATTCTTAGATGTATCAAAGGGGTTCTCCATCCCACCTGAACAATTACAAATATAGTTGAAGAAATCTATAAAACACTTGGAAACTTTTAATGCATTCATGTAAGCCATGAGTATAGGGAGGCTAACTCGGTGGCTGATTGGTTTGCCAATGAAGTAGTAAAGAAAGATACAGTGATGATATGGAACACTATCAAGAATATTCCAATAGATGAAAAAATCCTAATTAGTTTAGAGAGGATCTAGGGAGGTACAGGTGAAATCCTAAGCTAATTATGAAAATTAATCAAGTATGGGTCACGCCAATGCAATTATGGTAAATACAAAAGGAACATGCAGATGACATTTTCCATGTCAAATCGACATTCTTTATGGGTAGTCTATTTCCTTTACTATTTTAATGGAATTGAAAGACAAAGCAGTTTCAAACAGAGTATATAGTGGATTGAGGAAGGGAAATAGAGGACAATGTTTATGAGAATAGAAAACATTTAGGCTATAGAGATGGTGGGTGAGTGGAGTAGGAAAGAACTAGTAGGTGAGGTGGACAAATGGAATCAAAGAACCAGAGTTTGGGAGAAGCTTGAAAAGGGTGGAATTGTAAATTATATTTCCAAGCTTCATGGATATGACCCAACGATTACCAATCTTATGGTAAATTCGTGGAAGGATGGTAGGGTCAAAGTGGATGGGGTTTCATATCAAGTTACTATGGAGGTCATCGCCCATGTCACTAAAATTCCAGATGAGGGATTAAAGTTATATAGGGATAAAAAGGTGTCTATGAATGTGGTTAAGGATTTTTCCAAGAACATAGAAGAGAAAAAGGAACTAGTGAAATGCGAGACCTACTATGAGATGGACTCGATTAAGAAGCTCTAGAGATATGTGCTAAGGGCCATTATTGAGTATATATCCCTGGATACAAGATTTGATAGGCTTAGAACCCATCATTTTATTTTGCTTAATCATTTTAATTATGGGGTTAAGGTTTCCTTTCCATTTTATTTGTATTCTTCCATGCACAAGATCATTTCTAGGAACAAGAAAAAATCCACTTCTAACTTGACCCTACATGAGGGTTTACTTCTCTTGATCTATGAGCATTTTAAGGCTCAATCTAGGAGTATACCCTTGTCTCATGTAGTGCCTACTTTTGAGGAGATGGGGAGCTCTAACTTCTCCTCAGATATGGAAGATGTTTAGAGTATAATCTCAAAGGGGGAGGAAGATTATCTCTTGTCTAGAAAGAAGGTAAGGGGAAAAAAAAGGAAATGCCTACTTCAACTAAAGTTTCATGTAGGAAAAGCCCCAGGGACCTTGGGCCTAAAAGTACTAGTCAAGGGGAAGAAGAGTATAATGAGGAAGGAGGTGACATGGATACAGATGTGGAGAATAAGGGTGAGGAAGATGAAGATAGAGAGGAGCCAGTTGATAACCCTAGAAAGAAGCAAAGGAGGATGGAAGAGGAGGACATAACCTTAAAGGGGAAAATTGATTCTGGTGCAGAGATTTAAGTGCTTCCTCCCTCTCCAAGTCCCCCACAAGAGCATGAAAAGGAGAAAATAGAGGAAGGAAGTGGTGAGGTGGTTATAAAAGATAGGTGAATGGCTTGGAAAAATTTCAATGTCAGAACTTCAAAGATGGGGATTGTGAGAGAAGTCATGAATCTCCAAATCTTGTAAGAAAAAAGGGAAAGACCCAAATGGAGGAACTTATTGATCTGGTGCTGGTGGCCATCACTAACAATGTGAGGGAAATGGGAATGAACCTATTTTAAAATGCAAGAAATAGCATGACAGATAATTTTAGATCAATTAAATGGTTGTTTCATGAATTAGAGGAGGTAAAAGAAAGAATGGGGCAGTTGGAAAGCTAGGGGAAAGAAGTTTGAGAGAGGGAATTTGATAGGTTAGGGGGATGGTATTAGGTTAGTCAAAAAAATGATGAAAATTTTGGAGACTTACAACCATAACATGGCTAACCAGATGATCTCTATTCTAAACTCTCTCAATGAAAACATTGTTACTCTTACTGGAAAGCTAAAAGCCAAGGCTTTTCTGGAGGACAATGAGGAAAAGGACAAAGCTAAAGACGGGATGGATGAGGAAACCAAAATAGACATAACCCATAGCCAGCTGGATCAAACCTCCTTGAAGAACTATGAGCAAATGGTTGAGGAGTTTTAGAAAGCCTATGAAGTGGTGAAAACTATGCAAGACCTTGAAAGGAAGGTAGAGGAGTAAGTAAAGGATTATCATTTTCCATATTTTGGTTTTTTTGGTTTTTTTGTTTGGCCTTTTTCCTGTCTTTTGATTCAACCTTTCTATTCGTCATAGTTTTGTTTTTGGGATTTTGTTGTTCTATTTAAAGCCCTCTAACATATAACAACTTTTGGGTTTCAGGATCCTTGTAAAACCTATTTTTCTTATCAAAAACTTTTACATACTTTGCATAGCTATTTTCCAACTGTAAGCATGGATAAAACTCATAAGACTTCACATCATTAGGAAAATTTTCCACTCTTGGGAGGCCTGGCCATAGTTGTAATGAGGCCAACATATAGATGAGGAAAGAAGACATATAGAATGTATTGTAGAATTTTGCACCATGGAGAGCATTTGACAAAATTTTGATTACTTAATAGGCCCAATTAATATATTTTGTGTTAGAGTAGATGACATGCACTAAAAATAAATATTGCTCAACAAAATTCAAAGCTTCTACCTTACCTTTCAATCTACGTAGGAGGACCAAGATATCAGTAATCTCTGGTTTGAGGCTAGTACCAAACAAGGTCTTAGGAACCTTACTCTTGGCACTCTATGGTTTCTGGAACCATGTATGCATGATTTTTTTTCTCCAGATCATCTTCTTTGCAAAAAACTTAGAAATGACACCTTTGAACATCAAGTCTAAGAATTCCTCTTGTTTTAGTACTCAAAGGCAATTCACCATAGTTTGCCTATCAATTGAAATCAACATTGTGTTATCTAGCAATACAATCTACCTTGTCTCTAGGTTGTAATGATGTATACATTCATAGATCAACTCCAAAGCCTGAACTGCAACCAAAAAATGAGCTTCCTCGACCAAACCACATCCTGAGAGCTTCTCAATAATGGGATGAATCCACTTAGACTTCACTCTCTTTTGAAAATCCTCAATTTGATAGGAATGAAGAAAGGTATCTATTAAATTCTGCAATTGGGATTCGATTATGTTCAACCCATCAAAACCTGCAAATATGGTTGCCATGGTTTTGAGAATGAGATTTGAATAAAGAAAGTGAAAGGAAGAGCTAATGCAACAGATACTTGATTTTTGGAAAAGTCATGCACATTAACAAAATAGCAGTTTAAAGAAAGAGCAGTAGTTTGTTCAGCTATTTATGTTTCCATATATATGGGAGCCTTGATTTATCCATTGATCTTCAAATTTTGTGCCACATGAATGAATTAAAGGGGAGATCCATTGAAATAGTAAATGTGAGGGTTTAACATATATCTAGGGGTCTTTTCACTATTTTTTTGTTTCAATGGTAACTTTTTATCTTCCCATAACTTACTTTCTTGTTTTCTTTTTAAGTTTTGGGAAGTTACAAATATATTACTCTGTGGGAAAATGTCTATTAAGTTGAATTCTTATGATTAATAGCTTTCTATAATGGTTAGATTTTTTCTATTATCATTCTAAGGTATCTTATGCACAAATTACAAGTCTAACTTGATCATCAACTTGATTTTGTTTAGAATTTGAGAAATTTTCTTCATGGGTTGAAAACCTACTGAGGAGAAGACAATTTTTGTTTCTCTACCAATGTTTCCTTTCTTAAATGAACTTTAGACCATTTCCCTTCTTGGGATCGAAAATGTCTCAATGAGGTGCGAAAACCTTGTAAGAGACCACCTATCATTATTTTTCATTCTAAGCTTCTTTTTTGCAAAACCAACTTTGTGGGTTGAAAGCCCGCTGAAGAGAAGTTAGTTTTGAGTTTTCTGTTGGGGATGATTATGAGAGTAGTGATGAATCTTAAACATTTTCTAAAGTCATAATCACAAAGGGAGCATGGATCCGCCATAGGATGCCTTTTTATTTTTGTATTTTTTGTTCCATGTGCATCATTTAGTGTATTTTACAGGAAATCATCTTCATGGGTAAAAAACCTACCGAGGAGAAGACAATTTTTGATTTTTTGCAAGCTTCTATTTTTTGAAATAGTGGTAGGCTATAAGTGGATATAACTTGTAATTGATCATTGGATGAGTAACATGAATCTCCATCAAATTAGGTGCTAACCTACCACTAATATCACTTTTACAAAATGAAGAACCACCTAGCTAGGAATGAGAGGAGGGAGAAAAAGGAGAATCTAATGAAGACTTGTCTAACATAAGAGGCTTAGACCTATACTTAGTCACAACTAAGAAATCACTCTTCTTACTATAACACAAGTTTTCATTTTTTGCTAATCAATTAGAGGATGAAAAGTGGGGCAACACAACTCATGACCAAGAATGATAGTCTAAGGAAAAGGATCAAGGTTATGAAGGACTAGAAATATACTACACTAATATTAGGTGAAGATATGGATGAGAAAGTGAGTGTCATCCTAACAACAGACCAAGTCTATGAATAACTAAGACTAGCTTAGGAAGCAAGACAATAAGCTAGGGATCTAGTGAACAAAAGGGAGGATGACATAGCTCTCATGGAAGAAGGGCACAAATATGTAGTGCAAGAAAATAGTGTACTACTTGAGTATGATCACTAGAAGATAGAACAAATGAATTCTCTATTAGAAGAAGCTAGATAGATGGAAGAGAAATTTCATTAATTAGAGGACAAAATCAGGACAGTAAAGGATGAATGTGATAGACTTGAAAAGATAATTAAAAATAGTTAGGAGATGGAGACACAGTCAAAAACTCAAGGAGAAACAACTAGCTTAATTAATCTAGGATTCCAAGGAATCCAGACATCAGAAAGAGGAAAGTCTTAAAAGGAAAAATAATTTTAGACCACAAAGAATAATGGAAGAGAAAAAGGAGGTATTTCATCAAACAAACCTACTAATATTGTCTATGATAAAATAGGACATAGGTTAAATGAATGCTGATACATGCAAGCCAGAATCAGTATACATGATCCCAATAGAAAATCATGTTATAGATATTACCAATATATACATAACACTTGTAAATTTAGAGATCTTCACATTAATACAGAGTAGAGAAAACAAGCAAGACCATGGAAAAACACAAGGAATAAATGCTACAGATGCCGCATGACAAGTAATATCCTTGAGAACTGCTAGAAAAAGAAGAAATCAATGAAACACTATTAGGGAAAGAAAGGAAAAGGCATGGCCATGTATCCTAAGAAAGTCAAAAGGGACTTCTCTAAAGTATGGATCAAGCAAATAATAGAGAATGGTGGAATAAATATTTGAGAAGTGAAAATCTCACTAGCAAAGGAAAGATTAATAAGGGTGAGGCAAGTGAGGTATGTCTTGCATTGGGTCCCTTAGATAAACTAGTAAGTCACAACTAGTGATTCAAAAAGGAAGTGGTTACATCACACCCAAAAGTGGAAGATATTATGTCACTGGGTAAAAGTTCAATCCTATGTAACCATTTTGTAAAGGAAAAGACTAACAAAAAGTATAATTTTTCACCTTCAATGACATAAAACTGGTATTATTATTTAGAATCTGAGAATGAAGTAAACTAATGTTCAATGTGTAAAAATGGATGAAGTTTAGGATTATAATTGTTAATAATTATATGGAATAAGAATTGATATATTTTCCTAATTTTTATAAGTAATTTTTTAGTTGCTAAGAAATTTTGAAAATTAGGGGTTTAGTTCCCATGACAAAAATAAATGGAAATAAACTTATTTCCATTTGAACTCTTACTATGTTATAGATAACATATATAGCTAGAACAATCAAAAATAAAAAAATGGCTTTAGACCTACATTTTCTGTTTTATAATGAATCAAGTTTCAACATGCCTAAAATCAACAATTCTCATCTCCCACCACATTTTTTAAAACAAATCTATTCTAACTAGAAGAAAAATTATACATTCTAGAACATGACTCTCTCCTCTAGAACATCATATAATTTTTTAATTTTTTGATATGATTTAATATTTTTCTTTCTCAAAATTGACATCTTTTCAAGTGTTAAAATATGTGCTTGTAGAATTTATTCATTACAATATACTATATCTAATTAAAACACTATAAAATCTATATGAGAATATTCTTGACTTTGACCTCTATAAAATAGTGTTTATATGTTACTAAAAAAATATCATAAAAAATAGTAAGAGTTATTGAAACATTAATTTTTGGAAATAATTTTATTTCTTTAGTAAGTGGATACAAACTAGTATAAAACATGCATTTAATAAACATTTCCAATTGGAAAAGTGTGAGACCTTATATAACTTAGCTAGGATTAATTTATCTAGATCATATGTTTGAAGAAAATTAATTTTTAGATAGGAATAATCAAATTCAATTGTTTTAATAAGTTAGTTAGAAATGTGACATAACTTTATACTTTTATCACACCAAAATCTCAATCTTGGTTGAGTTGTTAGACAATATTTATTGCACAAAAGTAACTAGTACAAAAACAATAATATATGACTAAATAAACTACTAAAAATGTACATATATGACAATTTTTATCATGTGACCAATGATAATTTATTGTTGGTCATTTATCTCATGCCCAAATTAATGACTAAACTATTTTAGTCATTGATTTGACTTTTTATTGTTGTTACCTGATAGTTTAGTTGGTAGTTTATTTGGTAGCATATTTGACAATTTATTTGGTAGCATATTTAATCATTGATTTGGTAGTTCATTGTTATTAACCATTCATTTAATTAGTTGTTAATTTATCTTGTAATAGTCATTTCCATTGTTTATTACTAGATGTAATTATGAAATGAATAATCAATTTAATAGAATAAGTTTTAAAATAAAAAATAATGAAAATATTCCACATAAACAAGCTCTATGACACACTAAAATTAAAAGATTGATTCATCATCTTGATAAAGTAAGGTAAACTCCAATTAAAAAAACTCATGTGAATATATAAGTTATAACATGTCACAATTGTCTAAAGAGTATGTAAATATAATAAGAAATGTTAAAATTGTCTTAAGAGTTCTCAACACTTTCAAATACCTCTTAATAATCAGAATCTTTAAATGATAAATTCCAAATATTGCAATATAAAGCAATGAGCCAAAATTTCTAACAAATACAACATTATAAAAATATTAATCAACTATGCTATTTTCTACAAATACTTTAGTGGCCACCATGTGAAGGGTCCCTCTTTCATCTATGAAAGGATGCATTACTTGTGACATTTAAAATGTTTACATGGGCATCTCTAATCCCTTTAAAGTTGGCTCCATGTAAAATAGACAAGAAAATGAATCCACTCAATTCTTGCAACATCATCATTATATGGATCCAAAACGTTAACTTCATCCCCTTCTTTTTGTGTATCAGTACAATTTTGCAAAGAGGAAATGAAATACATGTATTAGATAGCATAGATAATGAATAGAAATAATATAATACATTATTAATGCAGTAGCTATGATAAAGATTCATTTTTCATTGCTAAAGGTAAAAAAATCTTTTAAAATATTTAGGACACTCACAAAGTTATAAATTAATTAATAATATTATTAATTTATTCATACATGTCTCAACTTAGAAATAGAGCACCGATAAGAAAATTTTGAAGAATCATAATTTGAGTAAAGCAAGAGAAAGGGAAGAAGTTATAAACTTTTTAAGTGAGTTGAGATGGCTTTTCCAAAGAAGCAGTAGGTAGAAACAGGGAGTGAAAATTGCTAGTAAACCTATTTTCCATGAATTTATAAAAGAAAATACATGTTTATTGAATGGATGGGCTTTCATTTGTATGAAGATCTTGTGAATGGTGCCTATGTGAATAAAATAATGGGATGTGTGGTTGTATGGTAAGCTATTAACTTGAACTAATAGAGGATTCATTGGAGAAGTTTGATATTTCAAAAGTATTCATCCAAACATTTTAAGTTTATTGCAACATTTTTCTGAATGTCCCACTAAGTGTGCATACTTTGGAGGTTAGATTTTCTCTACAAGGGGTTTTCAAAATTGTGTCTTCTAAAATCTTGTGTTGTGATATATCTTTGAATTTTGTATTATGGTTGTTTTGTTAACTTTTCTGCATGTTTTTCCTTCATATGGTTACTAAGAAAATAGTTGGATTTACCTCAAAATTTTCTAATAGTTTAGGCAGAGCTATGCTTTCTTTATGATTTTGTGTTGAGCCTTGGATGAGTGACGTCACTAGCCAATAGAAACACATGAGCCAAAAGTAAGATATAATCTATACTTAGAGGTTGTTAGAAAAGTAAAATTAATGTTCTTGGTAGCCAAACTTTACCAAAAGGAAATTGTCACCTGTGATGGCTCATAACATGGAAAATGAGCCATTTTTATCATAACAAAGTGAAAATTACAAGATAATATTCTGTAGTGATAAATCTATATAGTTCAATTAGTCTCCTTTGTGAGTTATTATAGCTTCTCAAATTGCATATCACAAAATTATACCCTGATCTATAATAAAAGAGAGGCAGAATTTGATTTCATGGACATGTGATTTGCAATAAAACCATAAATAGTTCCCATATTTTTGGACATAATTAAAAAAAAATCCACTGCTAAAATAGAACATTTAGCCTAACTTCCTTCTCTGTATTTCTTCCCTTCTTGCACAACATAAGTCGATCTACAAGCTCATTGCATATTCAAGCCTATTGTGGCTCCACATCCACAAAGAAAAAATGCACAACTCCTAAGTTTGTTGCAATTACCATTGTAAATGTACACAAGGCCATGATGGATATTGCCACCCTTCTCCCCATCATTCTTTCCTCCCTAAAGCTCTTCTTTGTGCTCAATAAAAGCCTATTTTTTGATCTACCAATATTAGGTTATATACCAAGTTAATTGGATACTTTAGTCTCTAAATTTTCTCTTGCTCCAATGTCATTATACTTTGGATCAATAGAGGAAGAGCCTTGTTAACACTACAAGCAATAGCAACCAGGACACCCCAATTATATGAAGAATTCATACCATGGTTTGAGACTATCAATATGGGCCTCAAAATATCACTATACCCAATAAATCATATATCAAATATTACTAACCATAGTTAGAAAAAAATAATAATAAATTAGATATTACTAATCATAATTAGATAAACAAAAGCTAGTGACATGCAATGCACTTGAAAAATATAAAAAATTTAAATTGTCTTCTCTAAAAATAGTTGAAAAGTTATTTTATCCTAGAACAACTACTATCAAGAGAAATGCATCTTATGCTATGTGAATTTGAATAATTTTACTCTTTAGATATTTTTATCTTTCTATTTTTAATTAGTTTTTCAAATTAGATATTCTTGTATGAAAATCTGAATGGACTCACCATTTTTGCAGAGTCCAATAATCTCTTCAAAGTACTCAAAGCTTGAACAACCTAACTCTATCGGTCCCTCTATAACTTAGTTGAAGGATTTATAATATCTAATTTGCATACATAGCTATTGATATTTTTGGAAGTAATTTCTTTTTTTTTGAGCAATTTATCAAACTAAGGGCTTTTTTTCATATTTCCTATGTCAAATTCCAACAAAAATCTACTAATAGAACACTCGAAAAGCATCCAACTCACAACATAGAAGTTAAATGATGTAGTTAATTTAGGGGAAAAAGATTGTAAATCAAATTTTCATCTTACCTAATTTTTCTATCCATTCTAAAGTTACTAAGTCAACTAGAACTAGCTTGTTCTTCTTAGAAATGGGAGCATAAAGGCACTTGAGAATATGAGCACCATTTCCATTAGTATTAAAATGATATGACTTTATTATGCTTTCTACATATTATGCTTCTTACATTTATGTAAGATAGCTAAATCCAAAATGTAAATCATAAGGAATGAAATTTTATGTTTGATAGAATAAACCATATATTTGGATTTTGAATTACTTTAGTTGGGAACACTTACAAAAATATACTACCACTAGATACAAATATTTTTAGAACCAAGGTTGATAATATTTTGATATTCTTACCAATGCATCAATTTTTGTAGGTGATTCATGAGTAGGACTAGAAATCATTGATATAATACCCAAGATAATATTTTCCATGTGCATACCTTATTGATGTAATGGAGCCTAGTGGGATTTATCAAATGATCACCAACTGGTCCAAAAACCCTCTTCACTGAAGTTCACCAACCAAATGTCTTGGTAAGATTATCAATATGTGCAAGCACTAATCAAAAGTTCTTTAATGATGGTCTTAGGTTATCATAAACATGCATCCAAACTAGGAAAACCCTAATCACTAGGGAAACCTATGAAAAAGACAACTTATCACAAGTTGCCCATAATGCACAAATTGACTCAATTTGGTAAAACAATTGTAAACTTCATGAAATGACTAGGGGAGATCCATACTCATGGAAATGGTCTATTTAGGTCAATAATGGAATTATCCAATGATTAATAGAAAACTATTCAACTTCTGGCATATGGTTGCTTTGTTGAGTCACTCAATAGGCTAGTAGCCCTTTTTGATGAAAATCAATCTTAAAAGGAAATATCTCCACAAAACCTAGGGAAAATTTTACTTTTTTGGACACCCTTTTGGGACTTACAAAATATGCTAAGACACCAAGGTTTTATGATACAAACAAATGGGATTTTGTTCAATTTCTTGCCTAGGTGATTAGGACAATTAGGCATCTATTTATAAAGGAAGTACATGTTATAGGTCTCCATCCTACAAACCAATTATGGGAACATGTGAGAAAAAACCTAGACAAGCTACAAACTTGATTTCAAGCCTTGAGGCCAAGTCTAGTTGACATTGTGGGAGATATTGCATCCTTTTCCTAGCATGCACATATGTCTTGCATGCGTAGAGCATTAAATTTCTAATGTGTCCCTACAAGTAAATTTCTAAAACCACTTGCATCTTAGAGTATATTGAAAATTATAGGCTTCACCAATGTCTATTAGATTTACATGGTCTATATTGTGCAGCCTAAAGGTTTTCCTTTGTCAGAAGACAAAGACATGGTATGTAGACTAAAGAAAGATTTATATAGTCTGAAGCAAGCACCTAGAATAGGTGGTATACAAGTTTGGATAGTTATATGGAAACGCTTGGATTTTCTAAAGGTATCATAGATAGTAACCTATATTTTTAAGAAGTTGAAAATGGTTTGCTGATTACTGTAATATTTTTTGATGACACTATTTTTGGAGGTAATGATGAAGCAAGTGATAAGTTTGCTAAAGAGATGAAAAATGAGTTTGAAATGAGTATGATAGGAGAAATGAAATTTTTCCTAGGATTGTGGATTGTACAAAATAGTGATGGTATTTTGATTTCACAAGCTCATTACTTGGATGATTTGTTGAAAAGGTTTGGTTTGGAAAGTTTTAAACCTATTGATACACCTATGATAACTAGTCACAAGTTATCTAGCAAAGATGAGACACCTCTAGTAGAACAAAAGAAGTACATATCCATGATTGGAGATTTTCAATATCTAACTCACAATAGACCAAATATAGAAAATGCAGTTGGGATTGTAGCTAGATTTCAAGATTATCCTAAGGAATATTATTTTGTAGTAGTGAAGAGAATATTCATATATTTAAAAAGGGACATTTGACTATGGAATTTGATATGAAAAATTGAGTGATTTCACTCTATGTGCATATGCTAATGTAGATTGGGAAGGTACTATGGATGAAAGAAAAAGAACTAGTGGTGGAGCATTCTTTCTTGAAGGAAGATTGGTACTTGGTACTAAATAGTGTCTTTAGACACTTGAGTTATTCGAAGACTTGGTACGACATATTAGCAATTAGTATTTATCAATTGGTATGTAGTAATATTGAGATTGAGGTCCTTGACATTGATGTCAATGGAGGCCAATAGGCATGGGGAGAGTATCTCCTAAGGCATGGGGGAGAGTATGCATGAAAAGAAACATATCCTAAGTATGGGGAAGAGATATCTCTTTAGAGAGATTTAGAAATATTTGTGAAAGGAAGAAGGAATATGCATTTGATGTATTGTGAATTATTTAGTGTGAAGTAAAAAATTGATGTATAAGAAGAAGGAGTATGCCTATTGTGCACCTCTTATTTTGAGATTATTTTTAGCATGTGGACAACTAATGCTGGTTAGTAGCAACAACATAATACTATTTGGTATTCTTGGAACTTAGATGGATTTTTCATCTATGTTTCCATCAATTCCAATGGCAAATATTGTTAGCATGAATGTTGATGATACTAGATTGGGGAATTATCCTAAGCAGTAGAGAGTATTGACATGTTGCTTTCATGATTGTGTTTGTCATTGATGCCAACATAGCATGCCTTCTGTAAAGATTGGATGAGCAGCAGACATAGATCTTAATGGTACAAACAATGGTTTGATTTTTTGTTACTCTATAGTTACAAACATGTTCAGCATAGTTTCTTGATGATGTGGTTGAGTTCTGAGTCAAAGATGTACAGATGTTGTACGTAATTTAGAGAGAGAAGTTTAGAGATAGAGTATTGCAAAAGTAGTTCCTGATATTTGTTAGCTAGATTACATCTGAGATGCATTGAGAAGATGTGTAGTTAGGCAGTGATAGAGGACAGTTAGGTAGTGATGTCAACAAGTGCACAAGCCCTAGTATCACACATGTGAATTTTTTTATAGACTTTGAGCCAATAGTGTTATTGTAATTATAATTAATTAATTATCTTATTATAATTAATTGGGAAAGCCTCAAGGCCAACTCAATGGAATATTATGAAGATATGCTATAAAGGAAAGATGTTTTCCTTGTTTGTAATATGGTGGTATATGATTTATGGTCATTGTATGAAGTGCAAAGTGCAAAAAGGAGTAGAGTGCTTGTTGAATGCATGTAAGTAATCCAAGGGATTATTGGATGTGAGATTTCTAATCTAGATTACAAGATCAAAAGGAGCAGAGGTCTAAATGATAGGACAAAGAAAGAGGAAGGAACAATACAATACAATTCTATTATTCTACAAGGAATAATACAGAGATCATTGGGACAGTGGGTTTATTTATCTTGCCCCTGAAGCTATTTGGGAAGTGGGTCTAGCTATCTTCCACAACTCCTAACAAGGTTGGCACAAATCCTAATAGGGTTGGAATCTCCTAATAGGGTCCATCTTCTAACAAGGAACATTTTTATTATTACATCATCTTGTAGGTACCATCCCCACCAGGGTTTTCCCTATGATCAAGGGTTTCCCTAGTTAACATATCTGGTGTGATTGTGTATGAGTATCTTGTTGCGGTTTCAGTTTATATTGCTCATATGGTTAATTTTTTTTAAGGTTGAAAATGTGATAATATTTGGATAACTTATTCAAACACCCCCCCCCCCACCCTTAGTCCTATTAGTGGACTATATATTCTATCAAAATTAACATAACCTCATGTTCCATAACCATGCATCATTAAATTCTACAAAAAGACAACTAGCATCATTCATATCAAGATAAAATAGATTACCTCTAGTTCGATCACCTTTTCCAATTATTTTCCCATCGGTTTCATAGATATTTGATATCTTGTTCTCAAACTCAACTTTGCAACCTAAACTATTTAGTTGTGACACACTCAACAAGTTATAGTTAAGTCCTTCTATATTGTCACACATGATCTTTTGTATGAGTTTGATTGATCCTTTACCTTTAATTAGATAGGGTGCATCATCACCAAACCGTACACTATTTCCATCATAATAATTAAGGGTAACGACCTTATTTTTATCTCCATCCATGTGATGTGAACACCCACTATCAATGATCCATCTGTCACTCTTGTTCACATAAGATACTAGTGTACTTGCCTCATCAAAATCATAATCATCCTTTATTGCAACATACACCACTTCATCATCATGGTTGCTAGATCCATCTTTAGTTTCCTCCTTAGTAATGTAGCAAGACTTCTTCCCTTTATCTTTGTAGTCTTTGTTGTCTTGTCTCTTTTGATTCTATATTTGTCTCCACTTCTATTGTTCTTCTTCTCTATAAATCTAGCAGCAATATGACCAACCTCATTGCAATTAAAGAACATGATAGATAACTTACCTTTGAATTTTCCTTTGTCTCTATGAAATATCCTTGCTAGTATTACTTCAAGCTATTCTACATCCTCATCATCTGTATCATTGCCACTAGAAACATATTTGGCCTTTTTTCTTCTATTTAGGTCCTTTTAATGATAGTTTAGCTTTGTAAGTAGATTCAACATCCTCATATTTGAAATTATCAAAATTAGAGAGTTCAAAAGTAGTGAGTCTATGTATCAATCCTTCAAGGGTCATATCATTACTAGGTGTGCACTTTAATTCTTGTATGGTAGAGACTCTAATAGCATAGATAGGCAAAAGAGTTCTCAATACTTTGTTGATCACAGTCTCATCTTCAATCTTACCAATTTCTCCTCTAATAGCATGAACAACTTATTTTACTCAAGCACAATATTAATCTATATTCTCACCTTCTTGCATTCTCATATCATCAAACTTACCTCTTAAACTTTTAGATTTGCCTCTCAACACATTTTTGTCTCCTCCATAGATCTTTTCTATAGCATCCCACATATTATTATCAGTTTCGCATTCCTTGATGTCAGCAAACTCAATGTAGCTTAGGGAAGATACAATCTCTAACATAGACTAATAATATTCTTTTTTCTTTTTCATATTCTCAACAGTTAGGTAGATTGTGGTAGATTGTGCATGGTCTCCAAGACCTCCTAAGTGTAGCTTCATCAAACTTTTCTATGCAGGAAAGTTCTCCTTGTTAAGATTGGGTGCCTCTTTTTTGGACATCTTGATCTTTTGCTTCTAGTACCTTCAAATTAGTCCTCTCAAGCACTATGGCTCTTATACCAATTGCTGATTTTTTTTAGAATAACTGATGGGGGGGTGAATCAGTTATCCAAGATCTAGATGTACAAATAAAAATTTTCAATTCTTAGTAGACCCATATCCTTTAAACCTTATCATGCATGCATCCATTAGATCGTAGAATACATAAACTTTGTAGGTGATTGTTCTAGGTCAAAACAACTTTGCAAAAATTTAAACATGAAACAACATAAGAGTATTTATAGAATTTGACAAAATGATTTTACATGGAACCCAATTTAGGAAAAAATACCAGTAACATGCTACTAATTCTCACTCTTCGAAATCGATGTCTTGTGAAAGGCCAACCCTATTAAAAAGGTTACAATACACATTGTTAAATGTGACCTAGTTAAAGGATTTACAAATGATTGTTAAGTCAACCTTAATCCAAAGGATTTACCCTAGACTGATACAATGATTAGAAAGTAATAGTAAGGCTTGATCTAATAACACATTACAAATAACTTGTAGATTGTAGATCTCTATTTTAGTCCTCCATTATTCTTGGCATTCATACTCTCCAAATCTAATAGCTTGTTTACCCTTCAAGCATTCATACTCTTAAGCCTTCTTTCTTAACATGCCAACTGCAGTCACCTCTATTCAACCACTGAATGAAGAAATACCCTTGTCTTCCTTAGGTTATTGCACATGATAACCTTTTCTTCTAACCATATATCTATATAAATAGATAATTTAGATCTTTTTTTTACTTAACTACAATCATTCTTTTTAGGGTTAGGTAGGATTAGGTAGGATATAATGAATCTACTCACTTTTTCATTTGGTTCCTCTAGAAACTTCTTCTACAATCTTCCTTGAATTCACCTAAAAATGGTTTACCTTGAATTTTGTGCCACCCGTTCATCATGGTTATCTTCTACACACTTCACATAATTCATGAAAACAAAATAGTTAGCTTAGATTTATCAAATCTTTAATTTAACACTCTTTGTTGTCACTTGACATCTATAGTGTTCTATCACTCAACCAACACTAGTTCACTCAAAAAACACTAAAGTTTACTGATGCTCAACACCAACTAAACTTTACTCAATATATATAAACAATCGCTCAGCTTGCACTATTTTTCTTCTTTTCTTGGTACCTCTTCTTTTTCACTCAACTTCTACTAATTTCTGCTCAGCTTGCACTGACTACTCAACAAGGCTTGGTAGACACTTATTACTTGATCTTCATCCAGTCTTAACTTGAGTAATATTTCATTCCATAACTTAAGTAGATAAAAAAATACACGATAGTCTCAATGTCTTACTTGGTATTAATTAGTGCTTCTTTTACATACCAAATAACTCAACCATTCTCTAGGTCTTATTGGTAGGTAAACGTACAAAGTTGTGTCACCTTTTAGGCCAACTTATCAAAACAACTGAATTTGAGTATTTCTAACTAAAAATCAATTTTGTTCAAATATATTATCTAGATAAATTCATTGTAGCTAAGTTATATATGGTATCACACTTTTCTAATTGGAAATGCCTATTAAATTCATGTTTTGTACTAGTTTGTATCCAATTACTAAAGAAGTATAATCTGTTATAATATATTTTTAATAACTTATAAACACCATATTATAGAGCTTAGGGTGAAGAATATTCTCATATAGAGTTTATAGTATTTTAATTAGATATAGTATATTATAATTAAAAAATTCTACAAGCACATATTTTAACACTAAAAAAGATGGCAATTTTGAGAAAGAAAAAAAAATTTAAATCATATCAAAAAAAATTTAACTTATATGACATTCTAGAGGCAAGAGTCCTCTTTTAGGATGTATAAATTTTATTTTGGTTAGAATTTTTTTTTTTTTGAAAAATGTGGTGGGAGATTAAACCTATCAATTTGAGGTGAGCTGAACTTTGAATGATTATAAAAGTGAAAATATAAGTCTAAAGATGATTTTTATATTTGAATGTTCTAGATATATATGTTATTAATAGCATAGCCTGAGATCAAAGGGAAATAAGTTTATTTCCATTTAGTTTTGTGGTGGGAACTAGACCCCTAATTTTCAACATTTTTTAGCAACTAAAAAATTATCTTAAAAAACTATGAAAATATATCAATTCTTAATCCAAATAAATGTTAAAAATTATAATCCCAAACTTGATCAACTTCTACACATTTCATTAGTTTACTTCATTTTCAAATTCTAAATAATAATACCAGTTGTATATCATTGAAGTTGAATTGTTAGCCTTTTGTTAGCCTTTTTCTTTACAAAAGGGTGACATAGGTTTGTACTTTGACCCAGTTTCTCCTATTTTCAAATCCACTTCATCAATCGGCTAAATGCTAGCTTTGAGACCAAAAATCAATTGCCTCACTAGTAGGTAGCAGGTTTGACATCATTGACAAAATAATTATTGTTCCATTATAAGTTCTTCACTTCAAAACAATCTTATATCAACAATTGATACATTAAAGTATTAGTATAAATTTGCAAATTCTAATTAGGAAGTACAACTAACTTATTCATGTTAAATTAATTTGAGCATCAACAGATATAGCCTTAGAATCAAATAAGGTCCTAAATAGCATTCTTCAAAACATAACACTTTTGACTATCATGACCTAGTTGACAGTGATGTTGACATAAATTATTTGAATCAAAAGACTTAGGAAATGGTTTACTAGTAAATATAGGATGAATAGGAGGAAGATTAAGAAAGTAGGCATGGATCAATTTAGTCATCACCTCAAAAAAAGGCTAAAATAATTGAGTATAATGATGATTGGGACAAAATATAGAGAGAGCAGCCATGCCTTGGGATGTAGTAGACACTTGATCATCATTTGTATTTGTAGACCTAATTTTGATGAAATTGTTAGGTTTAGAGGATTTTGTTTGAATTTTTGGTATCATCACTCTTCTCACTAGAAACAAGAGCCATCAAAGTAGATCTCTCAAGTTGACTCACTTGTAATTGGTAATGCTGAAGCACTACACATAGGTGTGAAAAGGAGGTACACTCAATAAGGATAATCTCATCCCTAATGTCTTTGTATA
This sequence comes from Cupressus sempervirens, assembly GCA_028749045.1. Taxonomy (NCBI): domain Eukaryota; kingdom Viridiplantae; phylum Streptophyta; class Pinopsida; order Cupressales; family Cupressaceae; genus Cupressus; species Cupressus sempervirens. The sequence continues at coordinate 345,248,311 of CM053787.1, read as the reverse complement.
AATTAGAAATAAAGATATGCTAAATATCACGATCAGCCAAAGGATAAGAGATCAGAGCATACAATTGTTTAAATATACCAATAAATTTAGTAACTTTTTCTTTAACATTCTACTTACAATGCACTAAATTTTTTAAAGAAATGTGTGGATTGATATTATTCTAAAACTATTGGATGCAATCATTAACAAGAGTTTGAAAAGAATCAATAGAGTAAGGAGGTAGAGAGAAAAACCAATGCAAATATGTATCCCTAATAGTACATGGGAATAACTTATCCATAAGCCTATAGCCACACCAAAAATCACTATATATAGTTTAGAAAGTTTTAACATGAATTATGGGATCTCCCTTACGATTATATGTCTTAAAATGATGTACCTCAACATGTTGTGGAATAACAACACGAAGGATATCTAAGGAAAGGATGCTAGAAATATCATATGTAGGAATATTATACTTAGATTGAATTAAGTGAGCAAGATATTGTTCTAAAGTAGTGATAGTTTGAACCAATTTACTAATGGTATTATCAAAATAAATTCTAGTAGGCATAGGTATGGTAGATGTATTAGGAAATTTATACGAAGTGGAAGGAGCATGTAAGTATATTGGTAGGAGATGAGAAAGAATGGCTAAAGGGTCAGAATAAGTAAAATGAACCACATTTTATGAAGGTAATGAAGAAGAAATGGAAGTAGAAGGAACACTCATGATAGGTGAATGGATAGAAAGACCAATACTTAAAGGAGTGGATAGTTGGATAGAAGTAGTCATAAGAGGTGGAGCATATGTAAGTATATTGGAAAGAATGGTAAAAATATGGATGGAAGGTTCAATGGTTGAAGAGTGAGCAGGATATAATATCCCTTGAGCACATTCCATAAAATACTTAGCATGAGTATTAATAATGAGAGATATACCACACAAGATAGAAAGATTATTGTCATAATAATCAAGAAGCTTCTTAAGAGCTTCAACAATAGCAATGCTATCAAGATTCTAATTTTCTTAAGTAATTAAAATTTCCAATTTATCAAATTCACTAGAAGAGTTATCATGGAATGAGTGAGAAGATTTATGCTCTATTATAAGATTAAGACCATGATTAAATTTGTCAATGTCATCATAAGTCCTAAGAAGAAAAGAGGAAACATTATCAAAAGAGCCCATGATTCCTATACCTTCACCTAATAGGAAGGTTATAAGTTGGACTTCATGTAATTAAGCTCATAAAAAGGGATATCAAAAAAGGAAACCTTAATGAGATCTAACCATACAAATGTAATAAAGAGAATAAAAGAGATATCTAACCACACACAAGATAGCCAAATCTAACTCTATGAAAGATAAGAAAGATAAAGAGATCTAAATCAAAATAAAAAGATGACTCATCGGGTTCACCAAAAGAAGGTAAACACCTAGAATAACCAATATAACTACAAAAATAAAGGGGAACAAGTTGTGTACACCAAAAGATGATAAACACCTAGAAAAAAGTATCTAACTCCAAACGAAAGGAGCACAAGTTAGGTTCACCAAAATGTTTAGTGGTAAAATGAAAGCACTTTAATAAGATGTAGGCCTCTAATTTATGGGGTCACTAAGTCATATAAATATGTGTGAAAGGGAAAGAGGGGAATTTTATAAATATAATTTTACCTATGATCCAAATTAGATAAGCTAGGACCCAAAGGAAGAAGGGAGCTAATACTAAATTTGAATCATAAAGAGGTATAAAATATAAATAATGTTACTCTCTTTGGCCCTTAATAGGATAATGGGAATATGAAATTAAACTAATTGCTTAAATAACATAAATCTAGATGCTATGTAAAGACATTTATCCTAACTAAGACGTAAATATAGGGTAAAGGTATGAAAGTAAATAAAATATAACTGAATCACCTTGAAATGTTTAGAGGAAGATGTATTTTTGCTCCCAAAATTACAAATTTGGACTGTATTTGAATATCCATATGTGGATCTCTATATAAAATGACAAAGAAATCTCCCTAGAATCTAAGAATGAAGGAATATGTTATCTTGGGAAAATTTCTTATGACCAAGTTGACGTAGTTCAACAATTTTCTATTGATGACTCTAGAAAGCTTGTGAATAATAGTATCTAGATCTATAATCATTTTCACTCCTAGACTACAAATCAAAATAGAGAAGAAAGGTTTGGAGGTATAGGTTTGTTGAGGGCTTTCCTTGGTCAAGCCCTAGGTTAAAAAATTAACCATAATTGAGAAATGTAAATGTAAATGATTGGAAGATAAGTTAAATGTTAGGATTCAACTTTCTTGAAACCCTTGTTTGTAAGGATTTTATATGTAAAACTGTTGAATATCTTGAATTGGGAATGTAGGGTATCTCTAGTCTTTGCACTAGATTTACAATAATCTCATCATGGTGTCATGGATATAAAAGTGAATCAATGAAGAAAATGATGGATTATTCAATGTAGATCTCCTCTCTTGGTGACCAATAATAAGTTATATCTTAAAGAGGAAATGGTCGCAAAGGATCCTTCAATGCTATATAGAAATCTCCTTGCTTAAATGCTTGAAAAACTTGAATATTTGAACTATATGAAAAAAAAGACATAAATATTCCCTTGAGAGAAAGAACTTGGAATAAAGGTATGATTATAAAAATGAAGCCCCCAAGTCTCCTTATATATGATTTCTTGTGGGAAAACAATAAAGGTTGATTGGGTAATGGTAAAAAGTTAATTAAAACCCCAAGACCTTTCAGGCCTTGAACTCTAGAACTATTGAGGAGTAGATCAACCTAGGTCAACTTGGTGTAGGACTAGGTTGACCTTATTAGACTAGGTTGACCTAAGTCAACTTGGTCCTAGAGGCCAAGTCCTTTGTGCCATAGAAAGAAGGGGTAGGTGCCAAAAAGATAAGGGTGGAAAGAGGAAGAAGATAGGAGAAGAAAGAGATTGAGCACAAGCATATAAATGGTCCATAGATGGAATTATGAAGAGGGAGCTAAAAGATGTTACAAGAAAAGTGTGTCCATTTTAAGATAGTACAATACATAGCTAAAGGGAGTGGATGATTTGACTCCCATAACTCCAATAGAGATAGATAAAGTAATTCAAAAGTAATTGGTAGAACTCAGGATTAATGTGCTCGCACTTAAACAATTTAAGGAGTCATGGGAGACTCTTCTGAATTTAGCCAAAGAAAAATACAAGGATAATTTTTTGATAAGTTGTAGAGGATATGATATAGAGAGAATAGGGAACAAGAATAGAACACCAATTGTTACCCCAAACCTTTCTATTGTCATTTATGGTAAAAAGGAAGAGTATACCTAAGATACAAAAGGAAGAGTATGCCTAAGATAAAAAAAGGGATAGCATTTGTCAGATATATAGGGGAAGAAAAAAGATAAAGATACTCAAGCTAGAGAAGGAGGACCTAGGAGAGTATAGACAAAGAAGAAATCATATAGGCAGAGTAGACTTGAAAAAGTATAAGACTACAAATAGGTAGTGTGAATAGGAAAACATGGAGATAGGTCAAGTCTAAACTTAAGAATCTTGTTTACCTATGAGAGTTATAAAAGGTTTTTCCATCAATGACAAAGGGGGAGATTGTTAGAATAAGTTGCATCAATTGGGGGATTTGTGAGTGAATAACTCAAGAATTGAGTTAGTAGGATGTTTTTTCATTGATTCGCAACTGGTTAATAAGAAGTTACAAAGAATTACAAGTGCAACCACTAATAAACTAGCATACTGGTCAAAATAAAAGAGTGAATAAAAGCATGAAATTGGAATTGCCATATCTCATTAACCATTGATATGATAACATGGAAGGAGGTCTAAATATGACAAGATGAGTAGAAGATAAAAGAAGTGGAATGTAGCTAAAGCATGCAAGGTCCCAAGTCTAGTTATAGACTTGCATATGGATAGGTTTCATGGGTATCCTATGATTATACTAACTATGCATTTTAAAATTCAAATTATAGTTTAAGAAGGATAACTTTAGAGTTTCCATCCACAATCAGAACATTTTATTTAAGGATCACTTGTTACTTGTTCAGAGTATTATTGGTTTAAAAGGAGAGGAAAACCATCATTTAAAGAAAAATCCAAGGACATTGTTATCACTATAACCGTTTGAACCAAAGAGCTTAAATATAGAAGGTTAGAATTTGTAAAGAAAGTGCAGAAAAACACATGTGTGAACTGCATGAGAGGAAAAAGGGTAGAGTGAAAATAAAGCTTATACAAGACATAACAACAATGAGAGATTAAGGCATCTTAAAGAAGCTACCAAAGAGGATCTACTAGGAAAAGTGTACTAGATATCCAGATATAATACTTTAGTTTTCTTTGTAACCATAGAAACTATTGTAAGCATTTAACGAGGAAGACCTATAATAAGTCTAAGAAATCTTCTAACAAGGTATGTCTCATAAATATATTTAAATTATTTAACAAGGTAGCCTTAATAGGTTGTTGTAATCCTAATAGGTTACTAGAATTCTTGACAAGATACATTCTTAGGAGGAACAAATGTAAGCATTTAATAGAGCACCTTTTTTCTTTCAAGGAAAGGCTAGTGGAAATATTCCTCTAGCCATGAATTTCATCATAACACTAGAGGTTTCCATGTAAAAATATTTGTCATTAATGTCCTCTTTTGTGTGTGATATTGTATGGTTTTACTATAACATTTATCATTTCTTTAATAGTTAATGGGGTAATAACAAAGTGTGTGATAAAGATTGGTATATTAAGTAGTAGATTTAGTAAAAGTGTGCATTGTGATTCACCCTCCTCAATAATGGTTGGGACCGATAGAATCAACCTTAAAAATAAAATGTAAATGTATGTAAACAAGATAAATGAAAATATTCACCTTTATTGTCAAGGATTGAGAATTTTGAATTTTTTGAATGTACTATATCTACAAATATGTAATGAAATTATAAAGAATCTATACCTTAACGAGGAAATACAATAGTGATGAGTGTAGTTATCCTCCCTTAATGACCAACTCCACTATCAATAATGAAAGAATATATACCTCAAAGAGGAAATGCAAAATGAAAGAAATGTCTCCAATGAATCCTTATTTGAACTCCTTGAATACCAAAATCTCCAAAGCCTTTCTTGAGAAGAAAATTTAATTCTTGCATACTATGTAGAATGTTAGAAAATACTAGCATGACATGAAGATGTGAAAATAAATAAGAGAGGTTCCTTTTATAGAGATCTCAACTTGACCAATTGAACTATTTGATTTAGTGACAAGAGAAAGATAGATCTAGCCACTAAATATATGAAATCAACCCAATTAAAATATGGAAAGAGATAATGATAAGAGACAAAATAGATGTGGAATAAATTAGCTTGAAATGTACAAGAGTATATTCCTTTTCACTTTGAAAATTGGGGATCTAAAATTATTATACATTTGACTAGGGATCTAAAATGTACAGTTAAAAATTTTAGTACTTAACAAATACATATACATGCATTGATCATCCAATAATTCAAACCATGGTATATTACTATTCTAGGTCAAATGAAATTAACAACAATGTAAACATCGAATACCTCAAAATTATTCATGCAATTTGATGTAAGGATTTTACATGGAAACCCAATTTTAGAAAACCCACCAGTAACATGCTACCAATTTTCACTCTTTTGAAGTGAGCTCTATGAGGAGCCAATCTTGTTATAGGTTCCAATGCACATTGTTAAACACAGCCTTGATTAAAGGATTGTAATCACCATATTAGGAGTGAGTCTTATTAGAGTAGAACATTCAATTAGAATGTCACCCTATTAATGTATTTACTCATTAATGTTAGGTCAACCTTAATCCAAAAGATTTATCCAGACTAATATAGTTGTTAGTGTTGGTGTTTGAAACTACTGAGCAACAAAATGCTCAATATCACAGTGAAATTACTCACACAATCTAAGGATTAGCCAATTCCTAGTAGCAATTACATGAATAAACCACTTTGACCCCAACTTCAACAAAACCAAAAATGGTTTTCTACTCTTTAGGCTCTGCTAAATCAAGGAGGCTATACCTAGGGATGATTCTAATGCAAACTATGGTATGAAATTATCTTAGTTTCATTTTGATTCTCATCTCTTACCCTCAGGCACATACACAGTTTATCGATTTTCTCTAAAAGCTTCTCAAATCTATATGCATCCCCTATAAGCAGATCTAGTTATAAGTCTCCTATAGTTTACAAGTATTCCTGGAATTAGTGGCTATCTAAGATTTAGAAAACTACATGCAAACGAGTGGTAACCAGCATTCATAACTTTAAACAAAATGGAATGAAATAATTTTGATTTTTTTTTTTAAAAGATTTGATATGCAACAATAGAATTCACCCTTGCTCACTTTTGACTTATGTGACTAGTGCCTTATCCATTGGGCAGAAATTAACTATTGGCGAGAGATCTAATTCAAATAACTTGTAAATGATTTAATCAATTGTAATCACCCATTTCCATTCTTATGAAGTATCTTTTCTATAAACTCATAAACCCTACTAATTCATTGAAGCATTTATATAATTCCTTGAATTAAAAGCAATAGTGATATCAACATACAATCCATCCAAATTGCATTCAGCCAAGTTAAACCTTATTTAAAATGACTTCAAAGTAGACAAACCCATAAAAAGGAGATAGAAATTGATGACACAAATATAGTGTAAATACCCCTTTATATTATCATTTCAAATGACTAATACAATGACCAATAGAAATCAATTGAAAGCCCAGAGTAGATTGCTATTTTTGTCACTCTAATGTGTCATCAGAGAGTATGTAATTGGAAGCAAACTCAAAACAACTACATACTATTGGACCAACTGAATGTACTTTTCTTGAAAGAAAAAAAAAATTCTACAAGTTTCGGACCATCACAATGCTTTGAAAACTCATTTATATAGACATGAGTTGCAACAAGCAAAGGGCAATTGTGATTGACAAGTGTCCTTCCAAACAAGAAACAAAACATCATAACAAGAGACAAAAATGAGCATAACAAAATGCCAAGTGCATCAAAATTCTTTGGGTAGGCCCGTTTCTATTACTACTGCAAATCATCAACTTTTGATTTGTCCCCCATTATTCTAGATCTTCAGAATACATGGCTACCAAATTGGCCAACGAAGGGTTGTTCTTTGGTCCTCCAAATCATTTTTTTCCTACAGGTTTTCACTACTTTCACCTTGAGTAGTCAATATTACTTTTTCACCTTCTTCTTTTGTTAGATCTATTTCTAATGTGTTAATGACATGCACCTCACCCTTTTGTTCCTCATCATCATCTATACTGCCTTCTTCTAACTACTCATCAGAAGGAATATCTTCTATCTAGGTATTAAACTATGCAGTATCAGGCTAGCTGAATTGCAGGATATCATCTTCCTTTTTTAATATGAAGTTAGTCTCATTTTCAAGACCAACAAACTCTTGTCTCAAAGAATCAAAAAATAACTGGACTTTAACCAATTCTTCTGTCATGATGGCCCACTAGGCATGCTCCTTTTCATTTACAACTTTATTTATCCTTATGCAGAAAAGGTCATCCGATTCTTTAATCCATTCATCCTTATTTTTCGATTTATTATTTCTATTCAAGGCACAAGGAAACAAATCAAATTTTTAATTCTTGTATCTACTTAGAAAAGAAACAATTTTTAGTTGCAGAGCAATTCTCTTGTTATCAAAATCTGACAGGTCATTAGCAATATCATACATTTTTTCAATATGGTCACGGGAAGACCTTATAACTAAATAACATAAAAGGATGATTTATTTCTCCCTTTTTCCCCACTTATTAACAATAGGCTTGAGGGTTTCATCATGGGTTTTCATTTCCTCCCATATACTTGTTACTCTTGCCAACTGATCATAGAACAAGGGCCATTCAATTTTATCTACTAAATACATTAGAGCCTTTCTAAGCTTATCATCATATTTCATATTTAACTCTACATGTAAGGCCCATAGCTTTCTTTTCTCTTCTTCAAAATCCTTAGCTGTGCAATATTCTGGCCTTTGAGGTGTGTTTGGTACTTCTACAAGGGGGGTGTATTTAAAAGGTTCCACTGGAGGATGGGGGTATGTTATTCTTAGCTTAGTGGACTTCCCCATTAGCTTGTCTTCAAGCTCAATTCTCCTTTTTACCTCCTTATTATAGGCCTCAAGAATTGTTTCATATTTACTTTGTAGTTCAAACATAGCCTGTTACTCTTTCTTAGCAGTGGCCAAAAGAAATTGGGATGAATCCACATTCCAATGTGTTGCCTGCACATGTGAGGTATCAACAACTCTTCTCACAATTATGCTTCCAATCAATCCAGACTCATCTAGTTGTGATGATGTGGCTCTAGATCCTCTTCTCAATGACCAACTGACCAATGCAACTTGATCTTTAATGAATGTAGTGACTTGAAAGTCCCTTTTATTTTTATCTTGCAAAGTTAGTTTATTTGAAACAGAATTGAAAACTAAGGCATCAGCAATATCCCAATTTGGTAACAATAAAATGTTAGATGCCTTCACCATTTGCCTTCCATCCTTAGGGCTTATATTCTAAAATTATTTTATCATTTATTCTTTTATTTGGTTCTAGATGGAAGCTTCATCCATTTCTAGATGCTCTCTTTTCAACCTTTTACATTTTTCCTCAAAAATATTCATGTTTGCCCTCCATGCAAACTGCTGAAAAGCCATAGATTTCACAAAGCTATCATCAGCCAAAAAATTAATGACTTGCCTATTCTAACATAGGGTCCAATTCCCTACCTCTATAGTTAGCTATTGTTAGGACCAAACTTGGTAGAGAAGGTTCTAGAGGGTTACCTTCATCCAATTTTTCTTGAGTAATAAAGATACCTCCATGTGATCCCATCTGCCCAATTTTCTTACCTGTGAGCTATTCTTCTCGAATCTTCCAAGGGGATTGAGTGGATGAATACTCCTCAACTTGAGGCCTCTCTTCTTTTATTATCTTCTACCTCTTGGGACTAGGCTCATCAAGTCTCTCCTCTTGGGCTTTACTAGTGGATCCCATTATTTGCTTGCCCTTATCTATAGAAGCCCTTTTATTTTGAAATATAGTGTAACCAGGCTTCTTTTGTACAATTATTTGACTAGCTCCTATATTAGGAGTGAAAGCCAACCTCCTCATGACTTCTCTAGCCTTATCAGGATAAGAATCAATAAAAAATTGTTTCTTCTCATTCATAGTTTCCATTATTTTAGGGAATTTATTCATGAGCTTATTTATTTTGTTAGCCTTTGTAGTAGCATTATCTAAAGGACTATATTTTTGATCAAAACAATGAATGAATTCTAGGACCCAGGAATAAAATCTCCATTTTTCCTTTTTAGTTTCCTGCTCCTGCAATGAGAATTTATTCCTTATAATGTCCTCTGGATAATATGAATCATGTTTAACCTGTCCCAACTTAATTCTATGCCTCAAGGTCTAATTAAAAAATCCCTCAGAATCACAAAAATGGGGATGGGAGACAGCGATCATATTCTAATCCAAAATTTTATGCAAAAAAAGCCAAGCCCCTTTGGTAATCACAAACTGATGGGCCACTATGCAGGTAGGGAAAATTGACCCTAGTTTCCTTTTCAACAGAAACATTTCTTCCACTCCTCCTAATTGCCACAAAACTTCAGCCATTCCTACCTTCAAAGGTACTTGGTAAGGCAAGACATGAGGACTCCCTTTAAAACCATAAATTCTAAAAATCATAGAAATAGGGTAAGGAATGATATCTCCCCAATTGTGTGAAACCTTCAAGTTATGGGGTTTGTCCATAGGTCTAAGGAGTTCCATTAATACCTTAGGGATTCTGGAATTGTCTCTTAATATGAGACACCTCAATTTAGAAGAAAAATGCGTATCAAATCTGAAAAAACTAGTGTTATTTGCATCCCAGGTCATATCTGTGCTCCACAACTGGACTGGCAATACTTCCAATCCATCTCCTTACCAAAATAAGTCACCCCTTTGAACAAGAACATGTGCATCAATAGAGAATAGTGTCCAAAAGTTTTCTCTATCTTCCCTTTTGCAATTCCAACTAAACTAGTATGAATTTCTTCAACCAAATAAGAAGAAAAATCAAAGATAACATCTACACCAAAAGAAGCAATTTGAACCATCATATACATAAGGCTAATGGGCATGAAATCTTTCTCATCTTTACCAAAAACATGGCACAAGGTCCTGCATATCTCTACAACCCAGGAAGTGAAAAGACTCTTCTTAAAAGGTTCTTTAGAGGATGTAGTAATTACTGGTAGAGTTCCTATTGTACCAATGTGTGCCCTTAGTGCACCTCCCCTAATTACATCCTTCTTTGCTTTGTATTCATTCTCTAATTCTGGCAGATTGATTGGCACATGGTAATCTGACAATGGTTCTAGGTGAAAAACCTCTCTAATTTCATCAAGACTAATTGATATTAGAGGCATGTCATCATTTCTTCTTACCACCCTCATAGATTGGTCATAATTCTTGGAAATGGCTTCAAGAAAATCATAATGCATGAAAACACTTGGAACTACTAGGTTTCCCAAATCAAAATTCTAGACATTAGCATGTGAGGCAAACAAATTCCTTTCTGAAAACCACTTTTTAAACAAGACAAGACTAGTTTGAGTAGTTGTTGCATCCCTAACCCAATTCCCCTTATCATATAAGAAATCAAAAATTTTAAGCCTAGGGTTTAAGGAAATCAATTTTTTAAGTTGTGCAGGTTTAGTGGTGGATTCTAGGAGTACTTCTAACAAATCATCATGAACATTCCTATCCATATAATTAACTTGCCCAAAAAATGCTTTCTTAGGTGGCATCTTGATCATAATAATAGGAACTAGAATGTTATAGAGGTTATATATGAGTACTTACTTGACTTTCTAGACTTATTCTTCTTTGAACCTTTGCAATTTCTCTCCAACAGATGAGGAATTAGTTCACATTCATACCAGGCTAAACACAATATGATCAATAGGCTCTTGTGCTCAGAAAAAGTGAAATCTTTGTTTGCGTGGGACTAGAACTAATGAAATCTCTTGTATTATACTCTATTTCTCCCACACATGTAGCTTGCATTCATCATAAATGTGCAAAATAGAAAAATAGAGTGGCATCACACTTCCTTTTAAATTTGTGCCATTGATCCTTGAAAAATCCTACGATCCAGGAACGAAAACTAGGCTGACTCACTTTTCTTCTTAGCACACTAGTAGTCAAACCAATAAACTTCCTCCATTTGTACCTTTCCTTCAATGCTAGTGTTTCTATCTGGGCCCATTGATGACTAGGTACATGTGTCATCAAGTTGCTACCTTGCTATGCATAACTTTTGAGCATCTTGCTATAGCGTGTATGTGACAACCATGATTTTTCTTTGATCATGTGGTAAACATTTGAAACAAATCTTAAGACAACAATGGTGGATCCCTTGTTCACTAACTCACTATACATAATCTTCACACATCTTTTCATAGCGAGTTAACGAGAATCATTGATCCATGCTTGATCTGATGATCAGAATTTTTTATATGTTTTATACATGAGGAGTGGATCCAAGTTACCACTAGCACTGAGCTGATTTAATATGTAATCACATATATATATTGTTTTAAACCTTTAGTGAAATCTCATGTCCTTGGCCTTTCTGTGTTTGTTACCTTCTAGTGGGTCACTACCTCACTACTGACAAAATCACTAACTATCCAGCTAGTGATATAGCGACTTTGCAATAACCATCAAAATCAATGCCAGGAAATAAAACTATGAGTGACACAACTTGCACGTAAATAAAAGAAAAGCTTGCACAATATTTTCCTTAGGATCCTCAAAATCATTTCTTATTTTAAAAGAATGTCATCTTTTGCAATGACCAGGCCCTTGCTATGTTGCTATCAAAAAATTGGTGTTTTTTCGGCTAGCAATATAGCAAACTCTGATGGATTCACAATTCTGGTGATGGAAAATAAAAACACATTGATTGAGACTTTACCAATTAAAACTAGTGTCAGAGAAGTTAGTTGTGCATATTTATAAGACTGCATGGGAATTTTTGCGGTCACATCAACCTTAAATAGGTTATTGCCTTTTGCAAAATCTGGGCACTCACTCCGTCGCCACCGACAATTCACATGGATTTTTCAATAGCAGCTTAGCGAATTGCCAAAAAACTTGAACTCTGGTGACACCATTTGCAAGCTTTTCCATGTGCATTCTTCTTAATATTGACAAGCTTGGGACATAGCACGTGATCATAATGCCTTCATATTAACACACATTTTAAGTGCTGGACTTCATTGTTCAGTATCACAACATAGTTCTCCGATGGTCGCTACCTCGCTATGTGTAATCTTTGAGTATCTTGCTATAGTGAGTATGCAACAATCATAGATTCAAATAAGATCCAATGACAGGATAAAACCCTTTCAAAAGGACTCAACAATGACCTCAAAGCAAGCGGGAAAAGAATATTTGCTTCACCCTTTTTTTTTAAATTTGTGCCAAAATAAAATAGAAAGGGCAAGACCTAGGGCTTTATACAAATTTTAAAGGATATCAAAAAATAAGAGACAAAAATATAAAACCCTATGACCTAACAAAAGAACTCGCATCTAATTTTTTCAGCAGGATTGTAAGAAAATTTAATACGTAAAAAATTAGACCAACAATGGCTCTGTCTAGGGATGATAGACTACTTAAGTCTATGCAAGAATTCAAAATCTTTGGGAGAGCAGACCACATACTTGGTACAGGGATGACAACTTTTTCAGAGGGCATAGAGCAACACATAGAAACAAGAAACAAGAAACCAAACTATACAAAGAAACTATTTACAGGGATTTACAAAATATATAGAATGTACAAGAAAAACCAAGAACACTAAAACTATTGTTCATGGAAAAAATATACCTTTAAGAAAAGTACCTCTTCAAGAATTGTCCATGAACTAGCAATTCAAGAATACCTCTAGTTAAATCCTTTAGAAGATATGAATCTTCTCCATTTTTATGACAAATGTTATATGGGCCAAGACAGATTGGGTCAAATTTACCATGCTCTCCTTTATCTTCCAATCTAGCATTCCAAATCAGTACCATGTCATCTATTTCAAATTTCCTCTTAGTGGCCCTTTTGTCATATAACTGCTTCATTTTTTATTGTAATTTAGCATTCTAAACAGAAGACTCTCTCCTTGTTTCTTCTAATTGCAAGATATCATCCATTCTAAGTTGCATCTCATCAATGATATCATCCTCATATAGTTGAACAAATTTATACATCTCCTTTAGGTTATTTTGTGGGAGTCTAGCCTATATACCATAGACCAAATCAAATGGGGCACATCCAATAGCCTTTTTCACAGTAACCCTGTTAGCCCACAAGGCTAATGGCAACTTTTAATCCTAGGCCTTCTTGTTTTCCCCCAAAATCCTCTTGATGATTTTCAATATACTCTTATTACTAGATTCAGCCTGACCATTACCTTGAGGGTGGTAGGGTGATGATGTGTATTCTGTAATGCCATATTTTTTACAAAAATCTTTATATTCCTCTGATCTGAAACGCATGGCATTATCAGTTATAATCTTCTGAGGACATCCAAAACTAGTTATAATATTATTCAGGATGAAATTAATCACCACCTTGCTTGTTACATTCCTAGTAGGGATTGCCTCAACCCAATTGGTGAAATAATCAGTAGCTGCCAAGATCCAAGAATGACCTCCACTGACTTGTTTGTGATTTCGCCTATAAAATCAATTCCCCACTATTGGAAGGGTGCTTGCACCTCAACAAATCTTAAGGGTATATTTCCATAAAACTTCAACTTCCCACTAAATCTTTGACAAGTATCACATAACTTCACAAAGTTATGAGCATCTTTAAAAAGTGTTGGCCACCAAAAGTGAGCCCTCAAAATCTTATGAGTAGTAGTCTTAGCCATATAGTAACCACCACATACACCTCCATGCATATCTTTCAAAATTCTTTTAGACTCAATTTTATCCACACATTTTAAGAGGACTCCTTGCATGCTTCTCCACCACAACTATCCTTGGACTATAACATATCTTATAGCATGCAACTTAAGGGATTTCTTTTGATTATCAGTTAACTTTGATGGAGATTTCATATTTTGAAAATAATAGATTATATCCTTGTACCAATCAGAGGTGTCCATATCACATAGGTCTTCTCTACAATTATCATCCAATTGATTAATTTGGTTTTCCTCTAGATTTGCTTCTATCATCAACTTGGCCAAACCTTGACCTCTGACCAATTTAGCAATCTAGATGTCAATATTGAATTCTTGTATTCTATTGATCCACTTACACCTCCTACCAAATACCTCTTGTTGTGAGAAAATGTCTTTCATAGCAGTAGTAGGGACAAAAGCAATAACTATAGCTCCCATCAAGTAACATCTAAAAGCTTTCACCCCTTTTACCAGTGCATATGCCTATTTTTCATTGATGTCATCCTTAAGCTCTATTGCTTGCAAAGACTTGTTGAAGAATGCAATAGGTTGCTCATAAACTTCTTCATTTTTCTATAATAGTACTACAGCAACAGTGTGAAATGAGGCAAAAGAAAATATATGCATTGGTTTGTCATAATCTAGAGCTCTAAGAATAGGGGCATCTTTAATAGCTTTCTTAATTTTCTAAAATGCAATACTAGGTTCACCATCCCATTTTATCTTAGATCCTTTCTTCAACATGCTTGATATAGGCCTACAAATCTCTGCAAAGTTAGTCACAAACCTTCTAAGAAAATTAATTTGCCAAAAAAATTATTGAATTCCTTTAACACTTTTAGGCTTTTGAATCTTGTCTATTGCTTCTACCCTTTTAGGATCAATCCTTACTCCATGCGTGCCAACTAAATGTCCTAACAACTTTCCCTCAGTGACACCAAATTGACACTTTCTGGGATTTAAAGAGACACCATACTTGAGGGCTCTGATAAACACCTTTTCTAAATGCATGCAATGATCATTTTCATCCTT
Organism: Cupressus sempervirens; assembly: GCA_028749045.1. Taxonomy (NCBI): domain Eukaryota; kingdom Viridiplantae; phylum Streptophyta; class Pinopsida; order Cupressales; family Cupressaceae; genus Cupressus; species Cupressus sempervirens. The sequence goes on along the minus strand of CM053787.1, from coordinate 345,233,227 downwards.
AGAATAAGTAGTTAAATCATCTTGATATACAGCCAATAATTTATTAATGATATCAGCAAAAGCCACATCCATTGCTCATTGAAAAGTTGCCCCAACATTGGTAAGCCCAAATGGCATTCTGACATAAACATAAGTACCCCATGGAGTAGTGAAAGCATTCTTAAACTATTCTAATTCTTTGACAACTACTTGATTATATCCTTAAAAACCCATCCATCATGGACATCAATTATGAACTAGTGACCCTTTGCAACATGGCTTCCATATTGGGTAAACCATAATTATATTTTAATGAAGATATGTTGAGATTCCTGAAATCAACACATAACATTATATCTCCATTTTTCTTTCTTACTGGTACTAGATTGGATACCCAAGAAGAATGTCTAATAGGCTTTATAATCCCAGCATCTCTTAACTTGATCAACTCTTCTTGCATTTTCGGAGCCAAGGTTGGATTTATTGGCCTTTTTTTTTGTCTAAAAGGCCTAGCATCTAGTTTCAAAGGGATTTCATGTTGAAAGAGATCTTCCCTATAGGCCTCTAGATCATCATATGACCATGCAAACACATGTCTATACTTCCTTAAAAGGTCTGTTAGATCTTTCCTAATTTTAGGAGGCAATTTCTTACTGATATATACATTTTTAGTTTTTTCCTGAGTTCCCAAGTTCACCTCCTCTAAATCCTTGGCATTACACCCATTAGTATCCATTTGTGACCTATCTTGGTTGTCAAAAACAATTTCAAAAACAACTAGACCCTTTGGATTTTTTTTTGTCTTCAATTGTACAACTTCCTACCCAAAAAATTGTATCTTTTCCATCTACATTTTCTACATAAGCTACACAATAAATTTCTTGTCTTGATAACATATGCTCACAATTCAAAAATCTTAAAATGTCCTTATCATATTGAAACACTTGCCAGTTTTGAACATTATCAGGGATAGAAGGTCTAGTTTGAATCTCAATTTTAGACACACCAACAAATGTGATATCATCTAGTTTTATTTCTATGTTTGCCAATAAATATACCATTTTATTATTTTTCCTATCTTTCCAAATAATCCCAAATGCATCAAAACATTCAATCATGTCCCACACTACATTTTTGTACTATTTCAATATTTTATTCATTGACACATAAGCATTTCTTACTTGGGATACCACCAATTCAGAATCTCGTACAACATGTAAACACTTTATCTCATGCTTATGAGCTAGTCTAAGACCTAACAATAGAGCCTCATATTCTACTATATTATTAGTACAAGGGAGACTTAAAGTAAAGGGGAATTTGTATGTTACCCCTACTGGAGATATCAACAAAATGCCTGCACCAGACCCCTCTTTGCAACATGCACCATCAAAAAACATAGTCCATAAATCACCCTTGTCTATTTTTGTGTCAACTTCCATTTCCATCTGAGATTTATGCTTATATTTTTTCAAAGCCAGGACCTTAGCTCTGAATGCATTAATATCTATATCCACAAAAAATTTCATGTTGTCTTCTACATCTTCCTCTATCATGTGTATACTCTTAGGCTCCCTATTTACTTTTATCAGGTAAACCTCAATATTAAAAGTAGCAAATGAAAAATCACACTATAGACTCCCACCCATAGTAGCACTCCACTTTCTTGATAATAACATGCCATACTAAGGTGGAATGTCAAAAGCTAATACACTCATAGTAAGTTCTTTGTCAAGGCAGGTTGTTAGTCTATATGGCAAAGAGTTTATAGTGCCTATGACTGTCACTTCTGTTTTATCCATGGCACAACATCTTCCTTGAGTTGTATCCACTTTTAATCCTAATTCCTTCATTATTTCAAAAGGCATCACAGTGTTGGAAGCACCAGAATCAATCATGCAATTTTTTAATTTTTTACCATTTACTAAAATGTTCAAGAAAAATGTTTCAACATTTCCCAAACACTGATTTACAGAATTATCCAAAAACATTTGAGAAATTTGAGAGACAACTCCTTTAGCTTCATTGTCATTTACCTTTTCTTTACTACTTTCTTTGGATCTATGATTTTCATTACAATCCTGTCTCACCTTTGCATCAGTACTTTCAAACCATGCTATGGCTTTATTTTGGTGCTCAAGAATTCTTAGCAATTCAGACAAAGGAACCTTAACAGTAATTTGAGATAAAACAACAAGCATACCTATGAAAGAATCAGAAAAATTATCATTAGTCAAATTCCTTTTGTCATCTGATTTATCCACAATGTTCAGAGTATTTTGATAATTCTTATCATGTTTTGTGATAATCTTTGATACCTTCTCATCTGTTTTTCTGTGGACATTATTTGAAAAATCCATATCTTTAGGATTTCCTCCTTTCTTTTGTTCCCACCTTCTATTAGTAATTTTAACCTTCACAGCAAAAGCTTCTTTAGGTTTCACAATTTCCCCCTTCTCAGGATCAACCCCTTTTATGAAGATACTAGCTACCTTATTACTTTCATCTCTCTGAATCATGTTTCTAGTCTAAACCTGAGCTATCATATTAGCAGTAATTTTTGTCAATCTCTTCCTTAGAAAGTTTTCTCAGTGTTACTTCTTCCTTTGCATTTACCATGTTACACACATTGTCCTCCACATCACTTTCATCAAAAAATACTTGCTATTGAATGACATTCTAAAACTATCTTTGGTCATACACATCTCTATCATAATCTTCACAATCATAATAGTGCGATTCAAACATATTGCATCCTACATTATCATTATTTTCTTTCTACTCATGACAGTTTTCTACTACAGCTTGATTTCCTAGGAATGATAATGCTACTGCACAAGATTCAAGGGAATGGGGTAATTGACATGCAAAACACCAAGTAGGTTCAGCAACAAACTGAAGATCATCTACCAAATTTATAGAATTTTTTGACAAAGGATCAGGGGTCACCTTGTTGTTGTTTTTCTTGGGAGGAGGGATACTAGGCTGACCATCCTTCCAAGTAGTGTTATAAGGGTAATTTTACAACCTATTTTGTCTATTGAAATTTGATTGATGGGGGCCCTATTATCAATGGGGTTCCTATCATTCTTCATCTGAGGAAGGTTTAGACCTTTTATAGCATTTAGAATCTAACAGATTTCACTAGGCTCTTGCTTTTTTCCTCCTATGGCTTTATTTTCTTCCTTTCTATTTCCCTTATTCCCAAATAACCTAGGATCATCTCTTTTTCTTTCTAATCTCCCTAAAATCCTCAAATTATTTTCTATATTAATGGCAATCCTAAAAGCATCTCTTAAGGTCCTAGGCTCTTTATCCCTAAGTTGGTATGCCATTTTACCATCAAAAGCATTTAGATAAGTGATCAAACATACCTTGGCATCAATTCACATGGCTTGCATTAGCTTGTACATTCATTTCTAAAATCTACTGTTAAATTCAGTAACAAAATCATTAGGCAACCTCTTAATATTATTGAATTCACTCAAGATATAGCTCTAATTTTTCTTGTCACCATATTGCCCTTTGAAACAATACTCAATATCTTTCCAATCAACAATAGACAATTCAGGAAGTCTCTTGAACCATTCTCTAGCATCTTCAGTTAAAGACTGAACAAACAACTTCATAATGACATCTTCAGCTTCAACCTCATAATCGCTCATCATATCAAGAAAACTTCTCAAATGGCCCTCATAAGAAATAACATTATTTCCATCAAATCTAGGCAATATTTTCCTCATTTCTTGTGGGATGGGATTTGGAAAACTAGGGATTCCATCAAAACACATTTTCCTATAGCCTTCTAATTGAACAAGTCTTCTTTGTAAATCAATCTTGGGGTGATTAACACTGTCCTTCTTAGTATTATTCATAGTATTACTAGGGCTAGCATCACCAACAGATTTGTTAAGATCTACTTTTAGTGAAGATGAAGACAAGAAAGAAATAGGTACCTTAGTAGTATTCTGATTTGCATCATTAGATCCATCATCATCTTTAGGCATAGTTGCAAACTGCTTCTTGGTAACTTCCAAGAATTTGATCTTATTGTTCATCTCAGCTATAGCAACCTCACTTTCTGCAATCTCCAATCTCTTGGCTAAAGCATCCCTTTCTTTTCTTCTCTTTTCCAATTCAATATCAAAGAGTGACATAGAATCATGGATCTGAACTATCTTCACTGGCTCATTGATCTTAATACCAATCTCCTTTTGTTTTCCTTTGTCCTTAGCCCCTACAATAGGTTCCACATTTTTTACTCTATTGTTATCAACTTCTAGAGTAGTATAGTTCTTAATCTGTTGTATTACAGGTCCCTCTAGAGCAGTATAGTTCTTAATCTATTGTATTACAGGTCCCTCTAGATTCATTATCTAAGTTTCCATCAAATTCTGCTCTTTCCTCTTAAGTTGTTCAACTTGTCCCACAATCTTAGGCTACCATGCACTACCTGCTATCTCATTTTTCTTCTTTCTTCTTTAGAGCAGCAATTCACCTTAGTAATTCTTGTTTTTCTTCGTAGTTCTTTGTAATCACTTCTTCCCTTTCCTTTTGAAATCTCCTATTAATAGTTTCTTGCTCAGCAAGCTGTGCTTTCAAATTTTCATTCTCATCAGGATCAAGGATAGTGAACTTAGACCCAGATGTTTTCTCATTATTGAAACTTTCAGGTTCTAAGTGTCTAGGTCTAACCTTTTCAGGGGAATAATCTTACATGAAAGGGTTTGTACTATTCTCGAAAAGATTGTTACTAGTCATATCCTCAAGACTAAATACATGTGGTTGCACAATCTTTTCCTGGCATATCATTTCAAGGGTATTATAGAAATCATCATCAAACAAAAATAGATGAGATCTCTGACCTTTGGAGGAAGGCATTTTTCAAAAATAGAATGGTGAATGTTATCTTTCCCTACTAGTTGATCATGTGAATAGCTTCCTTTCTGCATCTAGTTTCCCTTCACAGCCCAATTTTTTCTTCCTCTAGGAGGGAGATCAGTTTGTAATCTGATTACTAAGTTTTTCCTCACATTTGCCTATGTATTTTTCTTATTTTCCATGGTTTTGAGACAGTAAATTTATTAATCTTGAAACTAGTTAAGACCTTTTGAGTCACCACCCACTCTATTAGAATGGGAAAGAGAACTGAGAAAATGATAAATCCTTTAGTGATAGTGTTGGGAAAAATGTATACAAATTCCAAATCCTCGAGAAAATTTAGCATGAAATATCTACAACTCTACCCAAGGTAAACACAGATCTTAAATGCTATACTAGTTTATGACAATATAGAGTGTATCCCCAACAGAGTCACCATTTTTTTGGTGTTTGAAATTGCTAAGCAACAAAATGCTCAATATCATAGTGAAATTACTCACACAATCTAAGGATTAGCCAATTCCTAGTAGCAATTACATGAATAAACCACTTTGACCAACTTCAACAAAACCACAAATGGTTTTCTACTCTTTAGGCTTTGCTAAACCAAGACAGGTATACCTAGGGATAATTCTAATGCAAACTATTGTATGAAATTATCTTAGTTTCATTCTGATTCTCATCTCTTACTCTAGGGCACATACACAGTTTATCAATTTTCTCTAAAAGCTTCTCAAATCTATATACATCCCCTATAAGTAGATCTGGTTATAAGTCTCCTATAGTTTACAAGTATTCCTAGAATTAGTGGCTATCAAAGACTCAGAAAACTATATGCAAATGAGTGGTAACCAACATTTGTAACTTTAAACCAAATGGAATGAAATAATTTTGATTTTTTTTTTTAAAGATTTGATAAACAGCAGTAGAATTCACCCTTGCTCACTTCTGACTTATGTGACCAATGTCTTATCCATTGGGGAGAAATTAACTATTGCCAGGAGATCAAATTCAAATAACTTGTAAATGAATTAATCAATTGTAATCACCCATTTCCATTCTTATGAAGTATCCTTTCTATAAACTCATAAACCCTACTGATTCATTGAAGCATTTCTATAGTTCCTTGAATTAAAAGCAACAGTGATATCAGTATACAACCCATCCAGATTGCATTCAGCCAAGTTAAACCTTATTTTAAATGGCTTCAAAGTAGACAAACCCATAAAAAGGAGATAGAAATTGATGACACAAATATAGTGTAAATACCCCTTTGTATTATCCTTTCAGATGACTGATACAATGACCAATAGCAATCAATTGAAAGCCCATAACATATTGCTATTTATGTCATTCCAATGTGTCATTAGAGAGTACAATTGGAAGCAAACTCAAAACAACTACATACTATTGGATCGACTAAATGTACTTTTCTTGAAAGAAAACAAAAATTCTACAAGGTTTGGACCATCACAATGCTTTGAAAACTCATTTATATAGACATGAGTTGCAACAAGCAAAGGGAAATTGTGATTAACAAGTGTCCTTCCAAACAAGAAACAAAACATCATAACAAGAGACAAATTTGAGCATAACAGAATTCCAAGCACATCAAAATCTTTGGGTAGGCCCATTTTTGTTACTATTGCAAATCATCAACTTTTGATTTGTCCCCCATTACTCTAGATCTTTAGAATACATGGCTACCAAACTGGCCAACAAAGGGTTATTTTGTGGTGCCTCCAATTAGTTTTTTCCTATAGGTTTTCACTGCTTTCACCTTGAGTAGGCAATATTACTTTTTCACCTTCTTCTTTTGTCAGATATGGTGCTGATGTGTTAATGACCTACACCTCACCCTTTTGTTCCTCATCATCATCTATACCACCTTCTTCTAACTGCTCATCAGAAGGAATATCTGCTATCTAGGTGTTAAACTATGCATATCTGCTATCTAGGTGTTAAACTATGCATCATCAGGCTAGCTGAATTGCAGGATATCATCTTGCTTTTTTAATATGTAGTTAGTCTCATTTTCAAGACCAACAAATTCCTGTCTCAAAGAATCAAAAAATAACTAAACTTTAACCAATTCTTTTGTCGTGATGGCCCTCCAGGCATGCCCCTTTTCATTTACAACTTTATTTATCCTTATGAAAAATAGGTCATCCAATTCTTTACTCCATTCATCCTTATTTTTCAATTTATTCTTTCTATCCAAGGCACAAGGAAACAAATCAAATTTTTTATTCTTTTATCTGCTTAAATAAGAAATAATTTTTAGTTCCAGAGAAATTCTCCTATTCTCTAACTCGCTATACATAATCTCCACACATCTTTTCATAGCAAGTTAATGAGTATCGTTGATCCATGCTTGATCTGACGATCAAAATTCTTTATATGTTTTATACATGGGGAGTGGGTCCAAGTTACCACTGGCGCTAAGCTGGTTTAATATGGGATCACATATATATATATATATATATATATATAGTTGTAAAACTTTAGTGACATCTCATTTCCTTGGCCTTGCCATGTTTGTTACCTTTAGGCAAGTTGCTACATCACTATCAACAAAATTACTAACTATCCAGCTAGCGATATAGCGACTTTTTGATAACCATCAAAATCGACGCTGGGAAGTAAAACTATGAGTGACACAACTTGCATAGAAATAAAAGCAAAGCTTGCACAATATTTTCCTTAGGATCCTCAAAATCATTTCTTATTTTAAAAGAACATTATTTTTGCAATGACCAAGGCCTCACTATATCGCTACAAAAAAATTAGTGTTTTTCTGGCTAGCGATATAGTGACCTCTGACGGATTGACAATTCTAGTGATGGAAAACAAAGACACATTGATTGAGACTTCATCAACTAAAACTGGTGTTAGAGAAGGTAGTCGTGCATATTTATAAGACTACATGGGAATTTTGTAGTCACATCAACCTTAAATAGGTTACTGCCTTTTGCAAAATCTGGGCACTCGCTACGTCACCATTAGCAATTTGCATGGATTTTTTGATAGCGACTTAGTGAATTGACAAAGAAACTTGAACTCTGGTGACACCATTTGCAAGTTTTTCCATGTGCATTCTTCTTAATACTGACAAGCCTAGGACATAGCACATGATCATAATGCCTTCATATTAACACACATTTTTGGCGCCAGACTTCATTTTTCAATTTCACAACATAGTTCTCCGATGGTCGCTACCTCACTATGCATAATCTTTGAGCATCTTGCTATAGCGAGTATCCAACAACCGTAGATTCAAATAAGAACCAATGGTAGGAAAAAACCCTTTCAAAAGGACTCAACAATGACCTCAAAGCAAGTGGGAAAAGAATATTTGATTCACCTTTTTTAAAAAAATTTGTGCCAAAATAAAATAGAAAGGGCAAGACCTAGGACTTTATACAAATTTTAAAAGATATCAAAAAATACAAGACTAAAACCTAAAACCCTAGGACCTAACAAAAGAACTCACATTTGATTTTTTCACCATGATTCTAAGAAAATTTAATATGTAAAAAATTAGACCAACAGTTAGAAAGTAATAGTAGGACTTGATTTGATGACAAAACAACTCACTTGCATATTACAGATCTCTTATTTAGTCCTCCATACTTCTTGGCATTCAATCTCCTTCATCTCTAACTACTTGTTCACCCTTCAAGCCTTCATGCTTAGTATTGAAACTATAGGTTTATTCCTTTGGCTACCAAGTGAAGAAACACCTCAAGACTCCTTAACTATCTCAAGTTTGCACTATGACAATTTGCTTCTAGATTTTTATCTTCTTATATTAGAGAATTTTAATCTTTTTTTGCTTCACCAAAATCATTCATATTAGGGTTAGGTTAGATTCATCATATCTACCCTCTTTTCCCTTTTGTTACCTCTAGAAATTTCCCTTACAATCCTCTTCAAATTTGTCTAAAAATAGTTTATCTTGAATTATGTGCCACTATCTCATCATGGTTATCTTTCGTATGCTTCGCACAATTCAATAAATCAACTTTGTCAGCTTAGATTCATCAAATCTTCCATCAAACTCATTTTGTTGGAACTCAACAATAACATGTTGTTTGCTCAATAAAAACAATAACATTTTGATACTAATATCCCTCATACATGTATTAACTTTAGTAAACTCTCCCTCTTTTAAAACAATTCCAAAGACTTAACATCATGTCATGTAGATATCAAAAATTTAGGTTCTACCTCTATCACCATGCATTTGCATGTGACTGTAAATCTTTTTTTTAGCTCTTCCTTACTTCAGAAAGTTCCTAAAGTAAGATCCACTACATCAAGTTGTAAATTTTGCACCTCAACTCAGTTGATAGAGGGCGCTACTCTTTTATCTTAAGTAGCTTTGGAATGGTGTATCACCCCTAGATTACCTCTAAGATATTCATGTACATCCTTAGGTAAAGCCTTCATGAATATATCAGCTATATGTTCCTTTGTATTCACATATTCCATTCTCACTTGTTTGGCTTGAACCAACTCTCTCAAGTAATGATACTTGATTGCAATGTGCTTTGTCTTAGTATGTATCACAGGGTTCTTAGATATGTTTATAGCACTTGTATTTTTGCAGTAAATCACCATAGGTGTTAGGATTTAACCAAAGACAGAAATAACAGTTACATGCAAATATAACCAATATCAAAAAATAATAGATCGCATAGAAGAGAACACAAGACACCAAGATTTAACATGGTTCACCCAATCTCTGGGCTACATCCACCAAAAACAAGTCCAATATTATTATGATCTAGTGATTACAACTTGATTACAATTTGTAATCCCTTACATCTCAATACCACTGCAAGAACCAATTTTCACATTACTCCTTATGAAAACCCCTAACCCTAAGCTCCTTTTATACAAGAATTTTTACCACTTTAGTGTTATAATTAATAATTACATGTCGACCCAAAATCTTGATAAAATAGGGCCCAAATTTTTTTAAATTATGAAGCATGTATAGTACTATCCTGATCAGTCACCATAAAATAACAATCTCCCACTTGGGGGCTGATCAAACTCCTCACTAGACAACAATCTCCCACTTGGAAACTGGTCATGTAGCAATACCACTACCACATGGGGATCCCATTGGATCAAACCACCCTAGACTCTTTGTTCTTTTATTCCTATTCAGTCTAGAAGACCAACCAAAGCTAAAGAGGAATTCAACTTCTCCCTTGTCAAAGAATTATGAAGTATGTACAATATTGTCCTGATCAGTCACCACAAACTAACAATAGGTTCAATGATTTCTTCCTTCAGTCCTTTGAGTAATTGTTTTACATGCACTACATTTGTACAATTCACTGCACCAGCTATATATTCAGCTTTAGTAGTAGATTTTGAAATACAATTTTGGTTCTTGTTGTTCCAAATAACCAATCTTATTTCTAAGAAAATGCTTCACCACTTTTACTTTTTCTTTCATCAATGTTTTGAGCCCATTCGACATTTTTATAAGCTCTCAATTCAAACTTGTCATTTTTCTTTTAGTATAGACCATAGTCTTTTGTACGTTTTAAGCATCTCATAATCCTTTTAACAACCATTAAGTAATTATCCTTAGGATTTACAAAAATTCTTGAAACAATCCCAATAGTGAGTGCAATGTTAGGTCTACTATGTACTAGATATTGCAATTTTCCAATCATAGACTTGTAGAATATTTTATTTACTTCAGAAAAATCATCAATTTTGGATAGTTTATGTCTCATTATCATGGAGGTGCTAACTAGTCTTGAATCCTCCATACCAAAAGTCTCCAATATTTCCTTTACATACTTAGACTGAGTAATGTAAATATCATATTTCATCTAATAGACTTGTAATCCAACAAAGAACTTTATTTTTTCCAAACATAGACATCTCAAATTCTTTAATCATTTCATTTGCAAATGTCTTACACAATGCATTTTGTCCTCCAAATATGATATCTTCAACAAATATTTTAGCTAGTAAAATTCCTTTACCTCCTATCTTCAAGTACATATGTTGTTGTCATCAATCTTTTCAAAACTAATCTTCACAAGATAATTGTGCAGTCTTTCATATCATGCTCTAAGAGCTTGTTTTAAACCATATAAAATTTTGTATAGTCTACACACCATGTTATTAGTATTTAAATCAAAAAATCATTTAGGTTGTTCAATGTAAACTTTCTCTTCTAGTATACAATTTAGAAATGTCAACTTAACATCCATTTGATAAACTTTGAATCCTTTATAGGCAAAATAAGAAAAAAAAGTTCTTACTCCTTCCAATCTTGTAACTAGGGAAAATGTTTGTCCATAGTGAATTCACTCTTCTTATACATAACCATTGCAAACTAACCTTGGATTATTCCTTGTTACTTCACCATTCTCATTCAATTTGGTTTTGTATACCCACTTTTTTCCAATAACATTCTTTTCCTCTAGTCTTGGTACTAGTGTCCGTGTTTTGTACTTCTCAATTTGATCAATTGCTCTTTTCATGGCTTAACTCCAATCTTCATTCTCTAATGCATCCTTCACTAATTTAGGTTCATATATACTTAAAAAACATGTTTCATTCCTTAATCTATTCCTTGTCATTGGTCCAACCTCTTTTTATCCAATGATTTTTTTAGCAAGATGGTGTCTTCTAAAATATTTTTATAATCTTGGTTGTGTTCTTCTTTCTTCAATAATAGGTCATTCATGAAGTTCAATCTCAGGTTCATTGTGTACTTCTCTATCAGATAACTTGACATTCCTTTCTTATGAATTATTCTTGGCATCAAAATGTACTCAGCTTCTAACTATAACTCAAGTCCTGAATGTAACTTGGCATCCATTGTATGTGACTTGACAATCATTGATTCTTGTTGATTGGTAGCTATAGTATCATCAACATTAGTATACATGCCTTTATATTAGTGTGTAAAGATTTTGTAATTCTCGAATTCCTTCTTTTCTTCATCTTCATCTATTTATGTATATTCATCAAATTTTACATTTGAACTTTCCAGAACTTTGTTAGTTTTAGTATTTAAACACTTATAAGCTTTACTTTTTGTGGAATAACATAGGAATATACCTTCTTCACTTTTGCATCAAGTTTACCATTTTTTTTTTCTTAAGAATGTAATACTTGCTTCCAAATACCTTAAAATATTTGACATTTGGTGAGTATCATACCATAATTCATAAGGTGTAAAATTTGTACCTTTCTTGACTTATACTTAGTTCATGGTATAGATAGTATTACTAACAATTTCTTTCCAGTATTTTAAAGAAACATTCTTCTCCATCATCAATGTTCTAGCACAATCCATCAGAGATCTATTCCTCTTGCTTGCTATCCCATTTTATGGAGGGGTTCTAGGTGCAGAAGTTTGTCTCTTAATTCATCTATCATTTTAGAAGTTATTGAATTCATTGGATGTAAACTCTCCACCTCTATTAGATCTCAAACATTTCATGCTTTTACCAGTTTCCTTTCCAACTTTTTCCAAATACCACTTAAACATTTGAAAAGCATTATATTTTTATCTCAAAACATAACTATCATCATTCTTGAGTAATCATTAGAAAATAGTATAAATTACTTGTCATCTTTGTATCTCTTCACATTAATTGGTCAACATAGATTAGTATGAACTAATTCCAAAATTTCTTTTGAAGTATGAGTCTTATTCTTAAAACTAGACTTTGTCATCTTGCCTAATTAACATTGTTTGCAAATCACAGTATTAGGTTTTTTTAGTTTTGGCAAACTTTTGAATATTTTCATCTTATTGATACTAACCAATTTGTTAAAATTTACATGACATAACCTTTTGTGCCATAGCCACACATCATCAAATTGTACAACAAGATAAGTAGTATCATTCATGTTGAGATAAAATAGATTACCTCTTGTTTGATCTCCACTTCTAATGAATTCTCCATCAGCATCATAGATCTTAGCTTTCTTGTGTTCAAATTCAACTTTATATCTTGAACTATTCAATTGTGACACACTCAACAGATTATAGTTAAGTCCTTCTACATAGTAAACATTGTCACACCTGATCTTGTTTGTCAATATTATTGATCCTTTACCTTTTACTAGATAGGGTGCATCATTACCAAATATAACATAATTTCTATTGTAATGCGCAAGGCTAATGAACTTACTTTTGTCACCAATCATGTGATGAGAATATTCACTATCAATTATCCATCTTTCACCTTTGGTTACATAAGATACCAATGCAGTTACCTCATCTTCATCTAAATCATCTTTCATAAAAACATAGACGACAACATCATCATGATCATATGATTCATTATTAGATTCTTCTTTGGCAATGTAACAAGCTTTCTTTCCCTTGTCTTTATAGCCTTTCTTATGGCATATGCACTGAGTTGTGGTGCCAAAAAGGTGACAAGGAAATTTGTTTTTCCTATTTTAAAAAGTGCATACGCACTATAGCACGTATGTGCTTTTAAAAAATAAAAAGTATATATGATGGGCTACAAACTCATAGCCCATCATTTTCATCAACATTTTCTTCTACTCCTATAGTGAGCAGTGCGTACGTGAGTTGAAGACTCAACATTTGCACCACCATTTGCCAAAATGCCTCCTCGTCGATTAAATCCAAGACCACAAGCACACCCACGATGACATCGTAAGTGATATAAACCTAACTTTGCATTGTTTGATATATTTTTCATATTGTTTTGTAAGTTTTTTATATTCTTTTGTAGGGTTTTTCCAAATTTGAATTTCAATTGATTTTTTATCAGGAAATGTTCATAATCAACTAGAAAATCCACAAGAACATCAAAACCCTCAAGAACCCCAAAACCAAAACCCTCCTCAAGAAGAAGAACAAATTCCACAACCCGAACCAATTGCAAGACCTCCACTAGGCACACAAGAAAATATAAGAAATGAAATAGAGAGAGGCAAAACTAAATTAGAAGGAATCATTGATGGGTTGAAAGAATCTGGACAAACCAATCCAATGAGGGCTCAATTGGCATCATCCCTCGAATCCATTAACACTCAGATAGCCTCAGTTAGTGGTCAGTTAGATATTTGGTGGGCTAAGAGGGATGAACAAAAAAGATTTTATACAAATAAATTGTCATATGAAGATGTTAGAAAAAAGGAAATACCAAAAGGTAGTATATGTGCATTATTTAGAAAACTCGGTGAGAAAAATACTATTAGAGAGGGTACTAAATGATTCCCCATCCATTGGTGCATACATGATGCTATTAGAAATAATTTTTGGGATAGATGGTGGATGGTGTTTGATGCCCCTCCTTGCAACAATCACGAGGTCCCCATGTATTTTTTGAAGAAATTATATTGTGAGTTTGTCCTTGGGGAGATCCCCAATTATTTTGATATGTTAGAATCCCAGGGTAGAGGTGGGGGGTCATCATTTGAGAGGCCAGGAGCACATCGTGTCCCAAATGTAGTTAGGGCAACCGTGGTCCATCCACAGCGCGAGCATGTGATTATTCCTTCAGTTGTGAAGGAACATGTAGAGGCCAGCACTCTAGGGACCATTAATGCTTTGACACAGACCCTCATCCATTCCACGAGCCCATTAGTTGAGGGGGAGCCTTCTATATGTCGTGGTCACATGTGCACTTCATGCGGATCCCTATGCACATTTGGCACTCATGTCGAAGATGGTGTAGATGATGGGCTTGTCACCGATCAGTTCCTGAATGAGACATTTGGCATTGACACACAGGAAAATTACTAATTTGATCTCATTTCATACGTATAGTGAATTATTAATTAATTAGGATTTATTGACATTGTTCAAAATTTAGGGTCAAAGTGTTTCTGGGCCTAGTAGCGATCCTCCAGGCCCATTTTTTGTCCCTTCGGCGAGTCCTGAGGTATGTATCAATTTAATCATTTTAATTAATACATATATTTATTAAGTAATCATATTAAGGATTGACCAAAAAAAATATGCATGTGCATCAGTTCTCCACAGGACCCTCAACCTTTACCACAGACGCAGAGCAGAGACATCATACGAGCTTCACACAGCTACAGTTGTTTCATGTTAATTTAATTCATTTGATTATTTTTATTACATGTTTCATGTTAGATATAATGTGTATTTTATGACATGCAGCTCATGATGTCAGACACACCTCCTCATCTGCGACAGTCTATTGATAGTGGAGTGACCGCAGCTGTGGCTAGCTCACAGCCACTGACGGAGGTATGAAAGAATTTTCTTTGTTTTAGTTTTTGTTTATAATAGTTAATCTCAAAATTTCTAATGTTATTTATAAGTGATTATTATTTATTGAATTGTTGTAGGGTCTTGTCACGCCTGATCGTCCACGAGTATTTGAGGTGGACTTACAGAGTGACTATTTGTTGGCAGTAAGAAAGTAATTGATTTTGTGAGTACATATATTTGATTTCAATGTATAATAAATATTTATTCATATCTACTTTCTTTGTATCAGTTGGACCTGGAGAAGAGCCTCAACAAGAGGTCAAGTGAGCGTGTCAAGAGGGCCCCATCATCTCCATTGTCTCCCTCCACACGACGGCAGAGGACGTCAAGAGACTTGTTTCCTTGCCCTCGTGGGAAGGAAAAGATGTAGTTGAGATATTTGATACATTTATATAGAGACTTGTTTCCTTCCCCATGTATATATATAGGCATCTGAGAGACATATTCGATACACATTTGATGTACATATGACATTCTATATTTGATGTATGACATATTTGATGTATGACATTATTGGTTAATATATAATATGTTTGTTCATATACAACATTATTGGTTATCATAATATATTATGTGTTTGTTAATGTAAATGACATTATTGGTTATCATTTTATATTATATGTTTGTTCATGTATGATGTTAAATTAGATATGTTCGTGTATGAAATTAAATTAGATATGTGCATGTATGAAATTAAATTCAATTTCTAGAGAGTTGCCATTATGTCTACCAACTAGTAGATGTTCTTTTTTGCTTTATTAGTATTTCTCAAAAACTGCAAAGAAGCTATTTTTGGTGAATAGTTCTAAACAATTGTGATCATCGACTTCATGTACTCATGGCTTTGGCTGCGAACACTGGTAACTTTGGCTATAAGCATCCATGGCTTTGGCTATGTGCACTAGTGGCTTTGGCTGTGAGCATTTATGGCTTTGGTTGTAGGCACAATATAGCCTTGGCTGTAGGTTGTCTTTCTTGCTGCATGTCGAAGTTACCTTCAAGAATATTATTAGTCTAAGATCATTACAATTAAAATACTATGACATAATACCTTGGAAATAATAGTCTTTAACCCATTACTTTATTTGTTAAAACATCATGTAGTATCTACTATAGTCCTTCTACTCAAATATGTTTTCAAAAATACTTAGTATGGCAAAGAAATGTCTATGGAAAGCTTGTCAAATAGGATATTGAAGAACTAAATGTGGATAGTCATTAGTACCCATCAATAAGAACATGGAAATCTTTTTCAAGCAAGCCATATGAGATTAGCAAGTAATTTATAAATTTCCTTTGCAAAAAACTAGAAGATGCTATGAATCTTAATACAGAGTTAATCACGAACTCATTATTCCATCCAAGAAGCATATATCACCCTAAGCCAATTAACTGACAGGATAAAAATTAATTCAATTTCAACAAAATTTTGAGTATAACAAGCATCTTAGGGATTCTTACAACAATTAACACGATGTTCACAAGAGCATTACAAGTTCTTGTAATGCTATTTCACATATTGTAATCATATTCAGTTTTGAATTGCCATTTGTGTTACAAGCATAAATGTTCTTTAAGGTCTTTTAATTCTAGACATGAATTTTATTATGAAGCTTTTTTATGACAACCCACTCAATGCATATATTGTTGTTCCACATTATGCTAATTTGACTTTCATTGGTTGATTTGGGTCTAGACATGACGTTATTGACTACCTTTTTTATATATTATTTTTTTGTAGCGAGGTTCTGGCCTGAATGAATGTATTAATCATCAAAGTTGTGAACCTTGGTCGAGATCCTTACAAATATATTTTCAAATTGGACCTCAAATAGTTTTCTTAGTCACCCCCTGTACACAGATACTGAAATTGTAGTTAATTACAAAATTAATACTGAATTAACACAAGTTTAATTGAGAAGTATTATGTTCCTCAATAGGCTAGATTATTATTGACCGGGAAGCTTTATCTTAGGGTAGTTAGTTTCCTAAATCTTTAGCGCAATGACAGTCTTATGGAATGTGGAATTAGGTCTGCTAGCTAAGGAACATTCTTTAAAAGGTAGAGGAAACTCAAGACTCGCGTGTTTCCAATCAATATAAATGTTTAAATCACTTCTCTAATTTTTTCTATTTATGATCTTCTTAAAACTTAACTTTCTAAATGCATTGATGGGGAAATAAAGATCTTCTAGGAACTAAAGGCTAATCATGTTTAATACTTACAATTCTCTATTTTTATCTAATAATTTAAAAAAGATTGTACAAGTGTTTTCAAAGAGCAACACTTGTCACTAACATCATAAGAAGGAATATCCAAGGAGACTTACCACTGATCCCCCACCACCAAATTCAAGAGAAAACAAAATTCCACTACTAAAGAGATAGTAACAATGATAATCCCTAGTCACAAAATGATTACCATCAAAATTTTCATTTCCAATTGCGTCATGTGCGTTGAAGCGATAGTAACATTTTCACTCTCTTACCTAATGTCTCCCATTTCTGAAACTCCTAGGGAAGGGCAAGGCTGTCTTCTCAGTACTTCAAAATACAACGAGTTCCATTTTTTCACATATTGATAATCGTTGACTTAAAGTATAGTCAAAGTATTGACAACCCATAGATATGCCCCGTCAAAGATTGCAGCCCTGTGGCATTTAGTGACCCTTAGGGACATTCTGGTTCAGCGTTCCTGAGAATGTTCGAGCACTGAAGGGGATAGGGTTTACCTAGCCACTTGGAGCTAATGGAGTAGACAGTTTGATCCCACGATGAAAGATGAGAGAGATTTGGCAGTTGGCAACTTTGTACTGGCCAACACTACAAGTTTCAGCATCACCTGAGATGGCATTGTAGAATGAAAATGGAATGTGATCTCCAAAAAGAAACAGAGGTTATTGTAGATCTCTACAACATAGTCTTGTATGAATTACAATCTCATCCATATCTCGTACGAGCTCTGAGATATGCCCCGTCAAAGATCGCAGCCCTGTGGCATTTAGTGACCCTTAGGGACATTCTGGTTCGGCGTGCCTGAGAATGTTCAAGCACTGAAGGGGACAAGACAAGGTTAGGGATAGGATTTATTCGGCCACTCAAAGCTAATGGAGCAAACAGTTTGATCCCACGACGAAAGATGAGAGAGATTTGGCAATTGGCAACTTTGTACTGGCCAACACTACAAGTTTCAGCATCACCCGAGATGGTGTTGTAAAATGAAAATGGAATGTGATCTCCAAAAAGTGAGAGAGGTTATTGTAGGTCTCTACAACACAGTCTTGTAGGAACTAGAATCGCATCCATACCTCGCACGAGCTCTGAGACATGCCCCATCAAAGATCGCAGCCCTATGGCATCTAGTGACCCTTAGGGACATTCTGGTTCAGCGTGCCTGAGAACGTTTGAGCACTGAAGGGGACAGGAAGAGGTTGGGGATAGGGTTTACTAGGCCACCTGGAGCTAATGGAGCAGACAATTTGATCCCACGATGAAAGATGAGAGAGATTTGGCAGTTGGCAACTTTGTATTGGCCAACACTACAAGTTTCAGCATCACCTGAGATGGCATTGTAGAATGAAAATGAAATGTGATCTCCAAAAAGTGAGAGAGGTTATTGTAGGTCTCTACAACACAGTCCTGTAGAAATTTGAATCTCATCCATATCTTGCACAAGCTCTGAGATATTCCCCATCAAAGATCACAGCCCTGTGGCATTTAGTGAACCTTAGGGACATTCGGGTTCGACGTGCCTGAGAACGTTCAAGCATTGAAGGGGATAAGACAAGGTTGGGGATAGGGTTCACCCGGCCACCTAGAGCTAATGGAGCAGATAGTTTGATCCCACGACGAAAGATGAGAGAGATTTGGCAGTTGGCAACTTTGTACTAGCCAACACTACAAGTTTCAGCATCACTCGAGATGGCATTGTAAAATGAAAAAAAAATGTGATCTCCAAAAAGAGAGAGAGGTTATTGTAGGTCTCTGCAACATGGTCATGTAGGAACTAGAATTGCATCCATACCTCGCACGAGCTCCAAGATATGCCCCGTCAAAGATCGCAGCCCTATGGCATTTAGTGACCCTTGGAGACATTCTGGATTGGCGTGCCTGAGAATGTTCGAGCACTGAAGGGGATAGGATGAGGTTGGGGATAGCATTTACCCAGCCACACGAAGCTAACAGAGTAGACAGTTTGATCCCACAAGGAAAGGTGAGAGAGATTTGGCAGTTGGCAACTTTGTACTAGCCGACATTGCAAGTTTCAGCATCATCCGAGATGGCATCGTAAAATGAAAACGGAGTGTGGTCTCCAAAAAGTGAGAGAGGTTATTGTAGGTCTCCAAAAAGAGTGTTTAAAAATGCAAAAACAGTGGGGGGCCCTTTGTATGGTTTGGGAGTTTGACTATTAAAACTAGAAATTGTCCTAGTAGTAAGTGTTGGTAACAGTTTTGAAATTTGATTGTTGAGTGTTGAGAAACCTCAATTTTGGGATTTTTCTTGTTGGTTTGAGTCTATAATAACCATTTCCATCTGAAAATTTGAGTGTTGAAACCATTTAAGAAGTATTTGCATAGTTTTCCCTAAAATTTGAGTGCATAAAAAGGGGTATGTGATTGCTGCCAAGGTGGATTTAGTGTTTTCTCCAAACAAGAGTTGCATTTTATGTTTGAAGTCATCTAATATAACCAAAGTGAAGGTGTTTGAACCATTTTGGGGTTCTAGAGATGTTGCAAAGTAAGAGTTCTAGAAAGTCCTAGGGTAAAGGGGCTAGAAAGGAGGGTTTTGTAAAAACCATTGTAAAGTTGATCATGAGACCAAAAAAATAGAAGAATCCTTGCATTTGAGTCGTGTCTTCAGAATTTTTTGGGTCATGGGAGTTCCAAAAGTCAAGGGATTGTGAGTTGCTTTGTAAATGGCCTCAAACTAGGCCTAGTTGGCAGACTGAAATAGCCAGTTTTGAGTGATATTTTACAAAACAAGTGTAGTTGGTTTTGGAGAATATTTTAGAGTGAGGAAAAGGGTATTTTAATCACCCAATATTTTAGGAAGTTCTATGGAAAATTTTGGAGAAAACAACAAATTAGTGACTAGCAAGGGCTAGTTGGAACAAGCCTAGAAGAGGCAAAATTGAGAAAGTGTAAGAGATGAGTTGCTGAGAGTGTGCAAGGAGTTGGAACATGTTAGATGAGATTTTTTGAGATGATCCAAGGTGTTGAGGCCATGATATGATTCCAAGGACGAGTTTTGGTACTTGCATAGGGTGTTCCAACCAAGCTACAAATGCATAGGATAGGACCTTGTAAGGTACTTGCAAATTATGGTTCTAATGCCGACAAAATAGAACTCCCACCAAACTTGAAAATTTACCTTATCTTTAATGTCAAGGACTAAGTTCAATATAAAGGGCCTACATTCATAGAAGGATAAAATAAATCAAAGGTTGAAGAAGTCACTATCCCATTATAATCTCAGCCAAAAGCTGAAAAGGTTATGGATTCAAGAATCAAGAAGAAGACTTGTCATGGCACCTATATGGAGCATCTTATCAAATGGAAGGATCAACCAGAATCTGAAGTAACATGGATAGATGAGAGTGATTTTGGAAAGAAAGGTATTCCTACTAAATTCCTTCAGATTTATCCACCATGAGTTCTTTTTCACATGGGGAGAATGGTGCAAGAGCACCTAGTGAGTTTGAAAATTTTGGCCTAATTGGGGCTCTAGACCTAGTAGGTCAAGTAAGAAAGAAAAGGACATCTATGATTTGGGTTGGTGAGTGGAGTCTTGTGATGATTAGGAGAGTTTGGAAATATCAAGTTGAGGACCATATAATAACCCTAGTATTGCATTGGGTTTTGTGCCCAATTTTTCCTAGTAGAGAGAAAATGCCTTCATTTGAATATTGGGGTGATTGAAGTTGACATAGTCAATTGGTGTGCATAGATCCTAGGGAAGGGGATAGTAGGGAGATATCCTCTTGGGAATAGGGTCAGGAAGAAACCCTATAGGATCAGAAGAAGTCATTGGTTAGTTTGGGCATAGTGGCCTAAACTAGCAGGGTGGGTCTCCTTACATTACTGTTGGTTAGAGAATTCCATTTTTTATTTGTTCAAGGCTAAGAGACATATAAAAAACTACATTTTCAATTATGATCTCAAGGCCTGCATGGCAGTCCAAGTACATGGATGGATGATGAAATAATTATTCTTGAATTGGCTAGACCACTTTGTAAGAACAATTCCATGTGGGGTGTTTCTCTCAAAAAGGTGTCTTCTAGTATTTGATGATCATGGAATCCATATGACATGGAAAATAATTGATAAAGCAAAGAAGTTGGGCATAGATTGTGTGTCACTTGTAGCATATACCATCTATAGGTGTCAATCATTGGATGTTAGTTTTTTCTCACCATGAAAATCTTACTTAAAACATATTTGGAATGTGTGGTTGGCTAGGAACCCTCAAATCAATATTGGTCGTGAGGAGTTAGGAATGTTATCCAGCAAAGCCTCCAATTTGGCACTTACACCCGATAATATAATGAGTGGTTTCCATAGGATAGGGATATGGTCTTTGAATAGGGAGGTTTTAATGAATGATATAGGCCCAAGAAAGTGCTTCATTGTTGATGAGGATGGAAAATAGGGATCTAAACCACAACCCACAAGTAGTGGATCAGAAGAAACAACTACTGTAGATGATGCAAATATTGATGAGTTGTAAAGCAAGGGGGAGGAAATCACTATTGAATCCTTCCTAAAAATCAATGGCTTATTAGATGAACCAATTAACACTTTGCTGAGGAGTTATGGACAAAATATGAAGGGACTAAGTACAATTGCACCTAAAAATACCCAACCAGAAAACCTGAACCAGCTAGTGGACTATTATAGGAGATAAAACCTTGAGCATACAACAAACATTGATATTAGATTAAGCTTGCTAATGCAAGATTCAAAACCAGATTGGTTGTAGGAGGTTGTCACAAACCTTGGGCAACCAAATACTTGTGGGGATGAAAATGTTTCCCTTTTAATTCCATCCCCACCACATGTTGACCCCAAGGACGTCATCTAATGCTTTGCAAATGGTGGCAACCATGATGAAATAAATATTTAACAATTTTTTGATACCTAGGCCCAAAATGACTATGATGGAGCTGTTGATTTTATACGTTACATGCCACTAGACAGAAAACAACATAGTGGTTTACCCAGTAGATTCCTATAGCTACCAAAGAAAAGGATACAAAATTCTAAGGAACAAGAGAGACTAAGAAGTTATTTGAGGCTAATGCATTTTACATGAAGGAAATATTTTGATATACCTTTACATGAAGAAATATTTGAGGCTAA
Source organism: Cupressus sempervirens (assembly GCA_028749045.1). Taxonomy (NCBI): domain Eukaryota; kingdom Viridiplantae; phylum Streptophyta; class Pinopsida; order Cupressales; family Cupressaceae; genus Cupressus; species Cupressus sempervirens. The sequence continues at coordinate 345,210,736 of CM053787.1, read as the reverse complement.
TGCCCAACATACCTCTTCTCCCATAGCATAAATCACATTCTGATATGTTCAATGCTCTAATCCCTAGATTAGAAAATATTCTTACTTAATAAGTGTAACTCCAAGCATTGTCACCATAGTTGGCAACAAATGGTGAGAGTCCCAATCAACTAGTGAAAAAAATGACTAAGTTGATGGAGCTGAATCCTACATTACACACATCTCCTAGTAGTGGACAGGAGGATGTTGGGATTGGGAGCATAGCACCTATTCCCTTTCCCATTTTTATGGAAAATTGATGGGAACTCAAGTAGATGGGAGAAATTCCAATTTTTTTGAAGCAATAAAGTTTTGTGATGTATTTAGAATATCTAAGATAGACTTATTTTTTATGTGAACTAAACCATTCTTACATTACTATTTAAATGTATTTGTATCGTTATAATAGTTTGATTTTTGGTCATGGTGTACTACTAGCATACCTAAAATTTTAATTAATTTTTTTGGTAAATTAAGTCAAGAGATATCTAATTTAAAATATGTAAAGTTTAGAAATATAAATAGTTCATCATAGAGATACTATAGAATTAATTTATTTTAAATAATAGAAATAATCATAACAAATAGATAGAAATAAAAAATAATAATTTTATACAAAAAGTTTTAATTTATTTTAAATAATTAAATAATAGAAACATCATAGAATTAATAATTCAGTATAATCATAACAAATAGACACTAAACAATCCCAAATTCAAACATACGAAGGTCCAACTAGAATAATGACTTTAAATAACCAAATACCAAAGCCAAACAAAGGAAATGGGACTTTTACCTTAAATGAATAAATTACATGAAGAAGGGTGGCTGGCTGTTTGGAAATCTACTTATTTTTCTTCTCTCCCTCCTGTCATCCAAGAGAACATGCAATGAAAGAAAAATATCATCACAATAAGAAAATATGAAAAATATTGTTCTAGCTTTAAAAAAATTGGAGACATCAAAACATAAAATCTAGATTCTAAACAAATCAAAACATAAAATCTATGATTTAAACTAAATCTCATCACTTACGCATCATAACAATACGGTCCACCTTAGTCATGTGGACAGTCTTGGGGAAGAGGTTGCAACAATGTATTTGGATCTAGTTGATCACTCTTTCTCTCTCTCCCTCTCTCTGTATTCAATCTAATGAGCCAACTGGATCTGCTCGACATTTTAATATCTCAAGTATTGCCTCGTGGTCTGACTCGCGAACTTTCCAAAGATTCTTATTATGTGGTTTTCCACCATATTTTATCAAGTGGACATTTGATGCGACAACAAGATTTGAATAATGAAGAATCTTCCTCTCTGTTTTCCAATCCTCGAATAACCACAAGTTAGGGTTCTTCATAGAATATCATCTAAGCCATGTGCCAGTTACAACCACCGCACCGACATGGTATTCTAAACCTTCACTATCTATAACCGAGTGATCCAATTTTTGCTTGGCTTGAACACAACGACACAAATAATAATCTATCCCTTCTTCATTGTTTTTTAGGTGCAATAACAGCAAAAACATGGCCTACAGTGACAAATGTACAAAATGCGATCATTAATTCAGAAAATACTTGCGTAAAAGTTATAAAGTTACATATTGAAATTACAAAGATATATAAATATATATATTACTAGGTTGCACTAGATCAGACAAGTGGTCAAACTCAATAGACGATTCCATCTGTACCATTTCTAGTGCTTGTGGGGGACGATAGGTGTCAATTGGGTCCAAAACCCATATATCCCATTTGTCCACCCATTCAGTCGACTCATAGTCATCCCAATTTTCCTCTGCACATGATGGACAATAGCATGCCATTTTTTGTGTGTGGATACTCCATGAACCTGCATCAGAGCTTCTAAAAGAGTGCAACTCACTGGATCCTGTTAGTGTGCAACAATCCTGATATGGTGCAATGTTAGTATTATCTATCAACTAAAAAAATCTACGAACCGTAGACTCACCTTCCTTACCTGGACCCATTGTAGCATTACACCACTAGACGTTGGATTTTGCATCTATCAATATTGCTCCATCTTTGTACTTTAGTTCTTCATGAGCTAAGGCTCTTTTGATGCATGTGCCTGCACCATCGTGCTCTCCCTTTCCATGACCAGCCTCTGTGAAATTCCACATGTATTGAATTCTACACAACTTGTGCATCCTGCTCAACCAATAGAACATCCGTGCATTCTTGAATTGAGATGCACAATTGTCTGACCAAATAATGTGTTGACAATATGTGATGCCCCTGTTAGCCAAATCTCCATAAAATAGTTGAAAACAACCATGTACGAACTCTGTAGAATGTGATTGATCATCGGTGATGTAAAAATGGTACTCCCTCAAAATCTTCCTTTCATCCTCTGTACTTGTAGGTGAATGCATGAATGTTATGTGAACAAATATGGAAACCTGTTGAGAAGTATAATACTTTGCTTGCACCTCATTTTGTGGTTGTAAGGTGTAATTCTCTGCGAAATCTACAACCGAAACAATGGTATCTAGTGGAAACGTATCCTTGCACAACTTGAATTGCAAATCCAGCCATCGAGCTCTATGGATATGCCTTGCATACTCGTAAATAATGTTTTCACGAAAAATCTTCATGAACTCATACACTGGAATATTTTCAATGACTAAATCACATCTTTTACCATGTTTCCCATCTTTTAGAGCATATGTCACTGTCTTAAATTTTCTGTAATCTACTATTTCATTTTCAATTGCATGTGTACTATCCATATGTTGACAAGTTGATAAAAGTTGCAAAGAACCACAAAATAAGCACGTACCATCCAAGAATGATGTCTTGTAAAATTGTTTGCCATCCCTTATTTCACATAAAATGTTGGATATGAATTCCCTTGAAGATCTTGGTGGCTCATTTATGTCACAATCCTGCAAAACAAACTGAGAATGCAAAATTACGCATATATGCCTAAAAACATCAAAATGGTTAGAAAATTCAATATGTATCCTACAACAACAAGTTGTGCATGTGTGATTTATCTTCACATAAAAAGGTTTACCCATCTCAAAAAATCTTTGACTTATTCGAATTTGAGGATACATACCAATAAATTTTGCAAAAAATTGTGTCTGAGTTGTGTCCAAAAAATGTTTCACATGTGGCTCGCAATTTTGGCTACCAATCCTCCTTATTACAACATCTCTTTGATTAGGGGAAACACGTGTGTTATTTTTTCAAAAATCTTCGATCAATGATTTCAAGGCTTCACTAATTTCTTTATCCTTTCATGGTAGTCTACCGCTAAATGTCCATAACTCATTTTTTGTTGGATCTTCCAATCTCTCATGTCTTAGCATGGCTCTCCTTGGAGTACCTCTACCAATTTTTAATGTTTTTCTTGTCTTTTTCATGAGTCAAGCTTTCTTCATTTGTCTACTTACTATTGTCAATGTAAGTACTCGTCTTGCGATATTACTATCTTTGGTGCATGATTTAGAACCCACTTTGTCATAAGCATTCATTAGATTCTTTACAATATTTTTTTCATTTGAATCATCCATCGTTCTTAACCCAAGAATCTTCATGATAGGCCTAAATTTTAAATTCCTCATCATTTCAACAAATAATTGGCATTGACCTGTAATATTTAATTCATCAAAAAATAATCTCCACATATGATTAACTTTTCTTTGACAAGTACGCTTGCTAATCTTGTCAGGCATTGATTTCAAAATGTTACTATCAATATCAATCAAATATTTTGGTCTTCTAAAACGAATTCTAGAAGGTGTTATAATCTCTTCAATTCTCTCAACATTTTTAACATCAACATGAGGTTGAGTGTATTGCGTACCTTGAACCGAAGATGATATGCCTTGGCAATAAGATGCAAAAGATGGAATATCACCTACTTGATGTGTTGATGTTGTGCCTTCAACATGACAGGATGGAGTGTGTATATTGTCAAATCTACAAATAGGTGTCTCTTTAACATGAGAGGACGATATGACTTCAACATTGGAAGATAGTGTAGCAGACGATATGACTCCAACATTAGAAGATGGTGTAGCTTCACAATTAAATTGTCTTCTTGAGCGTAATAGTCTCATTCGTTCTCTTTGTCTTTCCAATTCTTCCTCTTTGTTTCTTGGTACCGGTGGTTCTTGATCCTCATCGAAAGTCAATTCTTCATTATTGCTTTGCAATTTTCTTTGCTCACATAGTAATTTCATTTTATCTCTTTTAATTGCCAAATCTCTCTCCCTATCTTCATTTGTTTGATTTTTTGGTTTCTTCCTTGGCATGATGATGATTTCTACATGTCAAATTATTCAAACATTTGAATTACTTAAAATGTGTAAATTACAAATTATTCAAATACATATAAAAATTATAATTATTTGAATGAATACACAATATATATATAAAATGACTTGTCAAATTTCTAACCATTTCAAAATAACATTTCATTGAAACATACAAATTTCAATGAATTCACTATATATTAAACAACATGGCAAATTATAATCAAATTTGTATCTATATATCAACAAACAATATTTAAAATAGATTGCACTAACCTTTTCTATACAAGGAATATTCAAAAAGTCTTCAAATCATGTATCCAATGATTGAATTTGGTGTTTGCTAGCTTCCAAAAGTGTTTGCCACCTTGAAATAGTGTTTGTTAGCTTGAAATAGTGTTTGCCACCTTGAAAGAGTGTTTTTTGTGTTGAAACCTGCAATTTCTGTCGGGATAATAGAGTGCAGAACAGAACAAAAGCAGAGAATGAATGAAACAAGCTCCAAAGTTGCTTTTTGACCATTTTTAGGTGATTTCACATAGTATAGCGTGTACGCACTATAGCGCATACGCACTATGTGAGAACACATCACTCTCCACCCTCCCTACTCTCTCTCTCTCTCCCTACTCTCTCTCTTCCTACTCTCTATCCCCTCTCCCATCCCCTACACTCTCTCTCTCTCCCCTCTCCCATCCTTTACTCTCTCTTGCTCTCCCTCTCCCACTGCCTACTCTCTCTATCTCTCTCACCCTCTCTCGTCTCCCATCCCCTACTCTTTAGATCTCTCACACACACTCCCATCCTCCCTCTCCCACTTCTTACTCTCTCTCTCTCTCCCCCATCTCCCTACTCTCTCTCACACTCTCACATCTGCTACTCTCTCTCTCCCATCCCCTAAACTCTCTCTTTAACAGATACACACTCCCATCCCCCTCTCTCTCTCCTCTCACATCTCCTACTCTCTACTCTCTCTCTCCCATCCCCTACTCTCTCTCACACACTCTCCCATCCCCTACTCTCACTCTCTCTCTCTCCCATCCCATTCTCTCTCTCTACCACCTCCTACTCTCTCTCACACTCTCTCCCATCCCCTGCTCTCTCTTACACACACTCCCATCTGCCCCTCTCTCCCATCTGCTACTCTCTCTCTCTCATGGGTTGCTCTCTCTCTCTCTCTCTCTCTCCCCTCTCCCACCACCTACTATCTCTCTCTCTCTCTCCCTCTCTACTCTCTCTCTCCCATCCCCTACTCTTTCTCTCTCTCTAATCCCCAACTCTCTCTCACACTCTCTCCCATCCCCAACTCTCTCTCACACTCTCTCTCATCCTTTCACTCTATCTCTCTCATCTCGTACTCTCTCTCTCTGCCACCTCCTACTCTCTCTCACACTTTTTCCCATCCTTTCACTCTGTCTCTCCCATCTTTTACTCTCTCTTTGCCACCCCCTACTCTCTCTCTCACACTCTCTCCCATCCCCTACTCTCTCCCTTTCATAGACACACACACACACTCCCATCCCCCCTCTCTCTTCTCTCCCATCCCCTACTCTCTAAATTTTTCACATGCACTCCTATCCCCCTCTCTCTATCTCCCTCTCCCTACTCTCTCACACTCTCTCCCATCCCCTACTCTCTCTCTCACACTCTCTCCCATCCCCTACTCTCACTCTCTCTCTCTCTCTCCCATCCCATTCTCTCTCTGCCACCTCCTACTCTCTCACACACTCTCTCCCATCCCCTACTCTCTCTTACACACACTCCCATCCGCCCCTCTCTCCCATCTGCTACTCTCTCTCTCTCTCTCTTGGGCTGCTCTCTCTCTCCCCTCTCCCATCCCCTAAACTCTCTCTTTTGTAGATACACACTCCCATCCCCCTCCCTCTCCCCTCTCCCATCCCTTACTCTCTAAATTTCTCACACACACTCCCATCCCTCTCTCTCCTCCTCTCCCACTCCCTCTCCCACCACCTACTATCTCTCTCTCTCTCCCTCTCTACTCTCTCTCTCTCTCCCATCCCCTACTCTCTCTCACACTCTCTCCCATCCCCTACTCTCTTTGACACTCTCTCTCATCCTTTCACTCTGTCTCTCTCATCTCGTACTCTCTCTCTCTCTGCCACCTCCTACTCCCTCTCACACTCTTTCCCATCCTTTCACTCTGTCTCTCCCATCTCGTACTCTCTCTTTTCCACTCCCTACTCTCTCTCACACTCTCACACTCTCTCCTATCCCCTACTCTCTCTCTTTCACAAACACACACACACACACACACACACACACTCTCCCATCCCCCCTCTCTCTTCTCTCCCATCCCCTACTCTCTAGATTTGTCACACGCACTCCCATCCCTCTCTCTCCTCCTCTCCCACTCCCTCTCCCAAGTCACCTACTATCTCTCTCTCTCAAGTTCTCTCTCTCCCTCTCTACTCTCTCTCTCCCATCCCCTACTCTTACTCTCTCTCTCTCCCATTCCCAACTCTCTCTCACACTCTCTCTCATCCCCTACTCTCTCTCACACTCTCTCCCATCCTTTCACTTTGTCTCTCCCATCCCGTACTCTTTCTCTCTGCCACCCCCTACTCTCTCTCCCACTCTCTCCCATCCTTTCACTCTATCTCTCCCATCCTTTCACTCTGTCTCTCCCATCTCGTACTCTCTCTTTGCCACCCCTTACTCTCTCTCACACTCTCACACTCTCTCCCATCCCCTACTCTCTCTCTTTCACAGACACACACACTCTTATCCCCCCACTCTCTTCTCTCCCATCCCCTACTCTCTAAATATTTCACGCACACTCCCATCCCCCCTATCTCTCTCCCTCTCCCTCTCCTACTGCCTACTAGATCTCTCTCTCTCAAGTTCTCTCTCTCCCTCTCTACTCTCTCTCTCTCTCACATCCCATCCCTTACTCTCACTCTCTCTCTCTCCAATCCCCTACTCTCTCTCACACTCCCATCCCCTAATCTCACTCTCTCTCTCCCATCCCGTACGAGCTCTCTCCACCACCACCTACTCTCTCTCACAGTCTCACACTCTCTCCCATCCCCTACTCTGTCTCTCTTACACACATTCCCATTCCCCCTCTCTCTCTCCCTCTCCCACTCCCTCTCCCACTGCCTACTTTCTTTCCCCCATCCCCTACTCTCTCTCTCCCCTCTCCCATCCCCTACTCTCTCTCTTTCATAGAAACACACTCCCATCCCCCCCTCTCTCTCTCCTCTCCCATCCCCTACTCTCTAGATTTTTCACACACACTCCCATCCCCCCTCTCTCTCCCTCTCCCACTCCCTCTTGTACCACCTACTATCTCTCTCTCTCAAGTACTCTCTTTCCCTCTTTACTTTCTCTCTCCCATCCCCTACTCTCACTCTCTCTCTTCCATCCCCTACTCTCTCTCACACTCTCTCCCATCCCCTACTCTCTCTCTCACTCTCTCTCTCTCTCTCTCTCTCACCCCCATCCTATACAAGCTCTCTCTACCACCCCCTACTCTCTCTCAAACTCTCACACTTTCTCCCATCCCCTACTCTATCTCTCTTATACACATTCTCATTCCCCCCCTCTCTCTCTCACACAAACTCCCTCTCCCATTGCCTACTCTCTCCCATCCACAACTCTATCTCTCTTACACACTTCCATTCCCCCTCTCTCTCTCCCTCCCACTCCCTCTCCCATCACCTACTATCTCTCTCTCTCTCTCACTCTCTCCCTCTCTCTCCCATCCCCTACTCTCACTCTCTCTCTTTGCCACCCCTACTCTCTCTCACACTCTCACACTCTCTCCCATCCCCTACTTTCTCTCTTACACACACTTCCATCCCCCCTCTCTCTCCCTCTCCCACTCCCTCTGCCATTGCCTACTCTCTTTCTATCCCATCCCCTACTCTCTCTATCTCTCTCTCCCCTCTCTAATTCCCTACTCTCTCTCTTTCACACACACCCATCCCCCCTCTCTCCTCTCCCATCCTCTACTTTTTCTCTCACTCGCTCTCTCTCTCCCACTGCCTACTCTCTCTCTCTCTCTCTCTCTCTCTCTCTCTCTCTCTCTCTCTCTCTCTCTCTCTCTCTCTCTCTCTCTCTCACTCTCACTCTCTCCCTCTCTACTCTCTCTCTGCTACCCCCTACCCTCTCTCACATTTTCACACTCTCTCTCTTTCTCTCTTACACACATTTCCATCCCCCCTCTCTCTCTCCCTCTCCCATCACCTACTCTCTCTTCCATCCCCTACTCTCTCTTCCATTCCCTACTCTCTCTCAAGCTACTCTATCTTCCCCCTCTCCCATTCCCTACTCTCTCTCTTTCACACACATGCACTCCCATCCTCCTCTCTCTCGCTCTTCCTCTCCCACTCCGTCTCCCACCACCTACTCTCTCTCTCCCCCATCCCCTACTCTCAACCTCTCTCTCCCAACTTGTACTCTCTCACACACTTCCTCTCTCTCCCATCCCCTACTTTCAATCTCTCTCCCCCATCCCATACTCTCTCTTTGCCACCTCTACTCCCTCTCTCTCACTTCCTCTCTCTTGCATCTTGTACTCTCTTTTCCACCCCTACTCTCTCACATTTCCTCTATCTCCCATCCTATACTCTCTCTGCCACCCCTACTCTTTCTCACTTCCTCTCTCCCTCTCCCATCCCCTAGTTTCCCTCTATCTCTCTCACACACACAAATAGCCATTCCCTCACCCCACCGCCCTAGCTCTCTCTTGGTTTTGGTTTGCAATTTAGGTCTCAATAGTGCATGTTCACTATAGCGCATGCGCACTACCTCCAATTCAATAGCATTTTAATAGCGCATGCGCGCTATAGGGCGCATGTGCTATTCAAAGCTTTGCATTAAAACCAAGCCTAAGGCTTGGTTTTGCCTTGGAGATCCAACCCAAAGGTTTGGAGTTTATAAATAGGTTTGAGACATGTTTTCCAGCAAACATACAAAAAATGATTGATTTTTCTTGTGTGCTCCCCTTCAAGATTCCTCGTGGTTGGGTATCGATAAGATCAGGTTACATAACATTATAGGTCTCTGTGTTAGCTATCTAACCATATAATTTATTTTTAATTTGAACTATTTTAAGTCTTTCATCTATAATTTCTTTTAAATGTATGTTCATTTTTTGTCAAAAACCACCATGTACTAATTGGGCTGTAGATTTTAGTTCATTCATCAAATTTTGTAACAACTTAGTTTTTGAGAAACTAGACTCCATTCTACACACTTTGAAAAAAAGAAGTTTTGATTTTAGATTAGTTTTCAATCATTTCTAGGGGGAGAACACAAATATTTCACGTTTTTGGGATGGGTCTAATTAAAAAATTCATTAAAAAAAATATACATTATAAAATTACCCGAAAAATCTGAGATAAACTACATAGTGTTAGGTAACTTTTGACCGAAGTGATTAAAGAATTTCAAAAAAAAAGTTAAAATTTTAGGGGGGCCACACTTTGTACTATGTTATGTTTTTTTGGAATAAACAGTACCACTTTCTGTGGCCCCCTTTTTTGAGGACCTAAAACTAAACCATTTTGAAAAAAAATTAGTAGTTTAGAAACTAGATTCAAAGGACTACGACTTTTGTTTTTGTCATATCTTAAAATTTTGAGCGTAACTATCTTCAAATTCTTGTTGAAGTCCAAAATTTTTTGATTTCAGAAAAAAGGTATCCACTTATACCCCCCTTCTGGCACCACAACTTTGTGCACTTACCCCTTACTCTCATATTTTCTACCTTTGAATTTACCTTCATTTCTATTGTTTTCCCTCTCAGGACACCTGGTTACAATATGACCAACTTCATTATAATTAAAACATATGATGGGTAACTTACCTTTTTATTTTCCTTTGCCTCTATGAAATCTCATAGCTAATAGTGCTTCTAGTTCTTCTAGATCTTCATCATCTATGTCACTATCAGTAGTAATATGATTGACCTTTTTCTTTCCTTTAGGTTCCTTGAGTGCCAGCTTAGCTTTGAAAGAAGAATCAATATTCTCATATTTGAAATTATCAAAATTTGAAAGTTCAAAAGTAGTGATTCTACCAACTAGTCCTTCAAGGGTTAGATAAATACTAGGAGTACACCTTAGTTCTTGTATAGAAGAGACTCTAATAGCATAGGTAGGTAGTAGGGTTCTTAACACTTTTCTGATAATAATCTCATCTTCAATAATTTCATTTTCTCCTCTGATTGCATTTACATCTTTGATTCTTTCACAATATAGAACTATAGTCTCACCTTCTTGCATTCTCATTTTGTCAAATTTTCCTTTTAGACTTTCTACTTTGGCTTTCAGCACATTCTTGTCTCCTCCATAGATCTTCTGTAGGGCATCCCACATTCCTTTAGAAGTGTTACATGTTTTAATTTTTTCAAACTCTGAATAGCTTAGGTTAGATGCAATCTCCAACATTGCCCGATTGTGCTCTTTCTTCTATTTCAGCTATTTAGTAGTTAGGGCTCCAACTACTTCAACATGCTTAGTAGTGATAGTTGTCTATGCATAATCTCCAAGTCCTTCTAGATGCAATTGTTGATATAAGATTTTTTTGAAGTGAAGAATCTATAATGGAACAATCATTATTTTGTCAATGATGTCAAACCTACTACCTGCTAGTGAGATAATTACTTTTTTTATCTAAACATTATCATTTAGTTGATTGATGAAAAGGATTTGAAAAGAGGAGATAACAATAGCACCTAGAGAGAGGTTTAGTTATTTGGTATGTAAAAGAAGCACTAAGACCAAGTAAGACATTGATACTATAGTGAATTTTTTATCTACTTAAAGTTTGAAATGAAAGATTACTCAAGTTAATACTAGAAGAAGATCAAGTATGAAAAGTGTCTGCTGAGCAGTCAGTGCAAGCCAAGCAAAAATTAGTGGAAGCTGAGTGAAAATCAAGAGATTTTGAGAAAAGGAGAAAAATAGTGAAAGCCAGGTGATTTTCATTATAAGTCAAGTAAAGTTTAGTTGATGTCAAGCATCAGTAAACTTTAGTGTTTTCTAAATTAACTAGTGTTGACCAAGTGGAAGAACGATATAGATCAAGTGACAACATATTGATGTTGAGTGCCAGTATTTATGTTAAATCATAGATTTGATGAATCTAGGCTAACTAGTTTTTTTCTTGAATTGTGTGAAGCATGTGGAAGATAACCATGATGAGCTAGTAGCATAGAATTCAAGGTAAACCATTTTGTGGAAAATTCAAGGAAGATTATAGAAGAATTTTCTAGAGGAACAAAATAGAAAAGTAGGTAGATTCATTGTATCCTACCTAATCCTATCTAATGCTAAAATAGACAATTGTGGTTAAGCAAAAAAAATCTTAATTCTCTATTTATAGAGAAAGCTAGTTAGAAGTAAAGGTTGTCATGTGTGAGAACCTAAGGAAGACAAGGAGTCTAGGGTATTGCTTTATTCAATGGCCGAACTAAAGAGACTGTAATTGGCATGCAAAGCAAGAAGGCTTAAGAGTATGAATGCTTGAAGGGTGAACAAGATATCATAGCTAAAGTGTGTAAAAGCCAAGAAGAATGGATGACTGAAATTGAGATCTATAATCTACAAGTGAGTTGTAATTTGTTATTAGATCAAGCCTTACTATTACTCTCTAATCATTGTATCAATCTAGGGTAAATCCTTTGGATTATGGTTAAACTAATTGTCATTTGTAAATCCTTTAATTTGGTGAAATTCTAATGGAATTGTCTAAAGTCCTCTAACAAGGCTCACTTCTAAATTGAAATCTTTTAACTAGGTCACATTTAACAGTGTGTATGGGTAAAAGCACAAACCTGTGTGACCCTTTTGTAAAGAAAAAGGATAGCAAAAAGTATAACTATTCATCTTTAATGACATAAAATTGGTATTATTATTTAGAATTTAAAAATGATGTAAATTAATGAAATGTGTAGAAATGGTTGAAGTTCAAGATTATAATTTTTAATAATTATTTGGAATAAGAAATTATATATTTTCTTAATTTTCATAGATAATTTTTTAGTTGTTGAAAACCGTTGAAAATTGGGGGATTAGTTTCCACCACAAAACTATGTGGAAATAAACTAATCTCCATTTGAACTCAGACTATGTTATAAATAACACATATAGCTAGAATAATCAAAAATAAAAATTTACTTTAACCTATATTTTCTGTATTATAGTTATTCAAATTTCAATTCACTTGAATTCGATAATTTTCATCTCCCACCACATTTTTCAAAACAAATATATTCTAACCAGAAGAAAAATTATACATTCTGAAAGACGACTCTCTCCTCTAGAATGTCATATAATTTTTAAATATTTTTGGTATGATTTAGTATTTTTTTGTTTCTCAAAATTGACATCTTTTTGAGTTTTAAAATACATGCTCGTAGAATTTTTTAAGTACAATATACTATATCTAATTCAAACACTATAAAATCTATATGAAATTATTCTTGACTTTGAGCTCTATAAAATGGTAGTTATATTTTACTAAAAAATATACTAACAAATAGTAAGAGTTATTGCAATGCTAGTTTTCTAAAATGATTTTGTTTCTTTAGTAATTGGATTCAAACTAGTATAAAACATGCATTTAATAGACATTTCCAATTGGAAAAGCGTGAAGCTATTTATAAGTTAGCTAGAATGAATTTATCTAAATCATATGTTTGAGAAAAAATTAATTTTTGGATAGAAATACTGAAATTCAAACATTTGGATAAGTCATCCTGAAAAGTGACACATCTTTGTACTTTTACCTGTATTATAACATTTAACAGGGTTGGCCTTTCATAGAGCATCACTTTAGAAGAGTGAGGATTAGTAGCATGTTACTAATTTTTTTAAACAAATTTGGTTTCCACATAAAATCCTTGTGCCAGATGTGTTACTAAATTTTTTATGTTTCATGTTTACATTTCTGCAAAGTAATTTTCACCTAGGAAAGTAACCTAAAATTTTTAAGATTTTTATGACCTAATGGATGCATGCATAACAAGGCTTTATGGATATGGGTCTACTAAAAATTGAAAAGTTCTATTTGTACATGTGGACCTTGGATAACGGATTCACCACCCCACCCACCCCACCTCTCAGTTATTGTAAAGAATTCCAACAACAGTTTCATAAACTTTGTCATGTAGGAAATTTTTCCTTGTTTAACTTGGGAACCTTCTCTCTATACATCTTGATTTTTAGGTTCAAGTACCTTTAAAAAATTTCTATCACAAGAACTTGGCTCTCTAACACCAATTATTGGAATACTTTAGAATAATTGAGAGGGGGGATGAATCAATTATATAAGGTCCAAATGTATAGATAAAACTTAACACTTAACAAATACATGTGCATGCATTGGTCATCCAATAATTCAAACCATAGTATATTATTGTACTAGGACAAATGAACTTTGCAGAAATGTAAACATGGAATACCACAAAATCATTAACATAATTTGACATAAGGATTTTATGTGGAAACCCAATTTCGAAAAAACTTCTAGTAAAATGCTACCAATTTTCAATTCACTAAAGTAAGCTTTATGAGGAGCCAACCCTACTAAAGGTTACAATGCACATTGTTAAATGTGACCTTGATTAAAGGATTTCAATCACCCTATTAGCAGTGAGCCTTGTTAGAGGTCTTTAGAACATTCCATTAGAATGTCACCCTGTTAAAGGACAACATATGTCCCTAGGGGTCCTAGGACCACTAGGGACATATTAGAATTGTTCATATGGGTCAAAGGGGGTCATAGGTTGACCTATGACCCCCTTTGACCCATTACATGACGACATATGTCCCTGCGACCCTTAGGGACATATGAGAATCGTTCTTATGGGTCCAAGGGGATCATAGGTTGGCCTATGACTCCCTTTAACGAATTACATGATGACATATGTCCCTACGGGTCCTAAGACCCCAAAGAAAATATTAGAATCGTTCTTATAGGTCAAAGGTGGTCATAGGGTGACCTATGACACCCTTCAACCCATTACATGATGACATATGTCTCTAGGGGTCCTAGGACCACTAGGGACATATTAGAATTGTTCATATGGGTCAAAGGGGGTCATAGGTTGACCTATGACCCCCTTTGACCCATTACATGACGACATATGTCCCTGCGACCCTTAGGGACATATGAGAATCGTTCTTATGGGTCCAAGGGGATCATAGGTTGGCCTATGACTCCCTTTAACGAATTACATGATGACATATGTCCCTACGGGTCCTAAGACCCCAAAGAAAATATTAGAATCGTTCTTATAGGTCAAAGGTGGTCATAGGGTGACCTATGACACCCTTCAACCCATTACATGATGACATATGTCTCTAGGGGTCCTAGGACCCCTAGAGACATATTAGAATCATTCTTATGGGTCAAACGGGGTCATAGGTCAACCTATGACCCCCTTTGACCCATTACATGATGACATATATCCCTACGAATCATAGGACACCTAGGGACATATTAGAATTGTTCATATGGGTCAAAGGGGGTCTTAGGTTGACCTATGACCCCCTTTGACACATTACATGATGAAATATGTCCCTAGGGGTCCTAGGACCCCTAGGACCCCTAGGGACATATTAGAATGCTTCTTATGGGTCAAAGGGGGTCATAGGTTGACCTATGACCCCCTTCGACAAATTACATAATGACATATGTCCAAAGGGGTCCTAGGAACCCTAAGGACATATTAGAATCGTTCTTATGGGTCAAAGGGAGTCATAGGTTGACCTATGACCCCCTTTGACCCTTTACATGACAACATATGTCCCTAGGGGTCCTAAGATCCCTAGGGACATATTAGAATCGTTCTTATGGGTCGAAGGGGGTCATAGGGTGACCTATGACACCCTTCAATCCATTACATGACGACATATGTCCCTAGGGATCTGAGGACCCCTAAGTACATATAAGAATCATTCTTATGGGTCAAATGGGGTCATAGGTCAACCTATGACCCCCTTTGACCCATTACATGATGACATATGTCCTTATGGGTCATACAACACCTAGGGACATATTAGAATTTTTCATATGGGTAAAAAGGGGTCATAGGTTGACCTATGACCTCATTCAACCCATTAAATGATGACATATGTCACTACAGCTCCTAGGACCCTTAGGGACATATTAGAATTGTTCATTTGGGTCAAAGGAGGTCATAGGTTGACCTATGACCCCCTTCGACCCATTAAATGATTACATATGTCCCTAGAGGTCCTAGGACCCCTAGGGACATATTAGAATTGTTCATATGGGTCAAAGGGGGTCATAGGTTGACCTATGACCTCTTTTGACCCATTACATGATGACATATGTCCCTAGGACCCCTAGGGACATATGAGAATCGTTCTTATGGGTCAAAGGGTGTCATAGGTTGATCTACGACCCCCTTTGACATATTACATGATGACATATGTCCCTATGGGTCATAGGACCCCAAGGGACATATTAGAGTCATTCATATGGGTGAAAGGGGGTCATAGGTTGACCTATGATCCCCTTCGACCCATTAAATGATAAAATTTGTCCCTAGGGGTCGTAGACCCCTAGGGACATTTGAGAATCGTTCTTATGGGACAAAGGGGGTCATAGGTTGACCTATGACCCCCTTCAATGCATTACATGATGACATATGTCCCTAGGGGTCCTGGAACCCCTAAGGAAATATTAAAATCATTCTTATGAGTCAAAGGTGGTCATAGGTTGACCTATGACCCACTTCGACCCATTACATGATGACATATGTCCCTAAGGGTCCTTGGATCCATAGGGACATATTAGAATCTTTCTTATAGGTCTAAGGGGGTCATAAGTTGACCTATGACCCCCTTTAACCCATTACATGATGACATATGTCCCTAGGAGTCATACGACCCCTTAGGGACATATTAGAATGCTTCTTATGGGTCAAAGGGGGTGATAGGTTGACCTATGACCCCCTTCGACGTATTACATGACGACATATGTCTAAAAGGGTCCTAGGACCCCTGGAGACATATTAGAATCATTCTTATGGGTCAAAGGGGGTCATAGGTTGACCTATGACCCCCTTCGGTCCATTAAATGATGACATATGTCCCTAGGGGTCCTAGGACCCTTAGGGACATATTAGAATCATTCATATGGGTCAACGAGCATCATAGGTTGATCTATGACCCCCTTGGACCCATTGCATGATGACATATGTCCCTAGGGGTCATAGCACCCCTAGGGAGATATTAGAATTGTTCATATGGAGCATTCTAATATGTCCCTAAGGGTCTTAGGACCCCTAGGGACATATGTCATCATGTAATGTGTCGAAGGTGGTCATAGGTCAACCTATGACTCCCTTTGACCCATATGAATGATTCTAATATGTCCTTAGGGGTCCTAAGACCCCTAAGAACAGATGTCATCATTTAATGGGTCGAAGGGGGTCATAGGTCAACTTATGACCCTCTTTGATCCATATGAACGATTCTAATATGTCCCTACAGGTCCTAAGACCCCTAGGGACATATGTCGTCATATAATGGGTCGAAGGGGGTCATAGGTCAACCTATGACCCCCTTAGACCCATATGAAAGATTCTAATATGTCCCTAGGGGTCCTAGGACCCCTAGGGACTATGTCATCATGTAATGGGTCATGAACAATTCTAAGACATTCGGGAAATATGTCATCATGTAATTGGTCAAAGGGGTTCGTAGGTCAACCTATGACCCCCTTTGACTCATAAGAATGATTCTAATATGTCCCTAAGGCTCCTAGGACCCCCAGGGACATATGTCGTCATTTAATTGTTCAAAGGGAGTCATAGGTCAACCTATGACCCACTTTGGCCCATATGAACAAATATAATATGTTCCTAGGGGTCCTAGGACCCCTAAGGACATACGTCATCATGTAATATGTCGAAGGGGGTTAGAGGTTAACCTGTGACCCCCTTTGAGCCATAAAAATGATTCTAATATGTCCTTAGGGGTCCTAGGACCCCTGGGGAGATATGTCATCATTTGATGGGTTGAAGGGGGTCATATGTCAACCTATGACCCGCTTTGACCCATATGAAGAATTCTAATATGTCCCTAGGAGTCCTAGGACCCCTATTGACATATGTCATCAGGTAATGGGTCGAAGGGGGTCATAGGTCACCCTATGACCCCCTTTGACCGATTAAAAAGATTCTAATATGTCCCTACGGGTCTTAGGACCCCTAGGGACATATGTAGTCATGTAATGGGTCGAAGGGGGTGATAGGTCAACCTATGACCCCCTTTGACCCATAAGAATGATTCTAATATGTCCTTAGGAGTCCTAGCACCCTTAGGGACAAATGTCATCATTTAATGGGTTGAACGGGGTCATAGGTCAACCTATGACCCCCGTTGATCCATAAGAACAGTTCTAATATGTCCTTAGGGGTGCTAGGACCGGTAGGGACATATGTTGTCATTTAATGGGTCAAAGGGGGTCATTGGTAAACCTATGACCCCTTTTGACCCATATGAACGATTCTAATATGTCCTGAGGGATCCTAGGACCCTTGGGGACATATGTCATCATGTAATGGGTCGAACGGGGTCATAAGTCAATCTATGGCCCCCTTTAACCCATATGAATGATTCTAATATGTCCCTAGGGATCCTAGGACCCCTGGGGACATATGTCGTCATGTAATGGATTGAAGATTCTAATATGTCCCTAGGGGTCTTAGGACCCCTAGGGATATATGTTGTCATTTAATGGGTCGAAGGGGGTCATAGGTCAACCTATGACCCCCTTTGACCCATATGAAACATTCTAATATGTCCCTAGGGGTCTTAGGACCCCTAGGGACATATGTCATCATGTAATGGGTCAGAGGGGGTTATAGGTCAACCTATGACCCCCTTTGACCCATAAGAACGATTGTAATATGTCCCTAGGGGTCCAAGGACCCCTAGCTATATATGTCATCATTTAATGGGTCGAAGGGGGTCATAGGTTAACCTATGACACCGTTTGACCCATATGAAGCATTCTAATATGTCCCTAGGTGTCCTAGGACCCCTAGGGACATATGTCATCATGTAATGTGTCGAAGAGGGTCATATATCAACCTATGACCCCCTTTGACCCATAAGAACGATTCTAATATCTCCCTAGGGGTCCTAGGACCCCTAGGGACATATGTCGTCATCTAATGGGTCGAAGGGTGTCATAGGTCACCTTATGAGCCCCTTTGACCCATAAGAATGATTCTAATATGTCCCTAGGGGTCCTAAGACCCCTAGAGACATATGTCATCATTTAATGGGTCAAAGAGGGTCATAGGTCAACCTATGACCCACTTTGACCCATATGAAGCATTCTAATATGTCCCTAGGTGTCGTAGGACCCCTAGGGACATATGTCATCATGTAATGTGTCGAAGGGGGTCATAGTTCACCCTATGACCCCCTCCAAACCATATGTAAGATTCTAATATGTCCCTAGGGGTCTTAGGACCCTTAGTGACATATGTCATCGTGGAATGTGTCGAAGGAGGTCATATGTCACCCTATGATCCCCTTCGACCCATATGAATGATTGTAATATGTCCCTAGGGGTCTTAGGACCCCTAAGAACATATGTCATCTTGGAATGTGTTGAAGGTTGTCATTGGTCACCCTATGACCCCCTTCGACCCATATGAATGATTCTAATATGTCCCTAAGGGTCCTAGGACCCCTAGGGACAAATGTCGTCTTGTAATATGTCGAAAGGGTTCATAGGTCATCCTGTGACCCCCTACGACCCATATAAACTATTCCAATATGTCTCTAGGGGTCGTAGGATCCCTTAGGGACATATGTCGTGATGGAATGTGTCGAAAGGGGTCATAGGTCATCCTGTGAGCCCTTTTGACCCATATAAATGACTCCACTAGAAATAATATAGTAAAAATAATAATAATATAGTATAACAATCATATATATATATAATTTATAGATTATAATAATAATAACATAATATATTATATATTATAATTTACATATGATAATAATAATAATAATATATTATAGATTATAATTTATATATGATAATAATAATAATATGTATTAATAACATATATAATATATTATGTTATTATATTTAATAAAAATATAGTAAAAATAATAATAATATATTATAATAATATATATTATATTTATAGATAATAATAATAATAATAACATAATATATTATTATATATTAATAAATTATATATTATATCTTTACATTACGTTATATATATATAATATTATATTATATTATTATATAATATATAGATTATATATTATTTTATATATAATAGTTATGTTATTATATTATATATTTATAGATTATATATTATATCTTTACATATTTCATAACTCAAATTAATTATATCACTTACAAATTTGTTTTTCCCTCTAATTTTTGTGCCTTTTCCCTCCAATTTTTATGTCGCCGATATCGGATATCGGATCTCATATCGGATATCTGATATGAGATCCGATATCCGATATGAGATTCGATATCTGATCTCAAATCGGATATCCGATAAGGCTTGGGCCTTACTTTCCAGGTTTGGTACCTGGATAGGTGAAAAAAAGTCAGAGCGGATTTTGAAGCGCTTTTAGACGTGTTCAAACTCTATTTTTTTCACATTGCCACTTTTTGGCACACCATGATCCTGCACATACCCTTTTAGTCCTCCACATTACTTGGCATTCAATCTCCTTCATCTCTGAGAGCTTGTTCACCGTTCAAGCATTCACTTCCTTAAGCCTTCTTTCTTAGTATGCCAACTACTAGTTCATTCCTTTAACCACCAAATGAAGCAACTCCTTGAGACTCCTTGTCTATCTTGGATTCACACTATGACACTTTTCTTTTGGCATGTTATCTCTTTATATAGAGAATTTCAATCTTTTTTCACTTAACTGCAATCATCCAATTTAGGATTAGGTTAGATTCATCGAATCTACCATATTTTCCATTTTGTTCCCTATATAAAATTCCCTTACAATCCTCTTCAAATTCATCTCAAAATTGTTTATCTTGAATTATTTGCCACTAGCTTATCATACTTATCTTCCACATTCTTCACAAAATTCAAGAAATCAACTTTATCAGCTCTAATTTGTGAAATCTTTGATCAAACTCATTTTATTGGAACTCAACAATACCATGTCGTTTTCTTGGCAATATTTTTTTGTTGATGCTTGGTCAATACTAGGTTTCTTAGCATAAACTATATCAATTTGTGCTCAATACACACTAAACTTTACTTCAGTCAACTCATTCTAAATTTCCTTCACTTGACACATATTGAATTTCCTTCTCACAGCTTCAACTAACTTTCTGCTTGGCCTACACTAACTTGCTCAATCAAGCTTAGAAAACATAATTCTTTTCTTAGCCTTCTTCTTGTCTTTTCTCAAGTATCCTTTCATTGTACCCTTAAGTAGATAAACAATACACTATATCATCAAAATCTTACTTAGTCTTAGTGCTCCTTTTATACACCATATAGCTCACCCTTTCTCTATGTACTCTTGTTATCCTTTTTTTCAAATCCTCTTCATCAATCAATAAAATGATAACATTAAGACCAAATTAGCAATTATCTCACCAACAGGTAGCAGGTTTGACATTAGTGACAAAATAATGATTGTTCCATGATAGGTCGAACATCAATTTTCCTCATTTCTATACTTCAACAATCTTCTTCAAGAGAAAATAATTTAAATTTTTACCAAATATGAAGAAGATGGATTCCTTAATTTAGGTCTCCTTCCTTGACAAATAACTATATACTAGATCATTAAGAGGAAATGCAATACAAAAATGATCCTTAAACCTTGAATTCTTAAAATATTTGAAAATTTGATATCTTCAGTTCATGAAGTTTCTTGAGAGCTTGTGTCTAGATGAACTCTCATGATGATTTGAAATGGAAACAAATACCTTTTTTTAGGCATGAAAACAAGTCAAGCCAATGGGGTCACTGAATTTCCTAATTTGAGTACGTGAGACAAAGATATCCTTGAGAATAATAGTCATTGGGGAATAGGTAAACATATTCATTCAATTCTAGATTAGGTCAACCCAAGTTGTGCTATTCTAGGTTTATATTGAGAAGGGGTAATTCTAAGGTCTTAGAAACTACATAAATGAAAATGGAAGAAGAAAGATCGAATGGGAGAAATACTTATTTTATCACGCTTCTATCCATGACCCACAAGGATGGTATAGGGTGGGATATAAAAGGTCTTAAATGACAAGTTTTTCTATTTTAAGATAATATAGAAAGCCATAATTTATGTAAGGATCATTAAATTTATTAGAGGTATCAATAGTAGGGAAAATAGGATATCATAGAATATGATATCCCATATGTCTTGATGAGTTCTCTTTAACCCACATTGCTATGGGGGAAATGCTATGGTATTATCCAAATCATGCCTTCTTAGCTATAAAATCTCCTACTCTAGTAGAATCTTTTAAACCTTTTAAAAGAAACAAAATATTTGGAACAAATATTCCCTCTTACTAAGGGAATGTTATATATCCTACCATCTATACTTATATGCAAATACCTCATTTCCCTAATCATGATGTATAGAATGTCTAGTTAATAAACATCAGTAACCCAAATTTAATTTCAATTTTTTTTTTATAGAAATATCTAGTGGTAACTCATCTATTTGCATCCAAATATGATAACTCAAGAGTTTGAGTTATATAAATGGTGTGATATTATAACCCTTCTAACAAGTAACCTAATATCCTCTAGCTTTATTTCTTCTCCATGTACCAAGGGAACATAGGTTTTAAATGGGCTATAAAATTATCCATGTCAACATGTGTCCACCTATTAGACCAGATGACAATGAAAGATATAGAGCCATAAAATTGATGTATGAAAACCTAGCTTGGATTTTGGTGGAGTTAGGATTTGAATGGTTGGGGATTTGTTCAAGGAATATTGGATAACCTTTCCTTAAGAGTGGATAAGGATTGGATGGATTGTGTTCAAGTTAGAGTCATTTTACCTTATAGCTAGAACTATATTTTCTATTGTTTGTGTGCTACTTACAAGTCGTGTAGCCATTGATCCTTAATGAATCATACTTTTCAAATTTAATGTCTTAAAGAAGACCTAAAATAAAAAAAATTAATTAATATTTCAAGTCTTAATTCATCTAGAGTTGGGAGATATCATTGTTTTCCTCGAGTATCAATTTTCAACTAGTTTTGCATAAAACATGGAGTTTTTCATCTGGCTTGGTTATGTATGATGAAATGGGATCTTTCTAAGTTAGGAACATTTTCTTGGGTTATGTGTGGACCTAAATGTAACTTAGCATCAATTTTTGTTTATATTTTTTTATAGTTTTGGTTTACTCTTCCAAGGTTGGACCTATATTGTAATAAATTGCTTGACTAGCTAACTTGTGGCATAGCTAGCTATATAAGGACCTTGGGTTGATGTAGAAAATGATTATGGTGAATTATTTAGGGAGGATTCCACATCCTTAGTGGAGGAGTATCTGAGATAGAAAAGTTAGAGAAGAGGTAGCAGTTGCGGTTTAATAACAAGGAGGTTGCTTGATGGATTGTGAGCACAAATTTAGATCCCATTGGAGGTTTCTACCAGATTGTTGTTATGTAACAGATCTGGGCTAGCTAGGTTTTGAGTTGAATCTTGAGGGATTTTGTAAATTGACTATTGTAATTTATTATATATTCGGCCCCAACCCAGAAGGCCTTACATTTATGATTATATTATGAGAGTTGGCACCATTTTAGATTTAAATATATGTGTTATTGTTTATATTCCACTGTGTGGTTATCTATTTGGGGATAGGACATCTCCTTTTGGGATTCTCCTACCTTGCACTATGTTAGGTGGTATCAAGGCATAGTTTTTCATTAGCATGTAGAGAAATTGTCAAACATGAGGCAGTTTGCACCAGGACCTTGGATTGAGAGAAGTTGATCTGAGAAGATCTTGATCTGGTGGTGATTACATTGAAGATCAATTTATTTAGGAGTTCTAGTTGGTGATTCTTGGTGTCAAGTGGTAGATTGTGATCTGACCTTCACTTGTAGATGGATTTATGGATGGGAAGATGGAAGGTTGATCCTTATGGAGCATGATCATAGAGTTTGTGTGATTTGTATGTTGCAAATTTGTGTTCCTCGACTTGCAATTTGTTCCTGGTTGTTTGTGCAAGGTGACAGGTTGTGATCTGACTTGAAAACAATTTGGTTTTTCATAAGGTGTGTGGGAAGGATTTTTTGAAGAGGATTTATGAAGATCTTGGAAGATGCTTCAAAGAAGATTGGACCTTGGGATGATCATAGATCTTTGTGATGTGGTGGAGAAGAAGATTTTAGAGATGTCTACTCAGTTTGAAGCTATTTTTTTATCAAGTTAAGGAAGGGATAATTGAGTTTTATAGATATTTATGGAGCTAGAATGTACCAATCTAGAAGAGAGTTATCTGGTTGTTAGAAGACTTTTTTGAGAGAGAAGATGGCATAGCAAGGTCGAGCATGAAGAGGTTGGTTTTGTTGATCAGTTTGAGCAGTTTGATGTGAAACTTATAGAGAAATTTGAGGTTGTTGCTGAGGATATTCCTAACCTTGTTGATGGTGAGATGGAGACTTGTTTTCATGATCAATTGGTTATATCTGACATGGAAATTGCAAAGCACTTGGTCATGGATAATTAGTTTATTTTTGGTGATAATTTACATCTTGAAAAGAATCTTTTTGTAAGCAATGAGATCATTGGCATTGTGAGTTTGGCATGTGTTGATGGAGATCTACATACTACTACTGATGTGGAGTTTGATTTTGATGGTATAGATTCACTGGTTGTTGATTTGGTTTTGTGTTGACATGATACTACAAATCTATATGTTCTTGATTTCCAAATAGTTGGCATGGCTAAGGATTTACATGTTTTTAACATGGAGTACATGTTTGAGGATATTTCTAGTACTAGTTGTGATCAGTTACAGGATTTACATGTGAAGTACTATGTTTAGTTTGTTCCTAGAAGTGAGCATGTTGATTGTGTGGTTGAGATTTAGGCAATTCTAGTGTTTGATGGAATGATGCAGATGTGGGTGATTTGTGTATTTTTTCTATTTTCCTTGATGGATTAGAAGACTTTGGTAAAGATGAAGTTGGTTGCAGATCTTTCTTTGGGCATCAAACTATGGGACATACTTTTCTACCTACCTAGGGAGTCTGATGCAGGAGTATCTAGCTTGGATTTTGGTGGAGTTATGATTTTTATGGTTGGAGGTTTTTTCAAGGAATATTTGGTAACCTTTTTTCAAGATCACATAAGGATTGGATGCATTGTGTTGAAGTTAAAGTTGTTTTACCTTGCGGTCGAAGCTGTATTTTATGTTTTATGCATGCTACTTGTGGGTCATGTAGCCATTGATCCTTAATAAAATAGCCTTTCAAATTTATAATCTTAAAGAGGACCTAAAATTATACCTTCCTTTAAGAGTGCAAGTCTTAATCCATCTAGATTTGGGAGGTATTACAATTTTCCTCGGGTATCAATTTTCAACTAGTTTCATGTAAAATGTGGAGTTTTTCATCTTGCACATTTCTATATGAGGAAATGAGATCTTTCTAAGTTAGGAACATGTTATTAGGTCATGTGTGGACCCAAATGTAACTTACCATTGATTTTTTTAAATATTTTCTATAGTTTTGGTTTACTCTTCCAAGGATGGATGTATATTTTAATTAATTACTTGACTATGTGACTTGTCACTTAGATGGCTATATGACGAGCTTGGTTTGATGTAAAAAATGATTATGGTGGATCATTTAGGGGGGATTCCACATCCTTAGTAGAGGAGTACCTAAGATATCAAATTTGGAGAAGAGCTAGTGGTTGTGGTTTAGAAACAAGGAGGTTGCTTGGTGGCTTGTGAGGACAAGTTTAGATCTCATTGGAGGTTTCTACTAGAATATTGTTATATTATAGATCTGGGATAGCTAGGATTTGAGATGGATCTCAAGGGATCTTCCATAATTACCATTGTAATTTTTTCTATCTTTGGATACAACCTAGAAGGCCTTACAACTGGGCATGCTGGATGTAAATCTTATGATTCTATTATGAGAGTTGGCACCATTTTGGATCTAAATATTTTTATTATTTTTTATATTTTGTTGTGTGGTTATTTTTTTATATTCTCAAATATATGTGGTCCCTAATTCTTCTTATAATGGCTTTACTTTTATGGACAAAAAAAAATTTAAAAAAAATTAGAGAATAATAGGGAGTAGTTTTATCGTTATGGAAAGTTCACAAAAGACTTATATGGGAATCTAGGAATGTTTTTTCCTTCCCCAAGGGGCATTAATTCATCAACCTCATTGACTTAAGAATAAAACAAAATTGGAATATTAACCAAAGTCTCATCAATGTTAATTACATTAGTATATGGAGAAGGAAATTAACCAAATGGTATCCCCAAGAGGTTAACTAGATAAAGTATAATGTGCATGAGTTATCTAAAGGAAATATAGGGATCACAATTGTAGCATGATTTATCATAAACTAAGAAGGAAACATGATTATTGGATTTTCTAAAAAAATTGGCACCTATTGTGACAAATATGTTGAAGGAAAGGCTATGTATTTTGGGATTAAAAATCTCCAAGAAATTGGGCTCTTAACATCACACTTGAAGGTGATTCTCAATGATTATTAATATCCTTTAGAATAAAGGTTTCTACACTTGGAGGATAAAATATACTATGGAGGATTGTATAAGAATTCTCTCTACTTCCCAAAATTTTATAATCCAACATATTCTAAGGGAAGAAAATAAGGTGGTGAATTATCTTGCCAATTAGGGTTTAAATTTGATGAGTGGAAGATATTAAACTATAATGAATATCCATAGGAAGTAAAGGTAATCCTATCAAATGAAATAAAAACAACAAGGAATCTATGATATAGGAAGGGGCTTAGGTTATTCTATTATAAATTATCAGTGCATTTAGATTTTGTATATCTTAATCCTAGATTTATGGTTACCTTTCTATAGAAGTGGAAATAACATATTGACAACCCCCAATTTTAAAAAGGAAAAAAGTGCGAAAAGATTTTTTAAAATTATCCTATATGGAAACAATAATTTAGTTCGATGGAAAATGAGAAACACTATTTTTGAAAAGCCTAAGATTTTGGGGAAGAAAGATTAGACTCTCCTCATGCCACTAAACTATTCTCTATTTCAAGTTGTAATTATCCGTAACGATGGTGGACTTTAATACCCCTCTTATCCTAATTAGGGTTTTGAGGATAGTATGTGTACACTTGGGCTAGGTTGGGAGATAACATTACTTCTGGTACTCCTTGATTTCATAACTTGACAAATTCATGGATACATGAAACTATAAGATAGAATCCACCATTCTTGAATAAAAAAATGCTATAGGTATCTACTCTAAAATTGGTAATCAACTAGGTTCTTACGTTATTATATGTTTAGAAACATTTCTATACTTATCATATAAATCCCTTCTTTCTTATAATGTTAGATATTTCTTTGCATGCTCTATATAATTTCTTTAGGAGGTTAGGTATATGGTTAATTTGTATAGTTCTTTGTATACTATTCTAAATTCATTATTATGATTTTACTATCATGTTTATATTATTCTAATAAAAAAATTCATGCTAACCAATCTAACCCATAATGCCTTATATATGTGTGTTTAATCTTCTTTCCATGTCATTAGGATGAGGGGAGGCATTTGTAGTCACTTTTTTGAGAGATCTACATGATGTTTCACTCCTCCTTCCTTACTCATTATTGTTTACACACACACACACACACATGGATTGTATCTTGGTTGGTTATACAAGTGTGTGCAAGTAGTAAGCATTAAATCTACCTAGCTACATAGGTTTGAGCATGCCTCAAAATCATCAAACCAATTTTTGTTAAAAAAGGAGATGGAAACCATGACCAATATAGGCATCCTTATATCCTTGGAAATTTAATAGGAAACCAATCCCCTAGTCTAGGCTTTATGTTCTTATGATTTCTTTGGATGGTTTGATTGGTGGATTCTAGTGCTTAGAATTATGTGGTCATGAATTAGAAATTTATATTTTCATGTAAATTATCTAGATATTTGATTGGTATATTTATATAAGAATATATGGGTGCACATATATATACCTATATAAATATACATTTTTACATAGTTAATGTATTTAAGTATTTTAATATGTTATAAATTATGTGTTAGATTGAATTATTTATACACATGTATAAAGGGAATTTCATATAATATAAAAATAAAGAAATGAAAAGGGGGAAAAATAAAAAGTATAAGTTTTTGAAGAGGAATTATAACATGCATTCAAGAGAAAAAATACAATATGTGTAACCCATGTGGAATAATATAAGATCATAACATAAATCCAATGATGGACATAAAAAAATGGATTATTAGGCACTAATGGAGGTATTTACAACATTTTTGGATAATTTATTCATTATATACCTATAAAATAGCCCTTAATTTACCCCTAATATACCTAAGAACTTGTAAAATAGTAGTAAATTTAATAAACAATGACAATACCAAATTTTGGAATTACTTGTATTAGAAAGGGTGGCATGTTTTTGTTAGAATATATAGTCCACTGATATAACTGAGACGGGGGGGGTGGATTAGTTATCCAACTAATATCACAAATACTAACTTTAAGCAATCTTAACCATATGAGTAATGTAAACTAAAACCACAACAAGATACTCATATACAATAATGCCAGATATGTTAACTAGGGAAATCCCTGATTGTAGGGAAAACCTCAATGGGGATGGTACCCACAAGATAATTTACTAATATAAATATTCCTTATTAGAAGATAGACCCTATTAGGAGTATGTTACAACATTCAATACATATGATTCCATTCAATATGTTACTAGGAGATTTCAACCCTGTTAGGAGTTGTAGAAGATAGCTGGACCCACTGCCCCAATAGCTTCAAGGGAAAGATCAATGAACCCACTATCCAAATGATCTTTATATTAATCCTTGCAAAATAATAGAACTGAATTGTACTTCCTTCCTCTATTTATATTCTATCAACCAAAATTTTTCTCCTTTAGAGCTTGTAACTAGATCTTGAACTACACATCCAATAATCCCTTGGATTGCTTACACGCATTTAATAAGAGTTATGCTCCCTTTTGCAATTTTCACTTGAACAATGATTAGAATACTTCAACCCACATTAAAATTAAGGAAAATGTCTTTCCTTTATACCTTATCTTCATAATAATTCCTTGAGTTGGCCTTGAGGCTTTCCCAATTAATTAAAATAAGATAATCAATTAAATTATAATTCCAATAGCACTATTGGCTCACACCCTATACAAAAATTCACACATGTGATACTAATATTTGCACACTTTTTGACAACATCATCTAATTGTCCTTTATCACTGCCTAACTAAGCATCACTTCATTACATCTCAAATATAAGATAGACAACAATAATCAGGAACTGGTTTCCCAACACTCTATCTCTAAACTCCTCTCTATAAATAAGGTACAACTTCTATACACCATTAACATAGACTCTATACATTTAACCACATCATCAAGATACTATGTTGTACATGTCCATAGTTGTGCATGACCAGACAATCAAACAATTGTCTATACCATCAAGATCTATGTTTGCAACTCTGCTAGTCATTATAGGAACCATGTTATGTTGACATCAATGACAAACATAGTCATGAATGCAACATTTCAATACTCTCCAATGCTCAAAATACTCCCCCAATGTAGTATCATCAACATTCATGCTAAAAATCTCCCCCTTTGGCATTGATGGCAACTTAAATGAAAAATATCTAAGTTCCAAGAATACCAAGTAAAACTATGTTGTTGCTTCTTTACCAAACCTCCCCCCTATTTCTTTAGGAGTTCTTCCATACATACTCTCCCCCATGCCTTAGGAAGTGTTTTTCATGCATATTTTCTCCCCCATTGACATCAATGTCAAAGGTGTCAATCTCAATACCAATTGTTAATCAGTTGCTCTAGATCATTAACTAGCTTAACTGTCCAATGACACTATTCAATACCAAATACAAAATACCAAGAGTCCTCAATGAATTAGTGCATACTAGATACTCCCCAATATAGAAAGCATCATCATACAATCCGACCAAATAATAGTGCTTTGTGCCAGTATATTGATGCACTTTCTATATCAACTATTTAAAAGTAGGTAGTGGCATAACCCCAAGCATACCTCTCAAGTACCCAAATGTTTCTTTAGGAAATGGATTTGTAAAGATATCTGTAATTTGATCCTTAGTACTTACATACTTGAATCTGATCTCCTTTTATGTTGCTTTCTCTCTTAGCACATGATACTTAATAAATACATGCTTTATCTTAGAATGCAATATAGGATTCTTAGACATACTCATTGTACTTGTGTTATCAAAGTAAATGACAACAAGTTCTTTGATCTCAATTCTAATACCCTTTAACATCTTCTTCATCGACATAACATGATTATAGTTATCTACTACTACAAAATACTCTACCTCAATAGTACTCTATGAAATGCAATCTTGCTTTTTGCTCAACCAAGAAACCAATCTTCCTTCAAGAAAGAATACTCGACCACTGGTGCTCTTTCTATCATCCATACAACTTGCCCAATCAGCATCAATATTTGCGCAAAGTGTGAGATCACTTGATCTATCATATCAAATTGCACAACTAGATGTCCCTTTCAGATATCTGAATATTCTCTTAATTACTAGAAAATGATATTCTATAGGATCAACTTGATATCTAGCTACAATCCCAACTAAATTTTCTATATCTATTCTAGTGTGAGTCAGATACTACAAACCTCCAATCATTGATCTATACTTCTTATGCTCTATTGCAAGTGTCTCATCTTTGTTGGATAACTTGTGACCAATTATCATAGGTGTGCCAATAATTTTACAACTATCCAAACCAAATCTTTTCAACAAATATTTTAGATACTTAGCTTGTGAAGTGAATATACCATCATTATTCTGCATAAACTACAAGCCTAAGAAAAAGCTTTATTTCTCCTATCATGCTCATTCCAAATTCATTCTTCATCTCCTTAGCAAATTTATCACTAGCTTCATCATTACCTTCAAAAATGATGTCACCAATAAATATTACAATGACCAACAAACCATCTTCAATTTCTTTTAGATACAAGTTTCTATTGTACCTTTAGCGAATCCAAGCTTTTCCAAGTAATTGTCCGACCTCACATACTAGGATCTTGGTGCTTGCTTTAGACCATAAAGAACTTTGTTCAATCTACATACCATGTCTTAATCTTCTAAAAAAGGAAATCCTTTAGGCTACTCAATATAAACCTCTTCTTCTAAATCTGCATTTAGAAAGGTAGATTTGACATCCACCTGATAAACCTTTAATTTCTTGTTCATTGCATAAGCTAGGAACAACCTTACAACTTCCATTTGCTATAGGTTCATATGTTTCCACATAATCAATTCCTTCTTGCTATGAATAATCTTTACAAAAAAGTCTAGCCTTATTTTTCAAAGAGTAGCCAAGAAACAATCCTTCATCACTTCTTGGATCAAACTTACCAATGTCATCATCTCTCTTAATATAACATTTACTCCCAAATATCCTAAAATATTTGACTAATGGTTAATGCCCAAACTATATTTCATAAGGTGTCTTGTACATACCTTTTCTAATTTGTACTTAGTTTAGAGTATATACTGTTGTATTCACTCCTCTCTAGAATGTCTTAGAAACATCATTCTTAAATAACATCGCTCTAGCTACTTCTGCTAAAGACTTATTTCTTCTCTCAGCAATCCCATTTTTCTCAGGTGTTATAGGTGTATATGGTTGTCTTTTGAGTCCATTTTCTACACAAAATATGTTATATTCTCTAAAGGTAAATTTTCCTCCTCCTATAGATCTCAAACACTTAATCTTAACACAAGATTCATTCTCAACTATATTCTTAAATATCTAAAACTTCTCAAAAGCTTCAATTTCTCTTTAAGAAATGCTACCCACATTATTATATTTTATTATGCAATGTCAAACCTAGATGGACGTGCAACATGTAAAGATTCCTCTAGGATATACTTGATGGGTTGTATTTTAACATTGTGATAATATTTCATGTAATTATTTAATATTGGGGAAATGAACTAAATTTCCAATATTAAATGTAGGGTCAAAGGGTTAGGTCACACATAGTTTTAGTACATGGTTTATGTAATACCACTTGGTGGTTTTGTGGGACTTGCTACTATATAAGTAGCCACAAGGGTAGTTGCTAGAGTGAGAAGACACAAGGAAAAAAGGTAAGAGTTGAGCGAGACAAGGCTTGATAGGTTAGCCATGGGAGCATTTGTGAAAGTTGGACGCATGGCATGGGATGTGTGGATTCATGCTTGTTCACATGGATTACTCAATTGTGGCTATAGCTTTGAAGACTTCCATGGTTGTATTGCAATGGTTTTTTGCTGAATAATACATGGTGATGGGTGCTTTTGGAAATTGGGTTTTTTCCTTCAATGAGGGTTTCTCAAGGTATATCTTGTGTCACAATTTTTGTGGGTATATTGTCTATTCTCTTGCATGTAGATTTCAATTGCATATTTATTTTAGATCTATTATGAATTATGTGGAAAAGGTTATACTTTTTGTTGCAAGTTTTCTTACAAGTGGTATCATAGCCTAGTTTTATTATTGTAACTCTAGATTAAATACATGGGAATGCATAAGAGTATAAAAGAAAGGGCAAGATATATGAGTTCTTTATTGCAAATCTAAGGATTTTGGGTTTTCTATTATGATGGGATATTGGTAGATTTTGGCATGTAAAATTTTTGGACAAAAAGATTTTTTGGGTGTTTCATTTAAATGATGGTTTGAGTGGGAGCTTGTAGAAATGACCTCCTAGGTTAAAATAGACCTCACCATTGGATCCAGGTAGATGTTTCCATAATTTTTGATATATAATATGTCATCATTTGGCATGTTCAGAGGAAATGAAAGAGTTTTTTTGTTTTAGCCCATGATTGCCGTCAAATTTAATCTCATCAAAAATTTTGTCACATAAATTTTTTTTTAAAAAGTCATTATGAAAATGGTAAAAAGAATGTCTTAGTAAAACACCCATAACTTTCTCTAAGGATATCAGATTTTAGACTTCTTATAGGCATTGGAAAGCTAATTTAGAGCACTACAACATGGTGTAGGATTGGTTTTGTATTTTGATACTTTATTAGGTTTTAAGAGCCTAAAAGTTAGATGTTATTTATATAAAACACAAATTAGGGCATAACTTGGGCATATGGAGTCAGATTTTGGACTTCGAGTAGTCAACAGAAAGCCCTTGGAGAGCTCTACAAATTGGTTTAGATTTGGTGTAAGTTTGGCATGATTTATTTGGTGATATATTAATCTAAAAAATTTATGGTATATATTGACTATGGTAGCATTGTAATTTTATGACATTGTATATTTTGGAGATTAAAGATTTGATGTCATTGTATACTCAATTCATATTTTAGATTGGTCTCTTAATGATATGGTTATCAGTATTTGGTTTGGATATGTATGATGACTTGTTGGGTCTACAATTTTTGTAGTGTTGTAAGTGAGTTATACTTACAAGTTGCATTTTTAGCTTTGTTATGGGTTGTCTTTGCCCATTGATCTTTCATTATTGATACATATTTAGATTGGTAGCTTGGATTTGGGTTGTCTATGTCGTAAGTCACATGATTTGTTGATTTTTATTCATGTAGAAGGGATTAGATCTTGTTGCTAGTTAAAGTCATGGTGGAGGATTGTGGTTGACTATTTTATGCTATCAGGTTGGACATATTAAGAGTTAGTTGCTTGGTTCATGGATTTGATCATGGTTCCATAGATTTTGGCATGACATGATTTGATATATAGGTATATCCTTGATGTTCATTGGTTTGGATACTGATTTGGTTATGGTGGTGTATCTTCTTGGTTGAGGATCATGGTTATTTGGTTTCTTTTGAGGAGCTCCTCATGTTCACTTTAAGTTCTTTGATGTTTTTATTCCTTGGTTGATTCTCATGGTTAGAGAATGGTTTTTTCATCATGATGTCATGGATAGCTTGGATGGGATACACAGTTTAGTGGGAGCTTGCTATAGTAATGAGGTGATAGTGTAGGATTAGTTCTTGATTTAACTTTGTATTGACATTTTGGTTGTGTGAGTGTAGACCTAGAGGAACTTCATGTAGGAGATGGATTTTACAATATCATGGGTGACTTAGTACCATAGTTGAGTGGGAGTTATTTGTTATTGATAAATGTTGGTGTAAATACATATTTACTATTTACACTTAAGTTTACTTAGGTTAATTCATATTCATATTATTTGTCATCTAGACACCTAGGAGTTTGCATATTCATATGAGTTTTCATGTAGACAACACAATAGTTTGCACTCCAATTGAGCACACATTGTCTACTACATCTATTTATGAGATACACCTTTACATTCTTATCCTCTCATTGTTGCACATAAATTCATGCATAGTAGAGGATAATTCACTCTTGGTGGACATGTGCTTAGTTGTTATGCTTATCTATTGTATGACTCCTAGATATATCAATTGCCTTTATGTACAAGGCACTTCTATGATGTATTCATCCAATTATCTAATAAATCCATCCTCATTTGATCATATCTTATCTCTCTTGTGATATCTCTTGAGCTTCTAGATCTTGGAATTTCATTCTTGCCTTAAGAAAATTCTTACATGGTATCAAAGTCATAGGAGTTTCATTGCATAGCTAGTGGAGAGATTTTTTTTGCAAGTCAAGATTAGAGCTTGCTAGTGCAAATCAGATGTTGGTATCATATTCAAAAGGTCAAGAAGCCCCTAAAGTGACTCTTATTTCATCAAAATTAGACATCTAAGGTGAAATCTAGAGTCATTTGATTTTTAAAGGTGCAAAGGCGGTGATTTAGAAAAAATAATTACAGAGGTTATTTTAAAACAACAACATCTCCCTCATACAAACTCCTTTTTTTGAGCAATTTTTTTTTGTTTTGGGGTAGAATTTTATGATCTATACATTGCTATAGATTGATTGCAATCTTTATTCTTGGATGTTTTTGAAAATTGCAAATCCCAATTTTTGCAACTTCAAAGGCTTCGTTTGGGCTCATATAGACACATATTCAAGTGTTATGTTTTTTTAAGCACATGATTTTTTGTCTACTTTTTAGATCTAGTACTAGTTTGGAGTAATTCTAAGTAGACATACTACTTTAGTATTTGGCCATATTTGTCCTATTTTGGTACTTGTAATTAGATCCTTGAGAGATCTTGTGTGTTATATTGGTGAGTCATATATAACTTCATATTTGTTGTTGTAACCATAAAAAATAGAAGTCCACTTTGGTCTATTTTGACAAGTGGTAAAGTGTACATGCACTAAGTATAAAGTGCTAAAGCATCTATTTTCAAGGGGTTCTTTTATTTTTCTAATTTTGGAGAGTGCATTACTTTATTTTTCATGACATAAGCACATCATGGTTAAAGTCATAGACTTAAAAATCCATCTTGCAGTTGTATTTTTTATTGGGGATAATTATACATCATGGGAAAAAGGAATTATTACATATTGTAGATGGATAAAATTCTTTCCTAATCTTTATGGACTTATTCCTAAGCCCAAATCAAAGTTCAAAAAGTTAGCTTGGTGTGATAGGAATATGCATATAAGGGGATTGATTGCTTATAGCCTTGGTCCATCTTTCTTCTCTGAAGTTGATAGTAAGCTAGAAGGTATTAAGTGCCTACACACATGTTTAATTATTATTTGGGAACACTTTGGAGATCCTTGTGTTCCTTCATTACCAAGAGATCTAGTTGCAAATTGTCTCCTTCCACTTGATGATGTTGATAACATTCCCTATGATGAGCATAACTTATGGAAGATTCAAACATTTTATGATATTGAGAGTCTTGATGATCGAAAGGCTCTAGTTATAG
Organism: Cupressus sempervirens; assembly: GCA_028749045.1. Lineage (NCBI taxonomy): Eukaryota > Viridiplantae > Streptophyta > Pinopsida > Cupressales > Cupressaceae > Cupressus > Cupressus sempervirens. The sequence continues at coordinate 345,175,315 of CM053787.1, read as the reverse complement.
CTACTAATTCTCCTATTGATATTTCATCTATTATTTTTCCTAATGATAGTTGTGTTGGGACTCAAAATTGAAGCCCCAATTTTGAGTACCATTGAGAAAATTAGGCCTTATAAACACTTTTTGATGCATATGTACCCGACTGTCCATTTGAGGCCTAAGAGGTGTTTAATGCTTCTAGCACCTTTCATTTAGTGCATCTATATGTTTCATCAAGTTAAATTGTCATTCTAAGTCATTTCATGAAGTTTTGTTTTAAGCAATTGTCAAATCTACATTCACCTAAATGTCAAACAGCCACAGGAGGCCTTGTTTGCAATCAAATATCTTGCACCTAGTAATGTTTCATGACTCACCACTTTGGGAATGTATAGTGTCCATACCAGAGAGCCTATGTTTCATATTTTGAGTCATTTTGAGTTCATTTGAATAGGTTTTAAATCCCTCAAATTTGGTTATTTATCAATGTCATGCTGATATGAATTGTTATGAATTCTGGGAAGCCCTATTTGACATCTTATAACTTTGACCCAATTGACTAAAATGCTAAAATTCCTTTTGTGTTTCATTTTAAAGGTCAGAGACTTGTTATGTTTCAATTTTGAACTTATCACAAATCAGTTTGATCAATTTTTGAATGCAACTAGCAACTTTTTACTGGTGTCAAGAAGTGCAGATTTGTCAGAACTCCTATTTGTGATGTTATATCTTGAAGTTTGTGATAGGTGGGGTCGAATGGATTGTACCACTATGTTGTATTCTGAAAATACTTTTAGTGTTCCAATTTTCAAAACTTGATGAAATCGTCTGCACACTTTCCCAAGTGAATTCCATTTGCAAAAATTGCTTTTCTAACATTGATTCTAGTCAGCGAATTCTGAGTAGCCCACTTTGACCACTAGCCATTTGTGCCCAGTTATTATTCATGAGCCCTAATCCCAAATTTATAATCTCCTCATGAAATGAACAAATTTACTATTTTTCATTTTCCCAAGTGTCAGTTTGCCTTGTTTTTAGAGCCAAATATGAACGTGTTTTATTGTTTCTAACATGTTTTCTTGCAGGAAACTCTAAGAGGGAAAATTTGATAGTTAATATCTTTTGACCAATATTTCTTCATGAGACAAGATTCAATAAGGTAAGAGTATGTGGAACAGAGAATTAGTATGTCTAATTTTAGAGCTCGGTCAAGTGTTTGGATCAGTTTTTAAAGCCAGCCGACAAGTCCTGTTAGCTGAAAATCATAGTTTGCAAATTAATGATAAAATGTGATAGAGTAGTGATTGAATTTGTTTCTAGTGGTTAAATTGTTTCAAATTAGTGCCAGAGGGTGAATGAATCATTTTTACAATTCAATTTTTTGGGAACAAAAAAAAAATTAGCTACACCCACTTTGGGGCCTAACTAAATTCATTAGACTAATAGGATTGGATGTCTTTGAATAAGTCATAATGCTCCTGATTATACAAGAGAATTGGAAATGATTCACCTATTTTCATTTGGGATCCTAAGACAACTTTAAGATGAATGGGATAGTAGGCTAGAGTATAGATGAGATGGGTGATATGTCTGGGGGTTTAGCCTCCACAGTGGTGGATTTCTTATGTGATGTTGTATCTACAATTGGTAAGAATTTATTCAAGTATCTAGATGAATTGCATTTCCTTATCTCTACTTTTAGTTCAAGGGGAGATATTTTACCTCCACATTTTAGCCCTCTTGTGATCTATGTCTTGCAAAAGTGCCTTTGAGTTATTGAGTAAAGTTCCAAAAGTCTGAAGCTTGTCCACCGGACAATGATTTCATTCTATGTGGCCAATATGATGAACTTTCTTTTGCAAGCTTAGGTTAATTCAAGGGCATTATCTATCACAAATATGACTACTTTTCTTTCAAAAATCAATCAAGTATATCAATCAAATCATGGTTGAGAAGATTTTCTTTGTGAATGGAGTCCATTGAGAAGTTTGCTTCATTTTTCCCAAGGAATATTATCCAAAGAGAAAATGAGATCTAGTTTGGAATCAATAGATACTCACTTTTTAGGTGAAGGAAATCCCACTATTCAATGGTCTCTTGCCCATGTGTTTTTACTTGTAGAGAATACAGATTGCAAGAGGAAATTTGCTGCAACAACTGCATTTGCATTCACCATAACATCTGCAATGCCAGAGGAAATAGTGGAAAACTTTCCTTCCCTTGTTACATTATGTCACAAAGTGTTTGGAAATAACTTTTCTATCTTGATTGGCTTCATTGTGTGCTCAAAAAGATCTTTTTAGTAGAATTGTTGAGGCCAAGGATGATTATTTCTTATTGGGTCTGAAGCTTGTTGGATATTTTTATCAGACAAGTAGAGATAATGGTAATCTCCAAGTACATCATATTGATAAGGAAGACTCTTCTTTGGATGATGAGTTCAAATTTTATCAAATGAGACATAAAATTACAGAGAAGTAGCCACTGTCTATTTCCATGGGTGATGGATGTTCTAATAGTCTGGCTATTATAGCTTTTGTTTCTCTTATCCAATCCATATCATTTTTTGTTTTGTTTATGGTAAGTGCAGATTGTTATCAATCAAAGATTTTGAGTTGGATGTGTATGAAAGCCATTCTGGAGGCAAAATTATCTCAAGCTTCTTTTGATTACATTAACATGCTATAGTTGATTTTGCATTGGATTTTACAAATAGAATCATTATCAAGTGAAGGGGCAGACTCAAAAGAGAAACTAGAGACTTGCTTTTCTCTCTTAAGGAATCTTCTGATTCATGCTATAGAGGGATTTTGTAGTGATTATGGCACATATAGACTTGATGTTAGTTTGGATATGATGTCTATTGAATAAATCATTCATACAGTTCTAGGCCATCCTATAATAAACATGTTTATGCATAAATGGATGTGTTGTTTAGTTTCAAAGAATACCAGAGCTTAGAGAATTGTGATACATAGCATGAGGACTTCCATTGCAATCAATGGTAGATAAAAGTTGATCAGCCAAATTGGAAGATATTTATGGGTCTATGCAAGGGGAAGAAGCCTAATATTGAGGGTGAGAAAGTAACAAAGTAGATCCTCATCGAACAAGCTTTGAATGAGAAATTCAAGGAAAGATAAGAAATAGAATGCAAGTTCCTAAAGCCAGCTAAAATAATGGATCACTTGGAAAGAGAAAAAAGAGAAGAAGAAGCCTCTCTTATTTTGGAAAAATATAAAGAGTATTTGGTGGATTATTAAATATTCTTTGAGCACAAAGAAAATAAAGAAATGGAAAAAGTAGAGTACAACATACTACGGACCTTATAGAGAAAAATAGGCTCATAAGAATATTAAATAACAAGAATACTTTCAGCTGCAAGTAGTCAGTCATTGCCAAGGTGAGTTTGAGAGGCTAAAGCACAACACAAAGGGAGATCCATGCATCAAAAAAGGTAGATCACACCAAGAACAGAGCCCCACAAAAACAAAAGGTGGAAACAATGCATTTGGAATAGTCAATTGTTAGACAAGACCAAAGAAATTGACTTAAGACAATACAAGAAAAATGCCTAGCTGGAATTTTCATGATATCAAATCTCGTATTGGTCTTGTGTACTATATAGTCTTATATTGGTTTGTATGAGACCATGAAGTATCTGATTAACTTATATTAGGAGATTCACCATATCTTGTATTTGATTAGAGAATGTTCAGAATGGATGCTCATCTACTATGGGGGAAAATAGTGGTGACAATGATACTGATGGCCAGTGAAGCTCATGCAATGGTGAATCTTGGAAGGCAGAGGGAGATCTCAGATCAAATATAAATAGTCACCTATGAGGAGAGTCAAATTCATCCCCAAATTGAAGGATCCGCATACCAGGTTAGTGAAAATGACTTTCAAAATGAAACATCCCTGTTGGTATTTTTTGAGATTACAAAACCCATTGAACTTCCCAAGGAGAGGCCATGCTCCATGCATGTTTTACAGCATGATTTTGGTAACACAATCAGAAAACCACCATTGATAGTGAATTATAGCACCCCCAAATGGTGCCCTAACAAATGGAGTGAAGTGGTTATGGAGTGGAAGGCAACATGTAAAGGAAGGCAGTTCAATAGAATCGCAAGGGTTTGGTTGAGTGGCATGGAGATCCTCAGGACATGTATTATAGAGGCCCGTTGTTCTAATCTAGCAAAAAAATTAAAGAATGTTAAAGACCTTTATCCCACATTGCATATGTTGGGGGTCTTTTAAATGTTTCAATATATGAGCACACACTTTACATTGTGTCTTAAGGACATTTCCTTTTAAAGGCAGCTCCTTGCATAGTGGGGCCCATGTCTGGTTGGCCAGCTAGAGGTTATCAGGAAATAAATTTTGAATGCCCAAACATGCTGGCAAAGACTATGACATCAGCATGACATGGAAGCTCGCTCACCAAAAAAGTTCAAAATCTAGGAATGTGCCATGTTGCCATCGAAAAACATCAAGGTTTTTCGGTATCGACATGGTGACCTATTGGAAAACCTTGAAATCTGGAAAAGAAGGTCATGGGTCCCATCTAGGTGATGTGGTAGTCTAATAATGAATTTTAGGAGGACAAGTGGCACTGTGGCAAGTAGATATCTCTGATACACCATATTGTGACATGTGGCAAAACCAACGATGGTCGCCATGTCACCAAGACAAAGTTGCATGTCAGTTAACCTAGCGACAAGGTGACCCAATAAAAGATTGACACATGGCACTAATGTGGTAGTGAGGTGGTCAAGTCTGATGGTGACATATGGTAGAGGCTCCAAATGTAGCATGATTCCTAAGGTGCTAAGGTGGTGGTAGGTGACACGTGTCACTATGTCACTGATGATGTGGTAGAATGTTGACTAGGATAGCGACATAGTGACCGGTGACATGGCATGGTGACATATCATGTTGACATGGCAGAATAAAGGATGAATCAAATGCTGACATGTGGCACCCAATTGGATGGATTAGTTGACAGAGAAAAAGGTGAGCCAGTCACAAGATGACACATGGTGAGGGTGGTCAAACCAAGTTTGACCCAGATAGAAAATGAGAGAAATTTTAGAAAAGCATAAATTTTAATATTCTATTATTAAAGTCTGAATGTGGAGAAAATTGACTTTAAATGGTTTTCTTGCATTCTAGAGGCTATTTAACTAATTTTCACTTTTGCCTTGAGTTAATTTTGGCATCAAAATCAATTATGATTTTCAATCAAATATCTGAGATATTTCTTGCTTTTGGAGCCAAAATGGTTAAAGATTTGATTCACCAGGTGCAAAGAGAAATTAGAGAGATTCTTTTAACTTCTTGAGGAGGTTTTTCAAGTGGACAAATGTCAAACATAGAGCAGATCTAGGGATTCATTCGTCTATATCATTCTCTTTCTCATTCTTGGTAGAGGTTCTAGTTTTGAGGAGAAAAATTACTCACTACTAAGATACCATTCTTCAACAATTTCTCTTGTATTGAGCAGCATTTAAGTTTTATGTAGATAGTTCTCATTTGGTAGGTGATTTTGAAGTTATTTTCTATACATCTTTCATGTATTTGTTATCAAGAAAAATGAATAAAGCACAACAAAGGGGTTTACATTCATTCTAAATCTTATCTCCTATTCATGGATCTGTGATTTCTTCTAATTTGTGAACCAAGAGCATAAATTAGGTTGAATTATTTTTAGGAATGTATGTGATTGAAGTATCTTGTTGATGGAGCAAATAGCCATGTAATTGCTTGATGTTTATCATAGGGTTTGTAGATTTCATGATGGGATAGTCTGAGCATGAGATTCATTTAAATGCAGATGTTTATTCACAAGGTGAAAGATAGATTAGGGATCTTGATGTAGGAGTCATGTCAAAGATTTCCAGCAAATGTATGGTTATACTTCATGTAATTGCCCAATAGATAAGGCACTAATTGGAGATAGGATCATTAGGTTTTGTTCCTTATACATAGGTCTTGCTGATATCAACATATTAAATCATCTTTTCCCTTTTTATGTTGAAAGTTATTCAAAGTTTAACCCTCACTTAGCTTACCAATTTCATGAGTCATGCTATTAGATATTTCATGCTCGTGATTTATTGGTTAAGTATAGAAAATTTAGGGGTTTCATCTATTATTCTACATCTTGATTATGCTCATTACACCGATCACATAATCAAATCTTAAGAGGTTCACCCACCTAGGTTTTGTAGAGCTTGAAGTGAAGGAGTGTAGCCTTATAGTTGGACCAAGTTCTTGGTGAATTGTGTCCATTATTGGAGATAGTTTCCCATAGATGCATACTTGGTTATTCAAATTATGTTAAATTAGGAGCCAACAAGTTGTATTCACATAGTCATGGATTCAAGGGACTTAGTGCAGCAATATATTTATTGTCTTCTAGACTCAATTCCATGGGATCACTACTTGATATATGTTTCTACTTTGTTTGTGGAGTCCTACATTGAAAATTTGGGAGACACTATTGATGAGATTCATCTTCTCTTTGGTGGAGATGATCCTTCTTCAATTTTTGTGACGAAGCATGTTTACCCTCATCTTCATTCTCTACTTGATTAGTCATTCGAGGTTGATATGATGGTAGATCCTCTGATACAATAGTTGGAGAAGGTCACTTTATTTTTAGAGGAGATATTTGAGCCTTTGATGTACATGTTCTACATTCATACTCAGTTGAGCCTAATTTTTCTTTTTTAGAAAAGTTGCATAGTACACATGATTTGGAGGAGGCACCTTTCAGTATTGACATGTGGGAACTTGAGTAGGTTTTAGATATTTCATACATTTTGAGGTTTCTTCCTACAGATGGGAGAGGCTTCATTGGTACACCTTTGGTTATGTTTTTTCCTAAGGGGAGGAATTTTTTTCTACACTCATGGAGGATTTTTTGCATTGAGCCTTGTGCATCTACAATAGGTATACATTCTACATTGTATGGAGGCTACTTTGTCTATCTTCCTCTTCTTCTCTCTTATGGGGGAGACCTTTTCCTCACATGAGGTCTTCTTCTCTCTCATTTTATTTTATTGTAATTATCCCTCTTTTTGGAGGGGGTTTTTCCCATGTGGCTTTCCCTCTTTCTCTACTTTATGAGAGATTGCATTGCATATCTCTTGCACTTGCAGTTTTTACATGGGTACCTAACATGGCCTAGTAGCTAGGACCCATCTTGCATTATTATCTAGATTTTTTTATCTTAAGTACATTTCCCTAAGTTTTACTTAAGGAGGGGTGTTGATTTATTTATACATATTTACTATTTAAACTTAAGTTTACTTAGGTTAATGCATATTCATATTAGTTGTCATCTAGAGACCTAGGAGTTGGCATATTCATATGAGTTGTCATATAGACAACACAATAGTTTGCACTCCAATTGAGCACACATTTTCCACTACATCTCTTTATGAGATACACCTTTACATTCTTATCTTCTCATTGTTGCATGTAAATTCATGCACAATGGAGGATAATCTACTCTTGGTGGAAATGTGCTTAGTTGTTATACTTATCTCTTGTATGACTCCTAGACATATCAATTGCTTTTATATACAAGGCACTTCTATGATGTATTCATCCAATTATCTAATTAATCCATCCTCATTTGATCATATCTTATCTCTCTTGTGCTATCTCTTGAGCATTTAGATCTTGGCATTTCATTTTTGCCTTAGAAAATTCTTACAATATATTTATTGAGTGCATACAGATGTTAGAGGTTTGTTTTATATCCTATTGTTGTAGAAATTCCTTTGACATTTGCATGGTGCACTTGTTATCTTCATGGTGTGTGAAGATAGTTAGATCTTTAAGACTCATGGGGTTCTTCATGGTATGTGGAGATAGTTTTCTTCATGGTGTGTGCAGATGGTTGTATCTTAAGGACTCATAAGGTTCTTGGTAAAGGTTTGGTTTATGCTTTCATTTGACATGTTATCCTTGGTGTTAGGATGGTTTCATTATTATGTCATGGTATACTCTTGATACACATTTAGAGTTTTGAAATGTTATAGTATGTTCATATGGAGCATGTTATCTCTTTGGTTGAGATGGTTTAGATCATGTTGTCATGTTTATGTTCCTGAGGCCATGGTTGGAACTTTTATAATGATCTTGGTTTAGTTTTTTGGTATTGACTACATTGATCATAATCTTGATAATTCATGATATTTTTATGTTGCATTTGGATTTGGCATGGATTGATTGGTTAGAGGTGCTTGCAGATACTTAGAGACGGTGGTGATGTTGATTTCTCTTGGATTAGAGAAGTATTTGTTGGGGTATTTGATTTTTTTAGTAGGAAGTCTGAGGGGCATTCACCTAATATGGACTTAAGAGGAGATTGTTCTTATATGAGTCTTAGTTGGAGACTTGGATATCTTGATGAGCATTCTCATTTCCCACTCTTGGTCTACTCAGCGGTTTGCTACTTGAGAGGTATAACACATTGTTTCTCTCAAGTGCAATTTATTTATGATTATCTTTCATGGATATGGATCTTGAGCTATGGTACATGAGTTAGTTCTAGAGGGTTCATTTGAGAGATGGTTTAGCATTGGTTATCTCCATTTGCATATGTTGTTATGTTGGTTGAGTTTGGGAGATGGTTTTATATTGGGCATATTCCTTGGATTAGGAGTGGTTTATGAGTTTGATCTTCTTGTGAGAGGCTTATATCCATGATTAGTTATAAGGTATGGTTTGGATGTTGTTGAGACTTCTTGTTGGGGTTTTGTGGAGGAGATCATACTTGCATAGTTTACATCTAGAGGTGTGTGTAGAAGAACATGATATAGGTTATGATTCACATGGTTTCTTTTTGGTCTTGGTTATATTCCTAGATGTTTGATTTTTCTTACATTGGATTTGAGATTGATTAGAGATTGTGATCACTAGTTTGTGCTCATGTATGTCATGTGAGAGATGACATTTTTATTCCTTTATCTCTTTACTTTGTTGGTTGTGGAGAACTTGGAAGAGCATTGGAGACTTGTAATGAGAGTTGTTCTTGTAGGATATTAGTTTAAGTATTATGGATGTCCTTGGTATTACATGGATTCACTTCTTTGAGATGTTGTGAGTAGATTGGTTATAGATTTGACATTATCTTTTTGCAGTAGGAACTTCTTGGTATATATGTGGCATGTATTGCTCTTGAGACTCGTGATTATAGGTTGCATATTGGATATGTTGATGATGTGAGATTCACTTGGTATTGTGTTGCATAAAAATATAACTAAGAAAATACACACTAAGCAACTAATGCACATTCCTACATTATAATGCAAAACCTCAAAATATGAAAGAAGACATGTAAATGAACAATATGAAACAAACAAGAGTATTAATGAAATCAAAATAGCACTCTGCAAACCTCACAAATCACCAAGTGAAAATGATTTCATTGCTCAACGAATGTGGTTGCTCACAAATCTAGCAGCATAACAATGAGGTAGATAGTAGGTGTGGAAATGAGGAGAGGGCTCTCTTTTTATAGGAAAATGAATGCAACAGATGGCTAAGATCAAATGCAAGATGGAGGGCTAGGATCCCTCAGGATTGATGAGGTGTCAATGAGGTGGAGGCCTAGTAGACTCCACATGGATTAGGATTTTGACCATTCAAAGGGGGCAATATGCTCACACATGTGTGAGCAACCTTTGATGGTGACATGATCAATGAGGTGTGAGAAGCATGGCTTCTCACACATGTGTGAGACAACTTGATTCTCATGCAAGAGGACAAGTGTGCAAGAGGTGTGAGAAGGCATGGCTTCTCACACATGTGTGAGACACCTTGACTCTCATGCAAGAGGAAAAGTGTACAAGAGACATGCAAGATACGAGGGATGAGGAAAGTGTGAACATCTCTCATACATGTGTGAGGATTCCTCACACATGTGTGAGAACACACTTAGGATTAAGAGGAGATTAGCTAGGATGATTATGCAAATCAAGCATGATTAAGGAAGTGGGTAGGTTTAGCAAGATGGGTTAGGTAGGCTAGTGAGGTTAGTTGATGGTTAAATGTAGGAGCCATGTGCTCAAATAGGATAAAATGCAATATTTAATTCCTAGTGGGATTAGAAAAGGGAATTAATTAAGTAAATGACATACTTAATTAAAGTGAAAGGGGTTAGATGCAAGGGGAATAGGTTAGGATTTAAATAAACCTTAGTTTATTTAAATCAAGGAAAGGGGAAACATAATTAAATAAATGTAAAATTTATTTAATTAAGGTAGGAGAATTAAATAAATAATAAATATTTATTTAACTGGTCACGAAATGGGTTTTGGACAAATTTACGTGTCTACAGGTATACCTTTGGAGGTATGGATAGTTAGATGGGTTTGGCACTTGTGTGTGTTATTTCAACTATGGATATTTTGACAACTACGAATATATGTGATTACCTTTGGATCAAGTTTTTTGTGGCTGGCATTTTAGTTGGTATAGGATTTTATGATCTTCTAATGCGATGGGTTGGGTGGCTTTCTCTTTGAATGACTTTGATGTATGTCCAATGGAAGTGGCATAATAGGAGGTGAGATCATTCATGTTTGAGATGTTGGATACTTTGATTTTGTTGTGGGTACCAGGATGGAGCACTTGGTGTACTTTGATCCATAATGGTGGATGTGTTGGGAGGGATATTTTCCTTGTTCATTTATGTGGCTACAGATTGACCCTATGCAATGTATACAACAAGTGGGAGATTTTTGAGATAATTGGTGTTGCACAAATTGCATAATATTTTTATATTGTATTATTTTATTTTAATATGTAATGTTGTACCTAGATGGACATGCAACCTGTAAAGATTCCCATGGGATATACTTGATGTGAGGCCTCACCCTGACCCATCATAGCATATTGATACATTATTATTTTGATACTCATGACTCGATATGTCGAGACACTATCGGATAATTTGAATATATTATATTATTTCATGTTGTGTGGAGTTTTACTTTCAGATATTTGGTTTCATCATTTAATTTTGTATGAACATGTGTATTGAAGTAAGTGAATGCAAAATTAACACTTTGATTATGAAATTTTAATGATTGAGAATATGAGTAGAATGAGAGAAACCCGGATTAATTGAAAGATGTATGTTTTAATTTATGTGATTTCCCTTATATGTATATTAAAATGTGCATGTGATTTTATGGGGCTACTGATGTGTGCAATGAGTGTGCAAGATATTTTAGCTGAGAAACTTGACAGAGAAATGGAACTGATCCCTATGTGCCATTCATGGAAACCTTGTTGTTTGTATATTAATTATATTGTGAGATGTATGAATGTATCATTCTGTAATTTTGTAAATATTAACGTTTCATAATAGTATTCTTATAGTGTCACTTGAGACTCATGAATTTTTTTGGCATTCTAGCATGCTAGTTAGGGTTAACAAAGAAGCCCTTAAATCTAAGTCAGACCAAGTTAGTGACCTTTTTTCTAATCAATTTTTAATCAAAATTATTTACCCCTAATCCGGATTAGTACTTAATCTGCATTTTAGAGTTGTTAGATAGTCCTAAAAATTCTTAGCATTTGTTTGGTCCCAAATCAATTCCTCAGGCCTTAAATCATGAAATATTAATACCCAAGGGGTATGGGTATGGGTTGGGGGCATTTTCCACCCCCCTAGCCGCTTTTGTTGACTTTTGAGGTCACTCAAAAAGTCCATTTTTGCTTTAGTGCGAAAATAGTATGTTTTCACCATGGGTTGAATGATCCTAGCCCCACCTTGAGGTTAGCCTTAGGTTTAGTTGAGTTAGAAACCTCTAGATTTTTAGGCAAGTGGAGGAAGTTATTTCCCTTTTTAGGTGGTTGAGTTTGGATCTTATTTAGAGGCATTTTTGAGAAGTTTTGGTTGTTACCCAATCTCTAGTTTTAGAGAGAAGTCTTGGAAGATTGAAGGCAAGGAAGGAAAAGCTTATCCTAACTTGTTCTTTTGGCCATAACCTTGTTGTGAAGGTAGGATTCTTCAGCTCATTTTGTTTATGTTGTTAATGTTGTTCATGCTTTGTTCATGCATATGTTATTGTGTTTTCATTGGTATGCTTGTATGTATGTTGGGCATGTTTGGGAAGGATTGATACATGTCTTCTTGAATGCTTTTCCTTCATGTTTTGCTTGATTTTCAAAGAGTTTTTGTGGGTTGTTTTTGCATTACTCACCCTTGGATAGGGAAGAAGTGGCCATGTACAGGGGAAGGGCTTTAGTTGGACCCCAATAGTGTAGAGTCTCTTCTCATGACGAGAAGGGGGAAAGAGGGTAGGGTGTTATGGGCCCCTACTTGTCATCACATAACATGTTTTGAAATTTTAAAAATGGAAAAAATAGAATAATGAAAATATTTGTAATATTGGCCTTGAAAGGGCATTTGTGGAAGAACGAAAGTTCTTGAAATTTTAGCCTCGAAAGGGCTATGTTGTGGTATAGTGATCGACATCTCCTATTGGAAAAATCCACCTTCTCCCTAGTCAAGTTCAATTTTGGATTTATTGTGCAACCGGGATGGGAATGCATGCTTGTTTTGTTTCTTCATGAGATGGTTGTTTTGTCTTTGGGTCAGTTCTTGTCTTCTCCATGATCATCGTGACATATTGAAGCTATTAAAAAAGATTTCTTGTTAAGGACCTAGAAGAGAATTCAATTTGTATTGTAACATTATGTAAAAAGGGTATTTAATTTTTTGTTGTACTGACAAGGATGTCGAGTTTTCTTACTAGTTCTTTCCCAATAGAGTCTTGAACCAGGTTAATTAATAGAAGAGAAAAGATTGAGAAATTTTCTTGTATTGTATTTTATGTTACTCAGATCTTGCATATGTGCGTTGATAGATAGATTAAATGGTGATGATCAATTATGCAATTTTCAAGTTCAAATTTATGTTAAAGAGAAAACATATTGGATGAGAACTACTTTTGCATTACTACGAATCAACATTAAGAAAAAAAAATCCATAGTATTGTCTTTAGTTAATTTGATATTTTGAGTATTAATCCTATTAGAAAAAAAAAAATAGATATATATACCCCCTTGTTAAAAAAAAAATATGACACTTAACAAAATTTGTATTCCTAAGAAAATAATAACACTTAGAAATAATAATAATAATAATAATAATGTGTGTGTGTGTGTGTGTGTGTGTGTGTGTGTGTGTGTTTGTGTTCCTAGAGCAAAATTGCCTCTGGTTTTTGTATGGCAAAAAAATTTAATTCTTTCTCACAACAGAGAATATTCTCTAATTCCTTATATATTTTTAAATATATATATATTTTTAAAGGGGGTTAATATCCTAAAATATCCTAGACTTCTTCCCACCTAATAAACTTTTAAATTTACTTCCCTCCATTCATAACTACCTACATGGGGTCTAGGTCCCTTTTTAATCTGCAACAAAGGAGGTCTTGCACGTAACCCTTTTCATTCTTCCCCAGTTGGGTCAAGGTGAGATGGCGGCATAAAGGACATGTAGGTGCCTTGTTTGCTTGGGAAAGGGAGTTAGTTGTTATTAATGGGGTAGGTAGATAAAGTTGTTTTTGAAAGAAAGTTTGTTTTAATGTTAGAAATCGATGGGTTCATATTAGTAATTAATTTAGTTAAGTTTTTTCTTTAATATATATTTATTTTTAAGTTAGATTGTTTTATTAGTATTTAATTTAGTTAAGTTTTGTTTTTTAGTCAATATTTATTTTAAGTTAGTTTGCATCAATTTAGTTTTAAATTAAGGATTGTTTAAATTTTACGTTAGTTTAAGTTTAATTTAGATTATATGAAATAAATGTTATTAATGTTATAGATTAATTTAGTTTTTTAATATGGTAGTGAATATATGTTAAATTAATAGGTCATATAGTTTGTCTTGTTTTATGGTATCATTGTATTTAGTTTAATTAATTTTGTGTTATAATTAGGAATATTTTTAATTCTATTATATTATAGATTTATATAATATTGAAATGTTAATTAAAGTTTATCGGAGGATGTAATGTTATTTTAATTAGAAGTTCTTTTAAAGTTCAAATTTTTCAAAATAGTTAGTTTGGTGATTATTTAAATGGTTATTCAAATTATTTAAATATTTTAAGGGTATAAAGGTGTTAACGAGTTAAACCTCTTAACTTACAAAAATTAGATTGTTTAATTAATTAACCGATTTAATTTTAATTATTACTTTTTTAAAAAAATTGTGTTCTTTTTTTTGCCCTCGTATTTTGGGCATGACATTTTGGTATTAGAGCCCATGTTTCAACACTAGGAACCTTAAGCCATTATGCTTCTGAAACTTAATTTAAACTTTAAAACTGTGAAGGATGCCTCCCATTACATGAAGCAATCGATGAGGTAGAGGTCATAGGGCGAGAGGTAGTAGAGGGGAACAGGAGGATGGACCACCACCTCCACCACCACCACCTCGAAACCCAAACTAGGACATTTTGGATGCCCTTCAAACATTGATTGGTGTAGTTCAGTAGAGGGTACTACCTGTAGTTTAGCTAGGACAATAGATTCTTGTAGTAGAAGTAGAGGGACCCGGAGGAGGTGGGCCTGGATGTAGAGAGTGGACTAGGAGTCCCCCACCAAGGTAGTTAGAAGGACAGGTTGAGCATGAGGGTGAGTTAATACACCAAAGAGGACCCCCACTTGACAGACCTCCTAGGCATATAGGAGATGATATTAGGGAATTGATATGACTCGGGCCACCATTATTTACCAGTTCCACTAAGGGGACAGTAGTAGAGGCCTAGTTATAGAGCCTACAATAGTGCTTTGGATTACATCCTTATGGGAGTGATCTAAAGGAATGTCTAGCAGTCCATCAGCTGAGAGGAGATGCCTCCAATTGGTGGTATTAGGAGGAGACTATAGGAGGAGTGAGGATGGATAGCCTCACATGGGAGTCATTCTTAGAGAGATTCCAAGAGAGGTACCTGTCAGAACACTTCAGATAGGTAGTGGAGATTGCACTAGTTGCTAAGGATACTCAAGGTAGACAAGAGTCATGAGATCAATCTCAGAACCAAAACTCTACCTAGCAGAAACCCCCTTGGAAAAGGAATCAGAACTATATTGTAGGGTCCTCTAAGGGCCAACAGTGTTAGCAGTAGAAACCATAGGAGCAGCAGCAAAAACCTTCTTAGGGTTATTAGGGTTCCAAGCCCAAGTAGTGGTAGTCTCAAAGTCCCAAGTAGGATTAGAAGGTACAGGCCCCACAGTCACAGTCAGTGAAGACTCAACAGTCTTCTAGGGTTGGATACAGTGGATCTAGCAGGTCAGGAGGCCCACAATAATCTGGATAACAAGGTGCATGATCATATACTCAAGGACCATGCTATACTTGTGGTGGCATGGGTCATATAGCTAGAGAGTGTTCACAAGGACAAGCATCCAGTGGTCAAAGATGGGCTTTTTCAGAGCTGATAGTTGGTGACATGGATAGATCCCACAGAGTTTTTGTAGTGGTTGACAACTACCAAGTTGAGCATCAGGCCACGATTATCAAGGCTACAAGTATTATATAGGGCCATATGGTTGCAGTTTTATTTGATTCCAGAGCTACTGACTCTTTTATATCTCCATATGTAGTTGAGCATTATGGGCTAGTGGTAGTTAGACAAGATGTCAGTTGGGAAGTAGAGTTAGCCTCAGGAGCTAGAGTATTAGTTAGTTCCATCGTGCATAATTGCCAGATGTAGATTGGAGACATGTCCATGATGTTTGATCTACACATTACCCCTCTTGGTTCTTATGATGTTGTTTTTGGCATGGATTGGCCTTATGCCCATAGCGCAAAGATGGATTGTCGACAGAAGAGGGTGGAATGTGTGGATGATGATGGTATCTCTAGGGAGATCTTCGAAGTGAAGAGACTTGTATCCCTTTATATGATTTTTGCTATGTAGCTGAGATGGTGCATGCAAAATGGTTTTTAGTTGTTCGCTATCACCATTAGTAACAAAGAGGAAGATGCAAAGGGGGAGCCATCCCTCGATGATTTTACAATCCTACAGGAGTTTGCAGATGTGTTTCCTTCAGAGCTCCCTAGTATGCCTCCACCTAGAGTAGTGAATTTTCATATAGATCTTGTGCCAGGAAAAGAGGTAGTTTTGAAAGCACCATACAAGATGGCCAGTCATTTCAAGTCCATTTGACTAGGTTTTGAATCCCTCAAAGTTGGTCAGTTATTGTTTTCATGCTTTTGCAAATTACACACATTTCTGGGAAGCCCTGTTTGACAAGTAATAACTTTTGACCAGTTGACCAAAATGCTAAATTTCCTTTTTTGTTGCATTATAGACATCAGAGACTTGTTATTTTTTAATTTTCAAGTCTTGATGAATTCGTTTGATCAGTTTTCAAATGTGATTCCAATTGCAATTTGTAACCTTTTACTGGTGTCAATATTTGCAAATTTGTCAGGACCCCTGTTCCTAATGTTATAACTTGAGATCCGTGATTGCCTAGATTGAATGGATTGTACCATTGTGTTGTACTCTAAAAATACTTCAAGTGTGCCAATTTTTAGGTCATGATGAATCTGTCTACACTCTTTTCCAAGTCCTTTCCATTTGCAAAATGTGTTTCCTGACATTGTTTCAATCTACAAAATTCCAAATAGCATACTTTGACTAATTTCCAAATGTGTCCTGTGATTCATCATCAACCCAAATCACAGATTTATAATATCCTCATGATAGAGAACCAATGCCCCAGTTTTCATTTCCCCACGTGCTCATTTTCCTAGTTTTCAAGGTCAAATCTAAACGTGTTTTATTACTTTCTGACATGTTTTCTTGCAGATATTTTTGAGAGGGAAACTTTGACAGTCAATATCTTTTGACTGAGGATTTTTCATGAGACAAGATTTGACAGGGTGCAAGTATGTAGAACAAAGAGTCAATTTACCAGTTTTGAGAGTGCGATCAGGTGTTCTGGTCAATTTTTAAAGCCAGTCAAAGGACCCTCTGGAATTAAATTGGTAGTTTGCAGATAAGTGATAAATAAAATGTCGCAATACAAAGGCAATAATGATAGATTTCACCACAAATTTGAGCAAGATGCTAAAGAAGTGCAAAAGAGAAAATAGGATGTTGTTGAAGGTAAACGATGAGCATGGGAGGTGTCATAGCTGCTCTACCTCTGCAGTTAACACCTACCGTGTCAATCTCAGGGGAACGTGTTAACAACAATAGTAATATTAATATCAATAGCAAGGAGGATGATAGTAGAATTCCTCACTGGCATTTTCATGAGACCAAAGAATTCATTGTAATTAGGGTCAAACTTGAGGATGTTTTCATACAAACAAAGAGGAACAAAATTCTCAGGGAGCTCACTGCTGCCAAGATAAAAGTGAAGGAAAAGGAGACATCATGATGAAGGAGCAACCACATCAATTATAATAGCATTCTAGGATTTCAAATAGAGCCAATTTAGAGGCATCAACAAGGTGTAAAAAAGGAGACCCCACACATTTTCAGCTGTCCAAAGTCTTAATGCTAAAAAAAAAGGAGCCTCACTTGACGTCAAGAGTAGAAATTGTGCATGGGACAAAGGAAATGGCACTGACAAAGTGAGGGAATGAAGCTTTTGTATCACATAAAAGAATTCATCCCATGCATAGAGGATGTTGAAATGAGTACTCACGCAATGATATAAAAGATCACGCCAAAGTAAACAAGGAATGCCCATAGCAATCCAGGGCTTAAAGAAAAGCCACATGAAGAAGAACCAGGCCACGACATAGAGCAAGTTTCCAATAAAGAAATTAGAGGAGGCATTTTAGTATAAGGTGAAATATACATGGCAATACCCATAGGGTCAAAGTAGGAAACCACACTATTTCAAAGCATCAAACCTGCATCATGAAAAGAGCTCTGTCCACACGGCTAAGAGAAAATAAAGATACGAGTTTAGTCCCACATCAAGGGTGTAGGGAGACTTTAGTTATTTAAATACAACTCAACTCAATGTTATAGTGTCCAATGCAAAGAGTCTTTTGGAAGCCATTGAAAGAGCGCAGGACCCCCCCAATCAGCATAAAATGTGGACGAACCTAAATTTTAAATGAAAATGCAATGAAGGGATGATGACATCATAATTTCCTAAACCACCAAAAAGTTGAAAATCTGGGAAGGTGCTATGGCGCCATCAAAAAATGGCAAGGTTTTTTGATGGCAACATAACGCCCTGCGGGAAAACCTTGAAATTTGGCAAAGTGTGTGGGAAGACAAGTGGGTCCTACTTGAGATCCTCAACCAATTAGAAAAGGACAAGTGGCAACCAAAATAGTGACAAAGAAATGACATGGCACTCTAGAGCAGGTGATGATGTGGCGAGATTGCAGACAAAACAAGGAGAATGTGACATGTGGAAGATCTTGTGGTAGGTGCTATGTCACCAATGGAAGTTTCTTAGAAGTTAACCATAGCAACCTAGTGCCCTTGCTGACATGGCGACTTCATCAGCGATGAGTAGGTAGTTCGTGAGCTAGTAGGGAGCTGCCACATGGCAGCAGTGATGAGTCCAGAGGTGAATGACATGTGGCGAAGTGGGCAGTGACATGGCATGTAAAATAGAGGACTAGTGAGATAATGCCATGTGGCATTCAGATGGAGCAGTTGGCCAATCACATGCAGACATGTGGCAAAGTGGTCAAACCTAGTTGACCCGAATGAAGGCATATTGGAAAAAATAAAATGTTTTTAAAAGGTGATTTAAATTAGTTTTTCAAAAAAAGGGGGTATGTACGTGCAGCAATGAAAAATACAAAAGGTATTTTTCTAAAGTCAAAACTTTAGAAATTTTTTAAAATTTTGTGAAATTTTAATATCAAGAGTTGCATACCTGAGTTTTTCTACCAGGGACTATTTTTTCAAACTAATTTTTTGGGATTTCTAGTACTCAAAACATAGACTCCAATATAATGTCGGTACTGGGAGAAGCTAAATTTTTTAGATTTGAAGTCAATTTCTACACAACAATTCATTGGTTTGCGTTGTAGGTCAATTTGTATTTTTTGGGGTATTAGCGACAGAACAGGCATAATTCATCATTGAGTATAAGAGTTGGTTGCAGGGTAGTTTTGGAGGCTTGGTAAAGTTTGTATGTGAAGAAAATCAATTCTAGAGGGTTTCCTTGGCTTGTAGAAGTTAGTTTTTAACTGAATTTCACTTTTACCATGGGTAAAGACCAAGCATCAAATTAGTTATTTCTTTTAATCATATGCTTCAGATATTTGGTGTTGGTAGAGGCAGAATAATGAAGATTTGATTTTCAGTTAAGGAGAGAAGGTAGAAAGATTATTTCCAAGCTTGTTGGAAAGGAATTCTAGGGGTACACATGTTAGTTGCAGATTTAATCCGAGAATTGTTTCCTTCCTATATCTTTCTTCTTCTTCTTTTTTGTAAGGGATTGTTGGCAATTTGGCTCTGGGTAATACCAACAGGGTTCCAATTCTACTATTGAAACCACAGTTGTAGATGGTTTTACTTCCTAACTATGGAGCTGAGCTCTAGCAGTAAAGGCCATACACCTATTTGTGTGCATATTTTCATTTCATTTCATGCATTATTTCTAAGATATGATAAGTGATGCTAGATTATGTGTATTATCTAGAGCTTCATTTAATCATACCAGTTTAATGTATTCGATCTTTTCATGGATGAATATACAAAAGGGGATTTACAAGAATTATCTAAGTTTTCTAATTCTATCAGTTGATTCTTCATGTGTCATTAGCTTTGTAATTGAATGGATAATTTTCATTTGGTTTAAGACATTTTGGATGAAGTGTGTATCAGATCTTTGTTGCTTTTGACTCAAGTAGTCAAGTAAATGCTTCATAGTTCTGATAGGGTGTCTGGGTGCATGAAGGGGATATTGCATAAGTGTGGTATTGGGGAATTTTAGTTGATAAAATTGATTGTAAGGCAAGCAAGTTAGGTCATCCTGCTAGTAATGACTCTATGTTTCAATGGATAAGGCACTAATCACTAAATCAAATGTAGGTTGATATGAATGGCATTTGCACAAATCTTTTATTCAAATAAATTTAGTTGTTCATGTTTGAAGTGGGCATAATTGTTTAACCCTCACTTAGCTTTTGAGACTCATAGATCTACACCTAGCTACTATAGGTCCATGTCATTTCATGAGTTACTAGGAGATATAAGGGTTTCATCTACTTAATTGATTCAAGGATATGTTTTTGCACTAGTACAGTATCAATTGAATCTCAAGTCTACCCACCTAGGTCTAGCAGAGCCTAAAGTAGAAGAAGGGTCATGCCTTATAGTTGGCCTATTGTCAGAAATGGCATCTTGAAAATGGGAGTTAGCTACCCCTAGACATCTCAATTTCTCAATGGGATAATAGAAAACCCTCCAACATTTTCAAACACCAACATTACGGACACTTCATTGCAGGATTCTCTAGATTGGCACACCCAATCACATCTCTTCAGAAGAAAGGAAAGAAGTATGAGTGGATAGAGAAATGTGACAGAGCTTTCCAAGAGCTCAAGAGAGCCCTCACAAGTGCACCAATTCTTGCAATACGAGATCCTTCTGTAGATTTTGTGGTGTGCACCGATGCATCTTTAGATGGTATAGGGGCACCCCTTATTCAAGAGGGGTGACCTATTTCTTTTGAGTCGAAAATGTTGAAGACTCATGAAGTCAATTACCCTACTCACAACCTAGAACTTGCAGCAGTGCTTCATGCTTTAGTGAGGTGGTGACACTTCCTTCTAGGTCATAGATTTGAGCTTCATTCTAACCACCAGAGTTTGTAGTACATATTTACTCAGCTGAACCTCACTGCTAGGCAGAGAAGGTGGATGGAGTTTTTTTGTGACTAAAATTTTGATGTTCATTACATCAAGGGAAAGGAGAATGTGGTTGCAACTGCCTTAAGTAGGAGGCACCATGAGCTTTCATCTGTGACTACTTGTACTAACTTGAGGGAGGGAATCTTACAAAACTTACCAATAGATGAGCTTTATGTTGAAGTGAGTCAGATAATGCATTCTCAAAGACCCTTGGAGGGGAAGTATTTAGAGTATTCCTTGGAGTTTGATGGACTTTTGTGCCATAGAGGACGTATGTATGTACCTTCCATTGGGGGTTTGCGTGAGCTCATTGTACTTGAGGCTCACAGAGCACCTTATGTAGTGCACCTCAGTGTTAAGAAGTTACCTGCAGATTTGAGTCAGTTGTATCACTGGCCAGGAATGAGAGTGCAAATTGCTAACATAGTCATGAGATGCCTCAATTTTCAAAGGGTAAAGGCAAAGCACCGTCATCCTAGTGGGCTTCTTCAGCCTCATGAGATTTCAGAGTGGAAGTGGGATGCTATATCTATGGATTGTATTGTTGGCCTCCCCATGTCATCTCGCCACCATGATGCCATTTTTTTCATAGTTGACATGTTGACCACTATTTCCCATTTCTCACCTATGCATACTACATACTCAACACGAGACATAGCTTAGGTGTTCTTTCAAGACATTGTCAGACTTCATGGTGTTCCCCATAAGATCATCTCTAATAGAGATTCTTTGTTCACTTTATCCTTTAGGAGAGAGATGTAGGTAGCTTTGGGCACTAGGCTCAATTTTAGTACAGTGTACCATCCTTAGATTGATGGTCAGGCTAAGTGAGTGAATTGAGTTTTTGAGGACATGCTACATATGTACGTGATGCACCATTAGGTCAAATCGGAGGAATACCTACATCTTGTTGAGTTTTCCTATAATAATGGGCACCATTCCTCCATAGGTATGCTACCTTATGAGGCCTTGCATGGAAGACCTTGCAGGATGCCCTTGAGTTGGGATAGGATCAAGGATCAAGTATCTATTGGTCCTCAGTTAGTCAAGGAGATGGAGCAGTAGGTGATCTTAATTAGATAGTGCCTAAGAGAGGCACAGGATAGGTAGAAGAAGTATGCCAATGTGAAGAGGATAGATCAAGAGTATTAGGTTAGAGATAGAGTGTTCTTGAGGGTATGACCGCATAAGAGTCCGATTTGATTCAGAAAGGGCTCTAAGTTGGCACCCTAGTTCGTTGGACCATTCCAGATCCTAGAGAGGATAGGACCTATTGTTTACCATTTAGCTTTGCCACCTAGCCTATCACACATCCAGAATGTGTTTCACATTTTAGTACTTAGAGGATAAATTTATGATGGGTTGCATATTATAGATTGAGATGCTTTGCAGGTGGATTCAGATGGACAGCTAGCACTGGAACCTATCCGTATTATTTCCCAACGGACCCTAGCACTACGAGGCCAAGAGTTGGACCAGGTTAGGGTCTAGTGGGATTGTTACAATGAGATCACAGCTTCCTAGGAGGATGGAGCATGAATTTGATCTCAGTACCCTTATCTTTTTTATGAACTCTAGGAGGAAGTTCATGCCGAGTGGGGGAGGATGTGAGGCCTTGCCCTGACCCATCATAGCATAGTGATATATTATTATTTTGATACTAATGACTCGATATGTTGAGACACTATCAGATACTTTGAACATATTATATTATTTCATGTTGTGTAGAGTTTTACTTTCAGATATTTGGTTTCATCATTTAATGCTTTATGAACATGTGTATTGAAGTAAGTGAATGCAAAATTAACACTTTGATTATGAAATTTTAATGATTGAGAATATGAGTAGAATGAGAGAAACCCTGATTAGTTAAAATATGTATATTTTAATTTATGTGATTTCCCTAATACGTATATACAAATGTGCATGTGATTTTATGGGGCTACTAATGTGTGCAACGAGTGTGAAAGATATTTTAGTCAAGAAACTCGATGGAGAAACATAAGTGATCCCTATGTGCCATTCATGGAAACCTTGTTGTTCATATCTTAATTATATTGTGAGATGTATGAATGTATCATTCTGTAATTTAGTAAATGTTAATGTTTCGTAATAGTATTTTTATAGTGTCGCTTGAAACTCATGAATTATTTTGGCATTCTAGAATGCTATTTTGGGTTAACCAAGTAGCCCTTAAATCTAGGTCAGACCAAGTTAGTGACCTTTTTTCTAATCAATTTTTAATCAAAATTATTTACCCCTAATTTGGATTAGTACTTAATCTACATTTTGGAGTTGTTAGATAGTCCTAAAAATTCCTAGCATTTGTTTGGTCCCAAATCAATTCCTAAGGCCTTAAATCATGAAATCTTAATACCCAAGGGGTATGGGTATGGGTTGGGGGCATTTTCCACCCCCCTAGCCCCTTTTGTTGACTTTTGAGATCGCTCAAAAAGTCCATTTTTGCTTTAGTGTGAAAATAGTATGTTTTCATCATGGATTGAATGACCCTAACCCCACCTTGAGGTTAGCCTTAAGTTTAGTTGAGTTAGAAACCTCTAGATTTTTAGGCAAGTGGGGGAAGTTATTGCCCTTTTTAGGTGGTTGAGTTTGGATCTTATTTAGAGGCATTTTTGAGAAGTTTTGGTTGTTACCCAATCTCTAGTTTTAGAGAGAAGTCTTCGAAGATTGAAGGCAAGGAAGGAAAAGCTCATCTCAACTTGTTCTTTTGGCCATAACCTTGTTGTGAAGGTAGGATTCTTCAACTCATTTTGTTTATGTTGTTCATGTTGTTCATGCTTTGTTCATGCATATGTTATTGTGTTTTCATTGGTATGCTTGTATGTATGTTGGGCATGTTTGGGAAGAATTGATACATGTCTTCTTGAATGCTTTTCCTTCATGTTTTGCTTGATTTTCAAAGAGTTTTTGTGGTTTGTTTTGGCATTACTCACCCCTGGATAGGGAAGAAGTGGCCATGTATGGGGGAAGAGCTTTAGTTGGACCCCAATAGTGTAGAGTCTCTTCTCATGATGAGAAGGGGGAAAGAGGGTAGGGTGTTATGGGCCCCTACTTGTCATCAAATGCCATGTTTTGGAATTTTGAAAATTGAAGAAATGGAAGAATGAAAATCTTTGTAATATTGGCCTCGAAAGGGCATTTGTGGAAGAACGAAAGTTCTTGAAATTTTAGCCTCGAAAGGGCTATGTTGTGGTATAGTGATCGACATCTCCTATTGGGAAAATCCACCTTCTCCCTAGTCAAGTTCAATTTTGGATCTATTGTGCAACCGGGATGGGAATGCATGCTTGTTTTGTTTCTTCATGAGATGCTTGTTTTGTCTCCATGTCAGTTCTTGTCTTCCCCATGATCATTGTGATGAATTGAAGCTATTAAAAAGGATTCCTTGTTAAGGAACTAGAATAGAATTAACATTATGTAAAAATGGTATTTAAATTTTTGTTTTAGTGACAAAGATGTTGGGTTTTCTTACTGGATCTTTTTCGATGGAGTCTTGAACTAGGTTGATTAATAGAAGAGAAAAGATTGAGAAATTTTCTTGTATTGTATTTTATGTTACTCAAATCTTGCATATGTATTTTGATAGATAGATTAAATGGTGATGATCAATTATGCAATTTTCAAGTTCAAATTTATGTTAAAGAGAAAACGTATTGGATGAGAACTACTTTTGCATTACTACGAATTAACATTAAGAAAAAAAAAAATCCATAATATTATCTTTAGTTAATTTGATATTTTGAGTATTAATCCTATTAGGAAAAAAAATAGCTATATATACCCCCTTGTTAAAAAAAATATGAAACTTAACAAAATTTGTATTCTTAAGAAAATAATAACACTTAGAAAAATATATATATATTTGTGTTCCTAGAGCAAAATTGCCTTTGGATTTTGTATGGCAAAAAAAAATTAATTCTTTCTCACAATAGAGAATATTCTCTGATTCTTTATATTTTTTTAAATATTTTTTTTTTAAAAGGGGTTAATATCCTAAAATATCCTAGACTTCTTCCCACCTAATAAACTTTTAAATTTACTTCCCTCCATTCATAGCTACCTACGTGGGGTCTAGGTCCCTTTTTAATCTATAGCAAAGGAGGTCTTGCACGTAACCCTTTTCATTCTTCCCCACTTGGGTCAAGGTGAGGTGGTGGCATAAAGGACATGCAGGCACCTTGTTTGCTTGGGAAAGGTAGTTAGTGGTTATTAATAGGGTAGGTAGATAAAGTTGTTTTGAAAGAAAGTTTGTTTTAATGTTAGAAATTGATGGGTTCTTATTAGTAATTAATTTAGTTAAGTTTTTTCTTTAATATATATTTATTTTTAAGTTTGTTTATTTTATTAGTATTTAATTTAGTTAAGTTTTGTTTTTTAGTCAATATTTATTTTAAGTTAGTTTAAGTTTAATTAAGATGTTATGAAATAAATGTTATTAATGTTATAGATTAATTTAGCTTTTTCTATATGGTAGTGAATATATGTTAAATTAATAGGTAATATAGTTTGTCTTGTTTTATGGTATCATCATATTTAGTTTAATTAATTTTGTGTTATAATTAGGAATATTTTTAATTCTATTATATTATAGATTTATATAATATTGAAATGTTAATTAAAGTTTATTGAAGGGTGTAATGTTATTTTAATTAGAAGTTCTTTTAAAGTTCAAATTTTTCAAAATAGTTAGTTTGGTGATTATTTAAATGGTTATTCAAATTATTTAAATATTTTAAGGGTATAAAGGTGTTAACGAGTTAAACCTCTTAATTTACTAAAATTAGATTGTTTAATTAATTAACTGATTTAATTTTAATTATTACTTTTAAAAAAAAAATTGTGTTTTTTTTGCCCTCGTATTTTGGGCATGACACTTGAAGGGTTTTATTGTAACATTGTGATAATATTTCATGTAATTATTTAATATTGGAGAAAAGAATTAAATTTCCAATATTAAATGTGGGGTCAATAGGTTAGGTTGCACATGGTTTATGTAATACCACTTGGTGATTTTGTGGGACTTGCTACTATATAAGTAGCCACAAGGGTAGCTATTGAAGTGAGAAGATAGAAGGCAAAAAGCAAAGAGTTGAGTGGGACAAGGCTTGACAAGTTAGCCAAGGGGGTATTTGTGAAGGTTAGAATCATGACATGGGATGTGTGGATTCATTCTTGTTCACATGGATTACTCAATTGTGGCTATGGCTTTGAAGGCTTCCATGGTTGTATTGCACTATTTTTTTGTTGAATAATACATGGTGATGGATGCTTTTGGAGGTTAAGTTTTTTCCATCAATGAGGGTTTCCTAGGGTATATCTTGGGACATAATTTTTGTGGTTATGTTGTCGATTTGCTTGCATGTGGATTTCAATTGCATATTTATTTCAGATATATTATGGGTTATGTGGAAGCAGTTATATTCTTTGTTGCAAGTTTCCTTGCATGAACTTCTTGCTAGGGAAAGATACTTTCTTCTACTTAGTGAAAATACATTCCTTACATAGAACATTAGTAGGCTTGACAATCTTTGGCAAATCTCTAACTGCTAAAGTGCTACTAACCTTCACAATGTTATCAAAATTTATGTGATAGAATCTTCTATGTCACAACCATCTATTATCCACTTACCTACCAAACATGTCATCTTAGTAGGATTCGACTAAAATATATTATTTATGTATCTAGTGCCATTTCCAATCATCTTATCATCTTTTTCTTTGATAGTACAAGTCTTCTTAGTAAACTATAATTGATGACCTTTGTCCACCAACTTTCCAATACTGAACAATTTATGCTTCAATACATCAAAAAAATAGACACCATCAGTATTAATTTTATACCATCAAGAGTAATGGATCTAATTCCTATTATATGACAAGATTCATTATTACCAACTCTAACAATACCTCCATTATGATTCTTATACTTGACAAACTTATTCATATAACTAGTCATATGATGCGAACAACCACTGTCAATTATCAAATCTGACTTCTTTTCTACTTGGGTTACCGGAGCTCTTTCTTCTCTAATTTTTTTATCAAGATCATCTTCCCTAATAACCAAAAATCCTAATTCATCATCACTCTCACTTTGACCTTTCTCATCAAATTCTTCATCTTCATTTAAATATAAGCAATTTCTATCTCTATTTCTTCTAGGGTTAAATCTTCCCTTGTACTTTTTCTCTCTTTTAGGAAATTTAGATGCATAATGATCAAATTCATTACAAGTCCAACATTTAAATATTTTCTTACCATATTTTTCTCTTCTCACTAGAAAGGCTATTCCTTCTTCTATCTTCTTGTCTTCATCAGCTCTGCTACTGCCATCAAAATCTCCACGGGTGCTTGCACTCCTTGTCAAATTAGGTCAAATGTTTAGGAGTCCACCAGACTATCTCAGATCTATTTCTACTAATTCTAATCTTCCAAATAATATTTCCTTACTAAAATCCTTAGTGGAAGGCATCACTAGTTGAATCATCTACGCTATTGGCTTGAATGTTGGTGTCAAACTTTTCAAGATCTTCCAAATGACTTCATCATCCTCATTGGTTCCACCATGAGACCAAATACCTGCATCCATTTCTGATATTCTTCCAATATAATTTCTTATAGATTCATCTTCCATCATTCTAGCATCTTGAAATGTGCATATCCAATTTTGTAATCTCATTCTTTTTGCATGATCATCACCTTCAAAAGTAGACTCTAAAGCTTTCCAAATTTAATGAGATGTTACAAGTAATTTTACTTGATTGTACTCATTCTCTAGAAGTGTTCTTAGTAGGGCTTCTCTTTCTCTCATGCTACACAGGAACAAATCTCTCTCTTCTTTATTGCAACCTTCAAGATCTTCTACTTTAATGATTATCTTTTGACTTTTTGTCAAGATCTAATATCCTTGACTCATGCACAATAGATGAATCTTCATCTTCTCCTTCTAACTATCATAGTTGGCCCCATTGAATCTTGGAATATCCTTCCTAAACATATTAATCATTGATTTCCCAAAAGGGATAAGCTTTTCCTTCAAGGACCTAAAGCTCTAATACCAATTGTTTGAATATATAGTCCACTAATATAAATGAGAGGGAGAGGGTGAATCATTTATCCAATTAATATCAAAAATAATAATTTTAAACAATCTTAACCATATGAGTGATGTAAACTAAAACCACAACCAGATACTCATACACAATAACACCAAATATGTTAACTAGGGAAATCCTTGATAAGAGGGAAAACCTCGGTGGAGATGGTACCCACAAGATGATGTACTAATATAAATATTCATTGTTAGATGATAGACCCTGCTAAGAGTTTGTTACAACATTTAGTACATATGACTCCTTGTTAGGAGACTTTGAATCCCTATTAGGAGATTCCAACCTTGTTAGCATTTGTGGAAGACAGTTGGACCCACTACCCAAACAACTTCAAGGGAAAAATCAATGAACCCACTGTTCAAATGATCTCTGTATTATTCCTTGCAAAATAATATAACTAAATTGTAATTCCTTCCTCTATCTCTGTCCTATCAAACATACTTCTTCTCCTTCAAATCTTATAACCACATCTTGAACAATGCATCCAATAATCCATTGGCTCACTTTCACACATTAAGTAAGCACTTTTCTCCTTTTCACAACTCACACTTGAACAACAATCACGATACTTCAACACACATTACAATTAAGGAAAGCATCTTTCCTTTATACCTTATCTTCATAATAATTCTTTGATTCATAATTGAGACTTTCTCAATTAATTAAAATAAAATAATTAATTAAATTACAATTCCAATAGAATTGTCGGCTCACAGTCTATACAAAACTTCACATGTGTGATACTAAGACTTGTACACTTGTTGATTTATCATCATCTGACTATCCTTTATCACTACCTAATTGCACATCACTTCATTACATCTTAAATTTAAGATAGACAATAATAATCAAGAACTACTTTCCCATACTATGTGTCTAAAATGCTTTCTATCAATCAAGTACAAATTTGGTATGCCATCGACTTAGACTCTGTGCACTTAACCACATCATTAGGACATTGTGTTGTACATGTCCATAACTACACATCACTATACAATTAAACCATTGTCCATACCATCAATATCTATGTCTACTACTCTACTAGTCATTATAAAAACAATGTTATGTTGACATCAATGACAAACATAGTCATGAATGCAACATATCAATACTCTTCAATACTCACGATACTCCTCCAATGTAGTATCATCAACATTCATGCTAACACTTTTCACATAAAGGGGCATGAAATCTATTCGAGAATATATACATATGGTGTAAAATGAAAATATAAAGGAGGAGTTTGGATGAAAGGTAGATGAGAGATTGGTGGTACATTTCATGGATATTTTTATAGAGAAAGATTAATGATATGTGGAGGAGGGTTTATGAGTATAATTCTTTAAGGATTTGTAAGTTTCTTTCCTTTTGAAAAGAGATTTATATGTAAGAGTTTCAAGGGTTGAGAGCTTGGTATTTATTATTCAAGAACTTATTATTCTTCTACCATGGAGGTTTATGAAATTGGAGTAGGATTAAATGATGCATCTCAAGTTGGGTTTATTTTTCTCTCTTTGTCTCCTTGCTCCTACTTTTGTTGAATCTTCCTAGGACTTGAGGTATGGATTGAAATTATTGACCGCATTATTTACATTATAAAATTTAGATTTATTTATACATTCTCACTATGTATTATATTTTTACATTTTATTCCTATAGTTATTTAATAGTTTTGAGTTCTTTTTTATGAAAATAGATATGTATTTTCATATGATACTTAGCCACTAGTTTTAGGATATATATTATTTTATGTTAGAGGGTTGTTTGTAACTAGAGGAAAGGAGTATTGTGTTATGGTATCTTCCAAGTTTTATTTTATGTGCTACATGTTTCTATTATATGTTTTGGAATTAGATATGCTTGATATGGGGGTTTTTAACTAGTTTGACCTCCTACTTGATTTTTCATGCTCTAAATTATTTTTTAATACACTAGAGGCATGTGAAATTATTATGTTATGTATAATATTTATTCTTGGAATTGAAAAATTCTTGTGAAGACATATTTGTAGTGTCTTTTTGCTTTATTTTTGTTTAGGTATTCTGATGCTTATATGACATGTTAGGGTCATGTTTAAACTAGGAGTATGAGACCATAGGAATTTTGTTCCCTAAACTCCTTTATGATTTTGGTTTTTTGAGTTTTGAGTAGGGTAGAGGCCCTTCTATAATAATTCAACACTCTTTGGTAAAATTACCTCCACCTAAGAGAATTTTAGTACCAAGAAATATTGCTGAAAATACCATCTTTGGAAAGCCTTTTGTACAAGCATTCTATCCAACAGAACCTACTAGAGGACTACCTATTGAAGGTGCATTAGGAGATGATGGAGATTCTATTGACATATAATCTTTAGGAATTATTATAGATCCATTTTATATTGGGACATTGGGGATTATTGGGATGTTCAGGATTATCAAAGATCCTTGGACTACTATTAGAATATTCAGGATTGGACTACCTCAAGCTATAGGGAGATTCGGTATATGGTTTATCTATATGATGCTATGTATACTATTCTAAATTCATTATTATTATTTTACTTCCTTATTATAATATTTTGAATTTTTTTCTATTGGTATCTTTAACTATTGTTGTCTATTAGTGTCAAACACTTAGTAATTTACTATGCAGAGTTAGACGGTCATCACTATGACTGAGCTACTCTATATAGGATGATTTATGTACATAAGTATACATGAACCAAGATTTGTATGAGTCAAGAAAGTGTGTGGTCACTAATTATTTTCTATATGAGCTCAACACCTACCAAGAAGTTCAAGCATGTAAGTGTCAAGTTACATAGTAAGTGCTGAGCACAATACAAACAAAGCATCATCAATGTTGAGTATCATAAAATAGTAAGTGTTGAGCAATATAGAGTTTACATAAAATTCATAAATGATATAGACTCTAAGGTAAATCATTTTCAACATGACATGGAAGGAACATGTAATATTTGTAGAGATTGTTACAGAGAGTTTTAAAACGCATTTATACTGTCGAGCACAAATCCCTTTGTTTTGTGATCAACAATTTAGATGAAGAGGAAAAATATGGAAGCATCTAGAAAAATATTTACGAAACTCTTTAAATAGTGATGATTTTAACCTAGATCAAATGAGAGAGTAAGAAGAGGGATATACAAATGAATTAAACTCAGATCAGAAGTCAATGGAAGTATTTTTTTTTCTCTTAGCAGAGAA
Organism: Cupressus sempervirens; assembly: GCA_028749045.1. Taxonomy (NCBI): domain Eukaryota; kingdom Viridiplantae; phylum Streptophyta; class Pinopsida; order Cupressales; family Cupressaceae; genus Cupressus; species Cupressus sempervirens. Next base: position 345,144,104 of record CM053787.1, on the reverse strand, counting down.
GGTGAGTTGATCAATGCAGTGAAGGGAAGAAAATTTTTATTAGATCAGAATAGAGGGTCATTTTGAAAAGAGAAGACTGAAAACCAACTTACAAAGCATACTGAGAGTCAGGTACTAAATCAATTTTAATCAACTTGAATTAGGTAAATCTCTTAACATAGTGGTCTTAATAGATCTTTGTAAATATCATAACACTTACTATATTGTTAAATCCTTTAACAAGGTGAGACCTAGCTAACTCAAATGATTTTAATAGCCTGGGAGACCCCTCATAGGGTAGATCATATATTATGATCAAATATTGTAACCCTAATAGGTTAACTTTATTATTGTAGTAGTGAAGATTTGTGGGTGTCATCCCTACCCCAATTTTACCTTCACCTTGGAGGGTTTCTAGGTAAAAAATATAGTGTTATGTGTTTATTTTTATGCATGTGATAAATTAAAATTACATGTTACAGCAAGTTTACTCTTACAAGTTTTACAACTAGTGAATGTGTGAATGAATTGATGAAAAGTAAAAGTGCTTAAGATTCTGATCCCCCCCAATATCGTGTTATCCTATTTATACTTCCATCAATCAAAAATTGGTATCAGAGTATTGGTTCACTAAGAGAAGCTTAATCACTTGGATATTAGATCTTGGAGATGGAGGCTTATAATCTGGACAAGGTTATTTATAATCAAGTGATTGACATCTACTTTAAAAACTTGAGAAAGCAAGAAAAGATCTAAAGAAATTCCTTAAAAGAAGAAATGAATTGTCTAACCAGGATCAAAAAAAAAAAGCCTAAGATTGACATCTAACTCATACTAAAAAAAATTGAGAAAGCAAGACAAGATCTAAAGAAATTCCTTAAAAGAAGAAACGAATTGTCTAACCAGGATCAAAAAAAAATTCCTAAGAAGAAGTTGAGACTAAAGGACTATTTGAATCAATCAATCCAAATGACAAAGCATTTGTAGATCTACTTGAAAAGAAAAAAATTCCTGAATGAAGAAATAAGAGGATTGAAAAGAGAACATGAAATCCAATCAGTAAAATTATGTTAAGTGACTAAGAAAAAGAAGAAATTTGAAGAAGACAAGGCTATGACTGAGGAAGACAAAAGGGTAATGGCTACAAGACTTGAATAAAGGATATCATATGTGAAGAAGCTTACAAACACTCAAATGGACATGATGAATCAACCAGTGCTTACAAATCAAGAATTGAATCAAAAGGATGTGGAAATAGAAAATCTCAAATCACAAAAGGACATACTAAAGAATGAACTAAAAACTAAGAAAGAATTTATGGAAATATTCAACAAACCAAATGAAGAAATGGAATGCTTTGAAGAACTTATGAAGTCATTTAACAATATTGATGGCTTGGGAAATTCATGCACTAAGCAAGGAGATGTTACAAGCTAGAGTTGTCGTTGCACCAAAATTTTGACCTATTAATGCTCAATACAACACACTAGACTTATAGAACACATAGGAGGTGGTTAAGCCATGTCACGGATCCTAAAGGGAAAGGCTGGCAGTTAGTCCAACAACTCCCCCCTCAACATTACCCTAGGAGATTTGAACCTATGACCAAGCTCTAATACCACTTGTTACAAGATAGAGTTATCATTGCACCAAAAGATCAACCTATTAATGCTCAATACAACCCACTAGACTTATAGAACACACAGGAGGTTGTTAAGCCATGTCACAAATCTTGAAAGGGAAGGTTGATGATTAGTCCAATAGGAGAATAATCCAGAAATGGAGAACTGAGGAATGCAAATTCAAAGGGAAAACCAACATGCTACCACTGTGGAAAACTTAGTCATACTATAAACATTTTTCAAAGCAAGCATGGTATGCAAAATCATATACCTAAATTTACTAGTTATTATTTCTACTGCAAGAAATAAGGGCACCAAATACATGAGTGTAGGTCAAGAATGAGGAATGTAGCTACCACACCTATATTTGATGGATATTGGAGCATATGAATGCATTTCACAGAAAAAACTTTATTGAAAAAATTAGATGCATAGTTATGCACCTAACAATGCATGTTCCAAATATCACAAGTTTGGAAATATAAGGAAGTACTATTAGAAAATCAAATAAAAGACAAAGGTAAAGGTAAAGTAGACATTGAACAAGTAAAGAAGATGAATCAAAATGTATAAAGAAAGAAGAAGATGGAAATAGTGGAGCAAATGGAGTTAAGGTCACCCAATCCAGTGGAAAAGGTGATCATGTCATCTCAAACTAAGGAAAAAAGGTATGTATGGAACTATATATTTAATTGATATATCATACATCAATTCCTTACATCAAATGTGCCAAATTTTATATTTTCATATGTGAAGATACATAATAATAGATTTATGAAAGGATATTGAACATCAGTAAAATTTTCTATGTTGACCAAGAATTGCAACATGGTCTAAGCACTTTAGAAGTAAATTGGTATAGAGGTTGAGTGAAATGGAAGAGATCGAGTTGTAAAGTAAAGACCTAGTTCAAAGGCACCAAAGTTGACTGAGATAAATGGCTTCCACCTACCTTAGTACACAACATTAATGGGAACCCTAAATTGACCAAAATAAGGTATATATCAAATTTTGAAGACATTATCTCACACCTTGCATATAGCACAAATAAATTTGGTGATTTGGGTGACTAGCAAAATATTTCAAGAGTGATTTGGATGAGAAGATTGAACAAGTGAAGATCTAAATTGTGACAAGTGATTAAGAGGAGAAAGAAAATCTTTCAAACCCTAAAAAAGAAAATGGCAATTTCATCTACCTCTAGAACAAGCCAAGAGGTTAGTAAAATCAAATTGGTGAAGAGTGACACTTGTCCTCCACCAAAGTTTTGTATTATTCTAGAAATTACAATAAAGGGAGATTCAATGGGTGTGTTATCTTTAATACTACCCAAAATTATTATGATCCATGTTGTAAGGAGTTATTATATGTGTGAAATTAGAGAAGTCAGAGATTATAAGATAAGAGAAGCATATGATAAGTTTTATAATGAAGGAATCTTGAAGGATGAATTTAAAGTTGTTGAAAGGAAAGGGTTAGATCGTGCCCTAGAGTTTCCAAGGAATTTCAAGATTGAATGGATCAAAATTATTTTAAGGAGGATTCATGACATGAATTTTTGGTTACAGAATGGACCCATAGAAATTATGATGAAAATAATCCACATAGTTATAGACTACCCAACTCTAGATAAGAAAAAAACCATGTGTTTCTTGAGTCAAGAGGAAATTGTGGCAAACATAGGTGTTGAGTGGAATGGATGAGGTTTGTCCATTACAAACATTTTTTTATCTGCTAATGAAATTTCTTGTGAAGGTTATAGCTCAAAAATTTTACCAATCAAGTAGACTAAATAGTGTGTCATGTATGGCAATAGATCAAGCATGGAAAATAGTAATGAAAGATTAAGAATATGACTTTTCCAAGCTTCAAAATTTGCAATAAGTATAAAATCTATCATCTATCATAAAAGCAAAGAACTCAATGTGTAAATTTGGATCCCTTGTTATATGTATTTTATTTTATATCAAGATGTTTTTTTTCCTAGTATTGATGATATTGTTTGGAAACAAAATAAACCAGGGACAAGATAAATAAGAAAATACATTACTTAATTAAGAGAAAATTTTGAGAATGTCATGGATACTTACTTTTAGGAATTCAAGCAAAGAATGAAGATGAGGATGAGAATACCTAAGCAAGTGATAACAATGTATTACAATGATATATGTTTTTTTGTAGATATATATAGTGCATTTTTACAATCAGTAAAGCCAAGGAAGGCCTAGTTACAAGGTTTTGAATATGAAATTGATAGTAACTTAGTGAATGCAAACATTGTTACACTATTGAAGAAGAAATAGCCACTGAGGAAGCAAGTGATAATAATGTATTACAATGATATATGTTTTTTTGTAGATAATATAGTGCATTTGTACAATCAATAAAGCCAAGGAAGGCTTGGTTACAAGGTTTTGATTATGAAATTGATAGTAACTTAGTGAATGCAAAAATTGTTGCACTATTGAAGAAGAAATAGCCATTGAGGCTTAATTCTTTGGAAAAAATTAGAAAGATAAGGCCGAAATAATTTTGAATATTAAGATATCTTCTAAGGAGAAGAAAATGAAAATAATGATTGAAGACCTAGAAGCAAAACTTGGCACCCTGGGCAAAGGAAATGAACCATTGCAGATTACAAAAGGTCTTAGAGAGGATGAAGGAAAGGATAGTGGTGATAAGGAAGAGGAAGAAGAATAAGGAGACAAGGGTAAAGCCCTAGTTATTATCACTCCACCTAGAAAGAAGGCTAAAAGAACTAAAAAGAAGTCAGTGGTGACACCCCTCTCTCCTTCACCACCAATTAAGAGAAGGACCAGTGCAACTACTAGTGCTAAGAAAATTGCAAAACAAAGAGTAGTAGAGACTACTGAGTTTAGTGCATCTAAACAAAAGAGAAAGAGATTGGTCAAAGGACCACCCAAATGGAAAGAAAAGTATATTGCCAAGGTATGTGCAGATCTTAGAAGATCTTCTCGATTATTTGGTTTTAGATTTGTAAATTATGATACATTGGATAATACTAACAAAACCAAATTTGAGGAGGTTATGGTAGATATGATTGTAAATCATAAGTTAGATCCATGTGAAATTGAGAATAAAATACCCATAGATTTATATGATAGACTTGAAAGAAGATGGTAGTAGGCAGAAGAAGAAGAGAAAAAGATAAGAACTAACACTCTAGTCAAAGTTATGCCTAATCTATCCTAAGATCAACATGAAATTTTTTTGGAAAAGTACAGGAATAGATTCATTCCTAAGTATAGAATGTTTTTTATTTTACAAAATAAAATGGAAGTTGTAGCACAATAAGATGAATTTCTTTGGAAAAGCATTTTTGAGTTATCCACTAAGGGAGTAGATATAGAGAAAGAAATTGAGACTATGACCATCAAAGATTATCACAGTAGTGGAGAAAGTTGAGGTGTGTTGATTCCACAAGGAAACATGTGACCATTATATGCTGACACCCCTAAGAGTCTAGAGGTTGAGCAATCAAGGCTGATAGTTAAAGAGGCAAAAATAGAGATGAAGGACACAAGTGTAAATAGTCAAACTATATTAGCACCTCATATTGAGGTAAATAATTAAAGAGGTGAGTAGATTTGTACTAAGTGCAACCATTGTTGTCTTGAGCACCGATGCACCAACATGACTAAGTAATGAAACCCCCTTGCAAACTCCCAAAATAGTGCCAAGCAACAACACTCCTTTGTTGAGTATAGATAAAGCACTAAATGACACCTACCAGATATTGAAGTCAATCTAGATGAAGTAATTCAAATACCACAATTAGATTTTGAAAAATTTACATTGGAAAAAATAATTTTGTTACAAGAAATTTTGGTGAAATAGAAAAGGCAAGAAGAGCTAAGAAGAGAACACAAACAAAAGTAGGTATTATATGATGTTAAAAAAAAAAAATTGATTCTTTTGATATTCAACATTTTGATGATGAAGCCCCAATTATTACCCAGCTTGTAAATATTTTTGAACAAGTAAATGTTGTTAATATGGAATCCCATGAGAAATTAATGGATTAGTAAACAAGAAGATTTGAAAATAAGGTTGTGGATAAAGTTTCCATGACAACTACTAAGTAGAAATTTTAGTTACAAGAGTGTGTACATATTATGGTAGAGCTTATATAGAGAATATATCATTTTTTCAGATGTGCCAAGATTTAAAAATGATATTTAGGAAAAAAATGTAACATATTTAAGCTGAGATGCAGAGATCTAACAATATTATTTCATAGTTAGCAGAATTCAGTATTGACCATTACAATAAGTTATTGAATGCTCAAGGCATATTATCTAAGCTTCAGTTAGCTAACAATAACATGAGATCTAAATTGATCTATATTTAAGCAATGTTGATACCTTATTTAGAGGTCATGCAAAGGCAGATGCAATCAGCCTAGGATCTTATCAAAGAAGATCACAATCTTTTAGTGGTTGATAGCTTAATTGACTTAGTTACATGATTATAGTTATAGAATCACATTTTGAAGGTAGCAAAAACCACATCAGCTTCCACCCATTCAACCCCAATAGCAATGACATAAGAGTTCAAAAACAAAGGGGAATTTTTTTCTCATAAAATAGTTAAGGAGGAATTGACAAGGAAATGGGAAATTAAATGCAAAGTTTAGAAGAAAAATGGGATATGACACTATGATATCAAACTATCTAGAGTATGTGGGTAAGTATTCATTTGTACATTATTTATTCATTATTTATTCATCATGATTCATAGTTTTGAAGTCATAAGACTTAGCAGGAGTACTCATATCAAATTGTATTTGTAATGATGCAATCATGAAAAAGTATTTTTTACCACTAATGTCAAAGGAAGAGATTTTTGGTATCTCTAACTATTGTTTTCTATTAGTACCAAATACTTAGTCATTTACTAGGCAAAGTCAAACGGTCATCATTGCAACTGAGCTACTTTGTATAGACTAAGTTGTGTACATAAGTATGTATGTACCAAGCACTATAGGAGTCGAGCAAGTGTGTGGTCACCAAGTATTTTCTATACAAGTCGAGCTCAAAATCTATTGAGTAATTCAAGCATATAAATATTGAGTTAGATAGCAAGTTCCAAACACAATACAAACTGAGCATTGGCAATGCCAACTATCAAAAAATAGTGTCAAGCAATGTAGAGTTTACATAATAGTAAAAAATGATACATACTTTGAGGTAAATTCTTTCAAGTGGACATGGAAGGAAAATTTAATATTTGCAGAGGTTGTTACAAAGAGAATTACACATTTATGCCATGGATCACAAATATGTATGTTTTATGATTAATGATTCAGATGAAGAGGAAAAATAAAGATGCATCTAGAAAACTCTTTATGGAACTCTTTAACTAGAGATGATTTTAACCTAGATCAAATGAGAGAGTAAGAAGAGGGATATGTGAACAAATCAAGATCAGCTTAGAAATCAGTGGAAGCATTTGTTTATATCTTAGTAGAGAAAGTGACCTAATCGGTGCAATGAAGGGAACAAAAGTTTTGTCAAATCAGAAAAGATGATCAGTTTGAAAAGAGAAGACTCAAAATCATCTTATAGAGTATACCAAGAGTTAGGTATTGAATCAATTTTAATCAACTTGAATCAAGATAAATATCTTAACAAAGTGGTCAAGTAATAGATCTTTGTAAATCTCCTAACAAAGTCCTTACTTTATTGTAAGTGTTAAATCCTCTAACAAGGTGAGACCTAGAAGTCTAAAACACTTTTAATAGGGCATACCCCTCACAAGGTAGATCATATATTATGATCAAACATCATAACCCTAATAGGTTAACTTTATTATTGTAGTAGTGAATATTTGTGGGCATCATCCCCACCCTAGTTTTACCTTCACCTTGGAAGGTTTTTGGGTACCAAATATTGTGTGTTGTGTTTATTTTTATGCATGTGATAGATTAGATTTATAGGTTACAGAAAGTATACTCTTGCAATTTTTACAACTGGTGAATGTGTGAATGAATTGATGAAAAGCTAAAGTGCTTAATATTTTGATTCACCTTGACCCACTCTTAGTATCTTGTTATCCTTTCAATAGTTTCATGCTAACCCAACTAAACCATTGTACCTTTTAAATATATGTGTGTGTGGGTGTGTGTGTGTGTGTGTGTGTGTTTTTACTCTATTTGGTGTGTCTTCAAGAGTAGGGGAGGTAGACATGGTCACTTCTTCAAGATATATACATTGTGTCACACTCTTCCTTGCTTGCTTATTAATGTTTATATATATATATATATATATATATATCTTTATGGTTTGTGATGAAGTTGTGTTTAGGTACCAACATTGAATCCACCTAGAAACATAGGTTTGAACATGGTTTAAAATCCTTGAACCAATTCTTGTTAAAAAAGAGACAAAACCAACATCCACATATACATCCTTATATCCTTATTAATTTGATAGGAAGTCAGTCACCTAGTCTAGGGCTTATGTTTATATGATTTCTTTTGATGGTTTGATTTGTGGATTCTAGCATTTGAAATTATATGTTCATTATTTGGATATTAGCATTTTAATGTAAATTGTCTATTATATTTCATTTTTGGTATATTTATATAATTATTTATAGGTGCACACATATATACCTATATAAATATGTATTGTTATATTTTTATTGTATTTATGTAGTTTGTATATGTTATAAATTATATGTGAGTGATTTATGTTTACATTTAGTTAAAAAGGGGATTTTAATATAATATAATAATAAAAGAATTAAAAAGTGAAAAAATAAAAAACATAAAATATTTCTAAGATGAGTAATAACATGCTTTCAAGAGAAAAAGGTAATATGTGTTACCCATGTGGAAGAATATGAGACCAAAACATAAATTCAATGATGGGCATAAAAAAATGTGTTATAAAACACTAAAGAGGTATTTACATCATTTTTTGACCATTTGTTCATTATATACTCGTAAAATGTCCTTAATTTACCAATAATATACCTGAAAAACTTGTAAAATAGTTGTCAATTACATATACGAAGGCAATTTCAGATTTTGGAATTACTTTTGTTTCAAAAGGTGGTGTATTTTCACTGAAATGATTATGAAAGCTATTCCAGAACATATATATGTGGTGTAAAATGAAAATATAAAGGAAGGGGATGGATGGAAGGTAGATGAGATATTGGTGGTACTTTTCATGAATCCTTTTATAGATAAAAATTACAGATATGTGAGGGAGGGTTGATGAGTATAATTCTTTAAGGATTTGTAAGTTTATTTTGTTTTGTGAAGAGAGTTATATGTGAGAGTTTCAAGGGCTAGGAGAGGTATTTATTTTTTTGGAATTTATTATTCTTCTACCATGGAGATTTTTGAAATTTTAGTGGGTTTTAATGATGCATGTAAAGTTGGATTTATTTTTGTCTCTGCGTCTCCTTGCTCCTCCTTCCATTGAATCTTTGTAGGATTTGAGTTATGGATTAAACTTATTGATTACAATTTTTATCTAATAAAATATAAGTCTAGTTATATGTTCTTAGGATTTATTATGTTCTTAAATTTGATTCCTATAGTTATTTAAAGGTTTTTTGTTATATTTTGTGAAAATAGATATGCATTTTCCTATGGTATTTAGCCACCGTTAATGGAGATATATTAATTTATATTGGAGTGCTATTGGTAACTAGAGGAAATGAATATTTTATTATGATATCTTTTGAGTGTTATTATCTATGCTTTCTTTTACATGCTATATGTGTCTATTATATTTTTTGGAGTTATATATGCTTGATTTAGGGGTTTTAACCAGTTTGACCTCCTACTTGATTTTTCAAGCTCCCAATTATTGTTTAAGACACTAGAGATGTGTCAAATTGTTATGTGATGCATAAAATTTATAATTAGAATTGAAAATTCTTGTAAAGACATATTTGTAGAGCCTTTGTTCTTTACATTTTTTTATGTATTAAGATGCATATATGATTATTTAGGGTCTCTTTTAAACTAGATGTATTGGAGCCTAGGAATCTTTTTCCCAAAAATATTTCATGATTTTGGTTTTTGACTTTTAAATAGTGTAGTACCCCTAGGTGAGTGACTCACTATAGGTGTTAGGGCCCTATGTAGACTAGCTCTACATGTGAGTTTTTGTAATCAAGTGGAAACATTAATAAAATATATGAGTTATGGGGTTTGGGACAGTGATAACTTTAAGAAACTCCTCCTGAAAAAAATGCCTAAAATGTTGGTGAGTCCAACAAATTGTGGGCATCAAAATTTTAATGTTGACATCAATTTTTTTGTTCCATATAGGGAAATAAAATATTATATGTTAACAATGTTTTTCTTTCCCTACAAAAAATTATGTTAAATGTGGTGAATTAATGTTTTTTCTGGCTGACAAATAAATAAATAATGGCTATTTTTCCCTTGCCAAAAATGAATTAATAATGTCAGAGGAAAATTACTCATTTTATAGGAAAATGAATAATAATGGTTTTGGCTAATCTTTAGTGGTAAACTAAAAAATTGTTTAATTTGAAAGCAAATTTGCACATGTATTGGCTAGTGACTGTATTGCCTACTGATTAGTCACTTCAAGTTTCAACTTGTGTATTATCTTAGGTCTATTATTAATAATGTTGTAATGTCGTTACATGAGTGTCACCATTATAGATTCAGCTATTGTCACTTCCATATTGTTAATACAATAGTTTTATCGACTATTGATTAATTAGAGATCAACAGCAAAAGATGCATTTCAGGGCCAGTCACTTGAAAAGACCTGGAGTAGCATGAAATTCTCTGAAATGGAGACATGTTGAAAGTTTTGCACGAAAACCATTAACTGGAATGTACTCAATGTAGTGAAAATCACATCAAGATTAAAACCATAAATGTGGTATTGATAGTTACAATTATTGCATTCCATTTATAGCTAGCTTGGCAGGCACTTTCAACTATCCAACATTAATATGAGTACATTTCACACACTTGAAAATTAATAGGAATACATAAAAAGTAAGATATGAAAAGTTGTGAATGCCAAACAATTTAATGCAACTTCCATTAAATAGCCTCTTCAATTGCTCTTTCATTATCATTTCTCAAATTCTTGAATCTAAATTTGGTTTGCAGAGTTTCTTGAATCTTAGTCATGGATATGCCAATTCACCTGAAATGCACTATGATTGCTCTACAAAAGCCCTTTTTGGGCATGATTCCTGATGATTTCCTCACCATGTTTTGTAAGTAAGATGCCCAAGGTCCTTGGCCATGAGTACTTAAGAAATGATAAGAGGTACCGTGTGTCTACAGATATTACCTCCCACTTCGTTATGTCTCTTCTCAATCTTGGAGACAGTCAAGTAGGCATTCTGATGTTTCTATGTAATGTTTTTATGGAAATGTTTTTAGAAGATGACATCAAAAATTTTGTATTGGTCAAGCAATTACCAAGGTCAGGCATTAACATCCCTTTTATAGATGTAGTAGAAAAGTGATGGGGGCAAGGCATAGGGAGCATTGTACAGAAGCATCCCTTCTTGCTCAACATGAATGAATGGCAATTGACTCGACATCAAAAGTGGACCCAACTCGAAGGGGATTTTCTATGGAAGTGGTTGTTATTGGATGATGTTAGCAAGACTAACTTCACATTGTTGGACAAGTTCAACGACATCATCTTCTCTAACAAATTCCTCACGTAGGGATTTGAAAACCTTTCTAATTGAAAGCTTCAACCCCTCGGCCCCTCAACTAGTTGATGCTTCTAGCCTCCCTATTCCCTCATTCCCTATTCACTATTTCCTAAATCCTGTTTCCTTGACCCTTTCCCTTTCAGCAAAAAAATATTTTTAAGATATCTATTTTTTCTTTCGATTGGGCTTTGCCTTATAATGGAAATTACGAAATAGTAAAACTAGGCTAATTTAATCAGTTATTTTGAATATCTATGCTATGAATCAGTATTATGTACATTGTACACTTTAAAATATTATCAATGAAAACAATAGTTTTTGGCTTCTCAAATTGTTTTTCCTATTAGTCTACGACTTTTTTTTGGCATCTCAATGCACTGTTGAAATGTTAGTCTGCAACTTTGTTATAAAAAATTAATTGTTAATAGTTATAAAGTTAGAAACGAAAAAAAAGGGTTTCAACAATCCCTTTATGGTTTCATATTTGACTAACGATTTATAGTAAAATATTATTCAATTGAAAATTATCCAATGAAAATTTGTAAATTTGTAAGATGTATATGTATGTCCTTTAAATTTAAAACCTGTAAAATTTGATAATATATATGTGTTATAGTTATAATAGTTTTAACTATTATTAATTTATTTTTAAATATTAAATAAACAAATAAATAGTTTGTTAAAGTTAAACTTATGATACATGTAACATCATGAATCCTGATCAATAATCATGCAATTTAAATTGTATAGATAATATTGAAATTTGGTTTGAAAATAAAAAAGTTCAGATTATAACTTATATATAAATGGTCATATAAAATATTGAATATTAATTTATTTATTCATTTCTTCCTATTTTGAAATGTAAATTTATTTAAATATCATGATCATCATAATATTTTTAACTTTTTGTCATATTTTGAATTAAATGAAAAATGCCATGGATATTTAAATTTAAATTAAATATATTTTGAATTAAATGAAAAATTCCATGGTTATTTAAATTTAAATTAAGTTATCACTTATCATTATCAAGTTCAAGCAATTTCAAAAATATTGATTATAACCTAAATCAATTTTAATTAAGTAAAAATGCTACGATTATTAAATCAAGTTATCATTATCAAGAAAATAATGATTGATGAATGATAATTGATTACAATTTTTGAATTATAATTTTATATTTTGAAAATTCAATGTTTCATTAATTTTATATGTTTAATATTATTCATCCAAATCATGGTTTTTGGAAATTGTCAAGAACTTCAAAAAATTGGTATGTTTGCAAATTGCAATTGGTTATTGCACTTTATAATATAATTTTTAATTTGCATTATGCAACAATAAGATAAGGGAGACAAACCAATAGTCATGAGAGCTAACTTTGGCAACATGTAGCCGGTACATGGTGATGGGATATCGTAAGACCTTCATTTTTTTTAGAAATGTAAAATGGACATTGAACTAGCTATAGGCTACAACTAAGGTTTCAAGTTGTGACTCATCACACAACTCGTTAAAATAGTGCACCTAGTGAGACATGTCAAAAAATGGCTTTTTAAACATTTGACCAAAGCTTAATCTAAAAATATCTAATAATTAAATTTAAAATTATTATTTTTTGTTAATAGAATATTGTATAACTATATGAAATGTAACATATATGTAACTTAAATGGACCAAATAGTTATTATGAATCACAAATATTTGTTATATATAACTTTTATATATAACAAAATGAAAAATACTCCAACAATAAAAAATTAAAAAAATTTATATAAATAACACATTATATAAATTACTTCCCAATTGGAAGTATGAAAGATATCATTAATCAAGGTGTCAAAAATCGTTAGGGTGAGAAAATTACAATGTTATACACTCTTGAATCCCATATTAATATCGCATGGGATTTTGGAGCTCATCAAGCATGGGTTTGTAAATTTTATTTGCATCTTACTAAAGGGTTTAAGGCGGAGAGTAGTTGTAGAAAGATTGAAGCCGAAAAGGTTCAGATGTGTATTACTAAAGAAGGGGTGCCCAAAATTGGAGAGATTGATATGTGGGAGGGGGGACCTGAATAGGTTGGAACCTATGAAAATTGAGAATTTTAAGGATACCATGGCTACCTAGTTCCTACTGAAGGAAGAGGGGTTTTTACCCTACATGCAATCAATGGCTGGGTATGACAAGAACTGCGTGCTCCAATTTTCTAATGGCTAGAATGATAGAAAGCTTACCATTAATGGAATCACCTTCCAAGTCATGGAGGAAGTGATTTCCATGGTGACTAACCTCTCTATGAAGGGGAAAAAAATGGAGGATGGTAACCAAAATTACTGATGAGGCTAACATGAATTGCTTCTTCACAGAGGATGAGAAGCTAATTCGTTACAGAGGAGGGTTTAAAAGAGACAAGCTACCCGCCCCCTAGGATGAAGTGTGCCTATTCCTTATGAGGTATCTAACACTAGAGGGTAGTTTCGATGTATGCTATTACTATCACTTCCCTTTGTTCAATCATTTTAGGAATAGGGATTTCATTTCTATCCCTTTTTATCTTATGCATTCTCTTGAGGACATGGTTGTAGATGTTAGGGAAAAAAGGAGTAAAGGTTTAAATTTCACCATAATTCATCAAGGCTTAATCTTTCATCTTTATCAGTTTCACCTCACCTTGTGGCCCCCTAGAGTGGTGGTGGTGGAAAACCCAAGCCATGGCCAGAACTCCCCCCCAAGCTCGAATACGAGCATGAAAATTCACACCCCTAGGCCATCCCCTAGTAAGGAAAATAAGAAAAAGAAAAAACCTAATATAGCTATGGAATAAAAGGGAAACAAGAAGATGAAAATTGAAAAAATGGTTGAGGTTGTTGGAGAGGTTTCAGAGGAGGAGACCGGGGGTAAGGCTAGGAGGAGATCTAGTAGGCTTGCTCAATCTCAGGCTAGGAGCAAATAGAAGTCCATTAGATATCTAGTTGAGGAGGTTGAGGAAGATAATTCTAAAAATAATAGTGATAGAAGGGAGGAGGAAGATAATTCCAATTCCAAGAAGGATGATGGTAATGAGGATGTGGAGAAAAGTTTTAACTCAGGGGATAATTCGGTGGATAATGCTCAGACCCAGGCATCTACTGGAAATGCTATGAAAAAAAAGATCACCCATGTGTCTACTAGCTTTTCGCTCAAACCCATTACCTTTTGTGAGGAGAGCAGCAAGATGGATAATTCCCCCATAACCATTTCATCCCCTACTAAGGATAATTCTAAGGTTTCCTCTAACCCATGGGTTTTGCAAGATAATTTACAGGTACAAAAAATTAAGGTTGAAGCAAGGAGTAAGGAAGGGACTGAGGTGCTGGAGGAGCGGTATATGAATCTGGAGAGAAGCGTTAAAGCTTTGGACAAGGGGTTCTTTACCTTCTCCAAATTTGGCCTTAAAGTTACTCATATTGCTGCCACCACCCTTCAACTATTGGCATTGGAAAAGGAGGATGAGGGTATGGATATGGAGGACCACAAGTTGCTCTTCAAGTTCCTTGCTAATGACTAGGCCCAGATCCAACCGCACACAAAGGGGAAAGGAAAAAATGAAAACTAAGCTTTCTAAGTTTTTTCAATTTACTGTGATCTTTGGATCCAAGACTTTTAATGTTTTACTAGTAGTTTGGTTTTGCTGGTTTATAGCTATAATTATGACTCAGGTTGGCCTAGTTGCCATTTTTTATTATGTGGAACTTTCATAGTTAGCTTGTTTCCTTTATTTTGTTTTAGCTTAGCTACTAGTCTTTGGTTGTTTCTACAGACATTTGGAACATTAATGTTGTTTAGTTAGTCTTTTGTCTACTGGTGGTTTCGGTTGGTAATGTGCTGGTTACCAGCTTTTTGCTTGTATATGGGTTGACCCCCTTGCTTTGGTCACTTTTAATTTCAAAAACACATTATTATACAAAATACAACCTATAACCAACACAAAGGTTTAAGGGACCATTATTTGAACACTAAAATGTTTTAACAATCTCACACGTTTCATAAGAAATTGCAAAATATTTATTAGTATTCACCTTTTATATTTGTGAGACATATTATTGATATGATTTACTCTATGCATATACATTGCTACCCCAATAGTTGTACATATAAGAGTAGTATTTGTACACTATTACTAAGATATCAATGTTTATTTAATTGAGCATATTATGTTTTGAGTGACACACATATATGAAATAGCTATGATATTTTAATTTTTATTTGAGACAAAAAGTTATTTATTTTTTCTATAACATTTATAAGTTTTTATGTTTTCAAGTATTGGTATATTTTTTTTATCAACATTTGGACTTTTTTATATGTACAAATAGTTCAATTAATTACAATATACAGTATAATAGTAAAAATGTGTTCGAAGATTGGACTCTATGTTCACGATAGGGTGATCGTAATTAGTTCATGTCATAGGCTATAGAAATATAGGCATCGACTTTTTTTAACTATTGATTAAACTATTGAACATTAACCAATCAATTTTCATAATCTTTCTTCTACATATCAAATTTTAATATTCGATAAAGTAAAATGCACAAATTTTAAGTTTTGTAATTTATAAAACTATTTATCTTTAATCAAATTGGTTAAAACCAATGGAGCAATAAGAGCCGATTTCAAGGAAAACTAAAAGATTATAACCTTAACAAAGTTAAATAAAATTTTGATAATTTATGTGTAAATTTTTTATTTCATACCTATCTTGTCACCTAACTTTTTTCCATTATGAAATATTTTAAATGATAAAGAATAGTTTATAAACAATTATCACATGCACATTTTCAATATATGTTAATAATTTATAGATAATTAAACTATATTACATTTTAATTTTGAAACTAATTAAATATGAATACAAATATAGCATTTGTAATTATATTTTTTTAATTTTAATTATCTTATTTAAATTAAACTATTGTAATTATTATTTCATATCTTGCATCAATTTAATTTTATAAATTTTAATATATCTTCATTGAATTTTTCATATATCTTCATTGAATTTTTCATATCATCTTTACAATAAAAAGTTCATGATAGAAAAGAAAATCCTTTATTTATATTATATTATAACTATTATAATAATTATTATAAATTATATTATATATATAGTATTTTATATAAATAATTAAATTAACATCATGATTTTGACATGCTCAAACTTAAAAATAAAATAATAATAATTAATAACAATTTATTTAACAATATTTATTTTAATATTTTTCTCTATATTAATTAATATGCTAGTTAAATTCTTTTCATGCTAATATTTTTTTAAAATCAATTTTTTTTACTAATTCTATCAAATTTTTTTCCACGAACTTAGTTGTTAGGGAACCTTGTTTAAATAATTAATATCAGTTATTCGAAAGGTTTAAGTTTTAATGATTCATGATTTGATATGGACCATTCAATGAATGATAGATCAACAACTGCGGCTCTATTTTGGGCCAAATTTTAAAAGATTGAAGTTAAATTCTATTTCTACCCAAAATTGGGACATGTGTAGTCAAAGATTTTTTTCTAATATGTTATAGTTATGTTTGACTTGGCAACTCTCGACTCCCAACTGTTGACTAAAAGAAAGGTCGAGGCCCAAGATGAATTTTGAGCCAATTTGGGGAGTGTATTCCCATGTTTCTAGATTCATCCTGAATCGTCACACATGTTCGATCATTGTAAAGCTCAATTAAGTGTCAGGACTTGACTAATATTAATAATTATTATGTTTAGTCTTTTAAAAAAATTATTGCTTAATCTTGACTCGGTAATGCCACAATTGTTAAGTAAAATATAGATCAATGTTAGCAGCCAGAGATAGATTTTGGGTAAATCTTGGGTTGTCTATTGCTATTGTCAAGAAACATCTGGAATCATGATACGTGTCAACGACATGTATCCTTGACAAGTGTCATGATTCAGGATGACTCTTGACAATAGTGATAACATTTCGTAAATTGACCTAAAGATCATATCGATAATTAAGTTCCATTTTTATTGATTTATTTATTTAAAATGAACAAATTTCAAAATTCAAATGTATATTAATGTAATAAATTTTTACTTTTTTATTATTATGGTTATGTACATTACTACATTATTGAGCCTTTATGTCATTTACATGTACATTGTACATAGTATTAGTAAAATACCTAAAACCATTAATTACTTAATACTTACATTTTAACTTTTAACTATTTTCCTTTTATGTTTTTAGAGTATGAAGTTGAAAGTTCTCCAAATCGAGAGTTTGATATGATAGGGTTTTCAAATTTTAACATTTTAAAGACTGACTAATTTCTATTTTGTGTTTTAAAGAATAAAAGTATGAAAGTTGAGTATCACAGGACAACACCAATTTTCTAAGTATCTACTAGCACCAGTATTATTGAATCTCAAATCTTGATCCTAGGTATTTAAATTAAAAAAAAAAAAAAACCATTGCAATTTGCAGCAATAGAAATCTTGATTTTATTGTCTTAGGTTTACACTTTACAAAAAAATTTAATAGGGCTTGAAGAAGAATTTTTTATAATAACCAGTAGCAGGCATGGGCAAAACAAAGTCAAAAACCTCCAGTGCAAGTGCAAGCATAAAGGAAATAAAGACATTATATAACTTAGGCAAGTGCTACAAACCATAGATTTCACTGATGAATGTCATGATATTTTTTATCATGTTATCCATGGAGATTTTGAAATCATGGTAATTAGACATTCATTGTTTAATAAGTGGAAAGATCCACAAAAAGGGAGAAATTATTACAGATATAACAACAGTGTTCGTGCACATACAAATAAACTAGTTGCTTTGGATATTGGATTAGCAAACCTCACTGTACCCTAAGCATTCCCTTTCCCTAAAATTACAATGCTATGTGCTTAGAATTATGATGAAAATAGAAAGGCAATTGTAAACCAAAACAGTCAGGAGGAAATTTTATCCATAACTAAGAGTGAATTTTTCACTCTGTTAGACCTAGGGCTAGGGTTTAAACTAGAAAGCTTTAATGAGAAAATTGACTTGGATAAACTAGCATAGGCTTATGACAAACTAGAAAGAGTTTTCCAAGATTCATATATTAAGGGTTTAATAAACTCAGCATCATCTACTAGTGTTAATGTTACACTAGACATAGACCATAAGCCTCCTTATTAGTATGATATTTTTGTGTCATAGGTTTAGAATAGTATTTATTTATTATCATTTTGTCTAGGATTGGATATTAACAAGGAAGTAGGGGCCAGTGTTCTTGAAATGATTTATAATATCCATTTTCGAGGTTAGTCAGCTGCGAAGGTAGATGTAAGATATAATTTTGTTCAATACATTGTTGAATCTATACAACAACAATTACTAATAATTAAACAAAGTACAATTATAGGCAAGATGAAGACATTTAGGTTCATAATTTACTTGTTCTACCTTCTTTTAGCAAAGCATCACCCAATATTTGAGATAGAGAACAACAAGCTTTATATTGATGTCTATAAGTTTGATGAGAAAACCTAGAAGAAATTAGAGACTCCAAGTCCAGTATATGAGTGGACACATAAGATGAGGTTGATTAATAACAATAATAACTACAACCATTTTGTAGACTTCTTCTTGGCACCTATTGACCAAAAAATCATAGGCATTTTGATGCCTAGATTTCTTGTGTCTTGTAAAGATTGCATTCAACTAGGAAATCGAATTCAATTGGCTAACTGGTTCTTCATGGAAGAATACATTGTCTTAAGGTTTTACAGTTCAATGGTTAAACCATGCAAACTTCCAATGCATGTCATAGAAAGGGTTTTTGCATTGGAATATGTATGATAGATGGAGAGTGTAGATGAAATTTTCACTAGACAACTTGAAAGAAAATGATATTTCCTTCCTTACCTTTCGCAATTGGAGGCCTCACATTTGAGAGAAAGGTGTTCAAAGTGGCAAATGAATTGGTAACTTTTGTTGGCTTTGATTTTGTTAGTCACTAGAATTATGATCCACTAAACATAATAAAAATAAGACTAATTGCCAATGGGAACTCTACAAGAAAATATCATCATTAGGAGATGCCATTGATAGAAAAGTTTTAAAAAAAGGTTCATGGGATGAGGTTAAAAAAGAGATGGAGAAATATGCAATAGAGAATAATATTTCAATGCAAGAATTGCCATCCCAAATTACAAAATTGCACATATCAGAGTCACACAAATCAAAGCCTTTGACATACTTAAATTTCTACAAGAAACCATCTCAACCTTCTAAGAGGTCTATGCTGAAAGCAATTAAAGAGGCATGTGCATCTAAATTGTGGTGTCAAACCAAAATGACCAATTTTTGGAAAATGAGGCAAAATTTGGGTGAAAGAAAGACATCAGCAGGTTTTGAGGAAATTGAGGAGGATAAATTTTTCAGCAATTATTGGAATAAAGAGCATCCAATTGCACTATATGATTTTGGCAGTTGCAGTGACAGTGATATTCAAAGACAAAGGACCTCGAGTATGATGGAGTTATTCAAGGTATCCAGGATTCCAAGTAACCAAGGGAAAACATATTTTTAATCTTCAAATGAGTGATTTTATTAAACAAACGTATAGTAAAGGGGCAACTATAATACAAAAATGGGTTATGTAGGTATAGGTCCCATTGGTGCAAGTGGTGAAGGGATTTAGAATCCAGTTCCACTACTAAACCCACCGAAAAGAGGAAGTAAACTAATCATTGGACTCTCTAATGAGATTAAAGATGATTCATGTAGAAAGGGAAAAAAACATTATACTTCTACTCCTGAAGGTCATCCCAACACACTATTTGTTAAATCTTCAAATCTAGTTGTAGTTGACCCCACTAGCACTAGCATTGACACTAGCATGGATGAACCTTGCGAAAAAAAGTAAAAAATTATGAAAATTACAATGCAAGAATGTTAGCAATTACTTCACCAATGTATGCACCAATAGCTTCTATAAAAAACCCTAAAAATAGTCCTAAAATGTCAAGATTTGGAATGGGCCATCTTCAGTATGTTGGCAGTCCTCAAAATACAATTGTAGGTGGAGTAAGATAAACTAGATTTGGAAGAGCATACAAAAATACAACTAATAATTCACCTTTCAAATTCTCAATTGTGTCAACAAACCTAGATTTTAGTTTAAAGGAGGTGGCATCAAAGTTTGATCAAAAAAGAAAAAGAAATAGGCAAATTATGAAGACTTTGAAAAGTGATGTAGTTGTTGAATGTCAAGGATCTACTAATAGTATTTCCAACATATGATTGAAACACTAAAATGATGAACTTCATGGCTATTATGCCCCTGACTAAAGATAATAATCCACCAAAAAATGTAATAAATTGTAATGATGTACAAGTTACCAGTCTTCAAATGGATTTGTCAAAAGTGAAAAATATTGATAAAATCAATATATCAAAAGAGAGCAACAAAATGGTCTACTCTACACTTCTAAAAGTGGAGAGGGAAAAAAAAAGGCTTACAAAGAAAATAGAAAAGTTACAAGTAGACCTGGGTAAGTGCACCAAGTTGTGGTGCCAAAAGGGGGGTATAAGTGGACATCTTTTTCCTGAAATCAGCAAATTCTGGACTTCAACAAGAATTTGAAGATAGTTACGCTCAAAATTTTAAGATATGACAAAAACAAAAGTCGTAGTCCTTTGAATCTAGTTTCTAAACTACTAATTTTTTTTTCAAAATGGTTTAGTTTTAGGTCCTCAAAAAAGGGGGCCACAAAAAGTGGTACTATTTATTCCAAAAAAACATAACATAGTACAAAGTGTGGCCCCCCTAAAATTTTAACTTTTTTTTTGAAATTCTTTAATTGCTTCAGTCAAAAGTTACCTAACACTATGTAGTTTATCCCAGATTTTTTGGGTAATTTTATAATGTGTATTTTTTTTTTTAATGAATTTTTTAATTAGACCCATCCCAAAAACGTGAAATATTTGTGTGCTCCCCCTAGAAATGATTGAAAACTAATCTAAAATCAAAACTTCTTTTTTTCAAAATGTGTAGAATGGAGTCTAGTTTCTAAAAAACTAAGTTGTTACAAAATTCGATGAATGAGCTAAAATCTATAGCCCAATTAGTACATGGTGGTTTTTGACAAAAAAAGAACATACATTCAAAAGAAATTATAGATGAAAGACTTAAAATAGTTCAAATTAAAAATAAATTATATGGTTAGATAGCTAACACAAAGACCTATAATGTTATGTAACCTGATCTTATCAATACCCAACCACGAAGAATCTTGAAGGGGAGCACACAAGAAAAATCAATCATTTTTTATATGTTTGCTAAAAAACACGTCTCAAACCTATTTATAAACTCCAAACCTTTGGGTTGGATCTCCAAGGCAAAACCAAGCCTTAGGCTTGGTTTTAATGCAAAGCTTTGAATAGCACGTGCGCCCTATAGCGCGCACATGCTATTAAAATGCTTTTGAATTCGAAGTAGTGCACACGCGCTATAGTGCGCACACACTATTGAGACCTAAATTGCAAACCAAAACCAAGAGAGAGCTAGGAGGGGTGGGGCGATGGAATGGCTATTCGTGTGTGTGAGAGAGATAGAGAGAAAGTAGGGGATGGGAGAGGGGAGAGAGGAAGTGAGAAAGAGTAGGGGTGGCAAAGAGAGTATAGGATGGGAGATAGAGGAAATGTGAGAGAGTAGGGGTGGCAAAGAGAATACAGGATGCAAGAGAGAGGAAGTGTGAGAGAGAGTACGGGATGGGGGAGAGAGATTGAAAGTAGGGGATGGGAGAGAGAGGAAGTGTGAGAGAGAGTACAAGTTGGGAGAGAGATATTGAGAGTAGGGGATGGGGGAGAGAGAGAGTAGGTGGTGGGAGACGGAGTGGGAGAGGAAGAGCAAGAGAGAGGAGGATGGGAGTGCATGTGTGTGAAAGAGAGAGAGAGAGTAGGGAATGGGAGAGGGGGAAGATAGAGTAGCTTGAGAGAGAGTAGGGGATGGAAGAGAGAGTAGGCGATGGGAGAGGGAGTGGGAGAGGGAGAGAGAGAGGGGGGATGGAAATGTGTGTAAGAGAGAAAGAAAGAGAGTGTGAAAATGTGAGAGAGGGTAGCGGGTAGCAGAGAGAGAGTAGAGAGGGAGAGAGTGAGAGTGAGAGAGAGAGTGAGAGTAGGAAATGGGAGAGGGAGAGAGAGTGAGAGAAAAAGTAGAGGATGGGAGAGGAGAGAGGGGGGATGGGTGTGTGTGAAAGAGAGAGAGTAGGGAATGAGAGAGGGGAGAGAGAGATAGAGAGAGTAGGGGATGGGATAGAAAGAGAGTAGGCAATGGCAGAGGGAGTGGGAGAGGGAGAGAGAGGGTGGATGGAAGAGAAAGAGATTAGGCAATGGCAGAGGGAGTGGGAGAGGGAGAGAGAGGGGGGATGGAAGTGTGTGTAAGAGAGAAAGTAGGGGATGGGAGAGAGTGTGAGAGTGTGAGAGAGAGTAGGGGTGGTAGAG
Source organism: Cupressus sempervirens (assembly GCA_028749045.1). NCBI lineage: Eukaryota > Viridiplantae > Streptophyta > Pinopsida > Cupressales > Cupressaceae > Cupressus > Cupressus sempervirens. The sequence continues at coordinate 345,121,287 of CM053787.1, read as the reverse complement.
AGAGAGAGTGAGAGTAGGGGATGGGAGAGAGAGGGAGAGAGTGAGAGAGAGAGAGATAGTAGGCGATGGGAGAGGGAGTGGGAGGGAGAGAGAGAGAGAGGGGGGGAATGGAAGTGTGTAAGAGAGATAGAGTTGGGGATGGGAGAGAGTAGGCAATGGGAGAGGGAGTGTGAGAGAGAGAGGGGGGGGGGAATGGGAATGTGTATAAGAGAGATAGAGTAGGGGATGGGAGAGAGTGTGAGAGTTTGAGAGAGAGTAGGGGGTGGTAGAGAGAGCTTGTACAGGATGGGGGCGAGAGAGAGAGAGAGAGGGAGTAGGGGATGGGAGAGAGTGTGAGAGAGAGTAGGGGATGGAAGAGAGAGAGTGAGAGTAGGGGATGGGAGAGAGAAAGTAAAGAGGGAAAGAGAGTACTTGAGAGAGAGAGATAGTAGGTGGTGCAAGAGGGAGTGGGAGAGGGAGAGAGAGGGGGGATGGGAGTGTGTGTGACAAATCTAGAGAGTAGGGGATGGGAGAGGAGAGAGAGAGAGGGGGGATGGGAGTGTGTGTCTATGAAAGAGAGAGAGTAGGGGATGGGAGAGGGGAGAGAGAGAATAGGGGATGGGGGAGAGAAAGTAGGCAGTGGGAGAGGGAGTGGGAGAGGGAGAGGGAGAGAGGGGGAATGGGAATGTGTGTAAGAGAGACAGAGTAGGGTATGGGAGAGAGTGTGAGAGTGTGAGAGAGAGTAGGTGGTGGCGGAGAGAGCTTGTACGAGATGGGAGAGAGAGAGAGTGAGATTAGGGGATGGGAGTGTGAGAGAGAGTAGGGGATGGGAGAGAGAGAGTGAGAGTAAGGGATGGGATGGGAGAGAGAGAGAGTAGAGAGGGAGAGAGAGAACTTGAGAGAGAGAGATCTAGTAGGCAGTAGGAGAGGGAGAGGGAGAGAGATAGGGGGGATGGGAGTGTGCGTGACAGATGTAGAGAGTAGGGGATGGGAGAGAACAGAGTGGGGGGATAAGAGTGTGTGTGTCTGTGAAAGAGAGAGAGTAGGGGATGGGAGAGAGTGTGAGAGTGTGAGAGAGAGTAGGGGGTGGCAGAGAGAGAGTACGGGATGGGAGAGATAGAGTGAAAGGATGGGAGAGAGTGTGAGAGAGTTGGGAATGGGAGAGAGAGAGTAAGAGTAGGGGATGGGAGAGAGAGAGTAGAGAGGGAGAGAGAGAACTTGAGAGAGAGAGAGATAGTAGGTGACCTGGGAGAGGGAGTGGGAGAGGAAGAGAGAGAGGGATGAGAGTGCATGTGAGAGATCTAGAGAGTAAGGGATGGGAGAGGGGAGAGAGAAAGTGGGGTGGGAGTGTGTATCTACAAAAGAGAGAGTTTAGGGGATGGGAGAGGGGAGAGAGAGAGAGTAGCCCAAGACAGAGAGAGAGAGTAGCAGATGGGAGAGAGGGGCGGATGGGAGTGTGTGTAAGAAAGAGTAGGGGATGGGAGAGAGTGTGAGAGAGAGTAGGAGGTGGCAGAGAGAGAGAATGGGATGGGAGAGATAGAGAGAGAGAGAGAGTAGGGGATGGGAGAGAGCGAGAGAGAGAGAGTAGGGGATGGGAGAGAGTGTGAGAGAGTAGGGAGAGGGAGATAGAGAGAGGGGGATGGGAGTGCATGTGACAAATCTAGAGAGTAGGGGATGGGAGAGAAGAGAGAGGGGGGATGGGAGTGTGTCTGTGTGTGTGTGTGTGTGTGTGTGTGTGTCTGTGTGTCTGTGTGTCTGTGAAAGAGAGAGTAGGGGATGGGAGAGAGTGTGAGAGTGTGAGAGAGAGTAGGGGGTGGCAAAGAGAGAGTACGAGATGGGAGAGACAGAGTGAAAGGATGGGAAAGAGTGTGAGAGAGAGTAGGAGGTGGCGGAGAGAGAGAGAGTAGGGGATGAGAGAGATAGAGTGAAAGGATGAGAGAGAGTGTCAGAGAGAGTAGGGGATGGGAGAGACTGTGAGAGAGAGTTGGGGATTGGAGAGAGAGAGAGAGAGAGAGAGTAAGAGTAGGGGATGGGAGAGAGAGGGAGAGTAGAGAGGGAGAGAGAGAACTTGAGAGAGAGATAGTAGGTGGTGGGAGAGGGAGTGGGAGAAGAGGAGAGAGAGGGATGGGAGTGCGTGTGAGCGATCTAGAGAGTAAGGGATGGGAGAGGGGAGAGAGAGAGGGGGATGGGAGTGTGTATCTACAAAAGAGAGAGTTTAGGGGATCGGAGAGGGGAGAGAGAGAGTAGCCCAAGAGAGAGAGAGAGAGTAGTGGATGGGAGAGAGGGGCGGATGGGAGTGTGTGTAACAGAGAGTAGGGGATGGGAGAGAGTGTGAGAGAGAGTAGGAGGTGGCAGAGAGAGAATGGGATGGGGGAGAGAGAGAGAGTGAGAGAAGGGGATGGGAGAGATTGTGAGAGAGAGAGTAGGGGATGGGAGAGAAGAGAGAGGGGGGATGGGAGTGTGTGTGTGTGTGTGTGTATGTCTATGAAAGAGAGAGAGTAGGGGATGGGAGAGAGTGTGAGAGTGTGAGAGAGAGTAGGGGGTGGCAAAGAGAGAGTATGAGATGGGAGAGACAGAGTGAAAGGATGGGAAAGAGTGTGAGAGAGAGTAGGAGCTGGCAGAGAGAGAGAGTACGAGATGAGAGAGACAGAGTGAAAGGATGAGAGAGAGTGTGAGAGAGAGTTGGGGATGGGAGAGAGTGTGAGAGAGAATTAGGGATTGGAGAGAGAGAGAGAGAGAGTAAGAGTAGGGGATGGGAGAGAGAGAGTAGAGAGGGAGAGAGAGAACGAGAGAGAGAGAGAGAGAGATAGTAGGTGGTGGGAGAGGGGAGAGAGAGAGAGTAGTGGATGGGAGAGAGGGGCAGATGGGAGTGTGTGTAAGAGAGAGTAGGGGATGGGAGAGAGTGTGAGAGAGAGTAGGAGGTGGCAGAGAGAGAGAATGGGATGGGAGAGAGAGAGTGAGAGTAGGGGATGGGAGAGAGTGTGTGAGAGAGTAGGGGATGGGAGAGAGAGAGAGTAGAGAGTAGGGGATGGGAGAGGACAGAGAGAGGGGGATGGGAGTGTGTATCTATAAAAGAGAGAATTTAGGGGATGGGAGAGAGAGAGTAGCAGATGTGAGAGTGTGAGAGAGAGTAGGGGGATGGGGGAGAGAGAGAGAGAGTAAGAAGTGGGAGAGGGAGGATGGGAGTGTGTGTGAGAGATCTAAAGAGTAGGGGATGGGAGAGGAGAGAGGGTGAGAGAGATAGAGAGAGTAGGTGGTGGGAGAGGGAGAGCAAGAGAGAGTAAAGGATGGGAGAGGGGAGAGAGAGAGTGTGTAGGGGATGGGAGAGGGGAGAGAGAGTAGGAAGAGAGAGAGAGTAGAGAGAGAGAGTAGGGAGGGTGGAGAGTGATGTGTTCTCACATAGTGCATACGCGCTATAGTGCGTATGCACTATAGCGCATATGCACTATGTGAAATCACCTAAAAATGGTCAAAAAGCAACTTTGGGGCTCGTTTCATTCATTCTCTACTTTTGGTCTATTCTGCACTCTGTTATCTTGACAGAAATAACGGGTTTCAACACAGCAAACAGTCTTTCAAGGTGGCAAACACTATTTCAAGCTAACAAACACTATTTAAAGGTGGCAAACAAATTTGGAAGCTAGCAAACACCAAATTCAATCATTGGATACATGATTTGAAGACTTTTTGAATATTCCTTGTATAGAAAAGGTTAGTGCAATCTATTTTAAATATTGTTTGTTGATATATAGATACAAATTTGATTATAATTTGACATGTTGTTTAATATATAGTGAATTCATTGAAATTTGTATGTTTCAATGAAATGTTATTTCAAAATGGTTAGAAATTTGACAAGTCATTTATATATATATATTGTGTATTCATTCAAATAATTATAATTTTTATATGTATTCGAATAATTTGTAATTTACACATTTTAAGTAATTCAAATGTTTGAATAATTTGACATGTAGAAATCATCATCATTCCAAGGAAGAAACCAAAAAATCAAACAAATGAAGATAGGGAGAGAGATTTGGCAATTAAAAGAGATAAAATGAAATTACTACGTGAGCAAAGAAAATTGCAAAGCAATAATGAAGAATTGACTTTCGAAGAGGATCAAGAACCACCGGTACTAAGAAACAAAGAGGAAGAATTGGAAAGACAAAGAGAATGAATGAGACTGTTACGCTCAAGAAGACAATTGAATTGTGAAGCTACACCATCTTCTAATGTTGGAGGCATATTTTCCGCTACACCGTCTTCCAATGTTGAAGTCATATCGTCCTCTCATGTTGAAGAGACACCAATTTGTAGATCCGACGATATACACACTCCATCATGTCATGTTGAAGGAACAACATCAACACATCAAGTAGGTGATATTCCATCTTTTGCATCTTATTGCCAAGGCACATCATCTTTGATTCAAGGTATGCAATACACTCAACCTTATGTTGATGTTCAAAATGTTGAGAGAATTGAAGAGATTATAACACCTTCTAGAATTCATTTTAGAAGACCAAAATATTTGATTGATATTGATAGTAACATTTTGAAATCAATGCTTGACAAGATTAGCAAGCGTACTTGTCAAAGAAAAGTTAATCGTATGTGGAGATTATTTTTTAATGAATTAAATATTACAGGTCAATGCCAATTATTTGTTGAAATGATGAGGAATTTAAAATTTAGGCCTATCATGAAGATTCTTGGGCTAAGAACGATGGATGATTCAAATGAAAAAAACATTGTAAAGAATCTAATGAATGCTTATGAAAAAGTGGGTTCTAAATCATGCACCAAAGATAGTAATATCGCAAGATGAGTACTTACATCGACAATAGTAAGTAGCCAAATGAAGAAAGCTCGACTCATGAGAAAGACAAGAAAAAAATTAAAAATTGGTAGAGGTACTCTAAGGAGAGCCATGCTAAGGCATGAGAGATTGGAAGATCCAACAAAAAATGAGTTATGGACATTTAGCGGTAGACTACCGCGAAAGGATAAAGAAATTAGTGAAGCCTTGAAATCATTGATCGAAGATTTTTGGAAAAATAACACACGTGTTTCCCCTAATCAAAGAAATGTTGTAAGAAGGAGGATTGGTAGCCAAAATTGCGAACCACATGCGAAACATTTTTTGGACACAACTCAGACACAATTTTTTGTAAAATTTATTGGTATGTATCCTCAAATTCAAATAAGTCAAAGATTTTTTGAGATGGGTAAACCTTTTTATGTGAAGATAAATCGCACATGCACAACTTGTTGTTGTAGGATACATATTGAATTTTCTAACCATTTTGATGTTTTTAGGCATATATGTGTAATTTTGCATTCTCAGTTTGTTTTGCAGGATTGTGACATAAATGAGCCACCAAGATCTTCAAGGAAATTCATATCCAACATTTTATGTGAAATAGGGGACAGCCAACAATTTTACAAGACATCATGCTTGGATGGTTGTGTCACTTGTTGGAATGATCTCAAGGTAAGATTTATTTAGATATTTAAGCCTACAGCTGATGTTGGCAAGTTATTAATAGATTTCTTTCAAATTCAAATGAGGAAGAGTGAAATTATGAGGGATTTTTTATATAGATTCAATAGATGTACTAGAAAAATTCCTCCATCCTATTAACCAACTAAAAATAAGCAATTGTGTATCTTTAGAAATTGAAATTAAATTCTAGTTAAAGCTCCAAGAAATGCATAATTTGGAAGATGCTAAAAAAGAAGTTGCAAAGATAGATGATGCTATGCTGATTAGTAGAATGAAATATAAAAATTCAAGCTATGTGAAGGCAACACAATCTGAAAATTATCATAATCTTTATCCCAAAAAGATGCCTTTACAAAATAAGGTTGAAAAGAAAGAAGAAAAACCTTCATCCCCCTTTCTTTTTCATTATAAAAATTTAATGATTTTCAATCAAAGAGGCTTTCAAACACCTCATGTTGTTGAAGGGAGATTTTCTAACAGTGCAGGAGCTTATCATTTGCATGTTGAATATGACAATGAACACATCTCTTAGCCAACTGATTTGGTGACTTTCTTAGCTGTTCCTCCTATTGAGAAGGAACTTGTTGATAATAAAATTAATGAAAGTTTTTCAATGGATGCCCCTTTTCTAGAATTTGATTCTTTTATATTTGAAGCTTCTAATATCATTCCAACCATTGATGTTAATCTAAGAAACTTGATAGATCAACACAAGCAAGAAGGGATTGATGGAGAGAAGATAAAAGATATTCCTCACCCTAACAGACAGATAGAATATGAGGCTTTCTCATTTGATTATACACCACATCAAGAAGAAAGGTTGCTACTAGAAGCATTGGAGGATCATGAAGACATTCAAAAGAAATATGAAGAAGGTTTATACATTTTTATGCCATCCCATAATAGGATTAATGGAATTATTCCAAGTGGAATACGAGGATGAAGTGCTTAGTACTTATTTGGTGTTGGAGATATTTATCTTTGAAGAAGAACTTGGAAGTGTATTCATTGTAGATGAAATTTTAGTGAGCCTATATTTAGACTACAAAGATAACACTCTAAACACATCTTTCCCCAACCATTCTCTTGTCAAAGGCGTAACTAATTTTTTTGAGATGGTGGATCTTGGTGTTGGCAATACAAACTAGCTCATTCCAAATGATGCCAAAATGTTGCAACCATAAGTTTATAATGCAAAATGGCTCTTTGGGCTTGGTATATTTTTGAAGAAACTTAAGCAATGTGTTGTTATTGAGTCTTTTCTTATGATTTCCAATAATGATATATCTTGCATATAAAGTTACAGCTCCCTCAAAGGATATTCAATGAATAACATTGATGGTATGCCTTTAATTGGAAGTCACAGAAGGCAAGCTATCATCTATCCATAGACATGAGGTAGATGAGAGAATCTACAAATAAGAAAATACAAACTAAGAACTCAAAGATTCTAAATTAAATATTCACAATCAGCAAATCAAGGGGAAAGATCAAAATGATTTATTTTAGATTGTGTGATACGCGAAACTCAAAGTTTTCCTTATATGTACAAACACAATTTACTCTATAAAGTTTATCAGAGATAACCAAACTGGTAGATAGAAAAACACATCTCAAATGAATATATTTAAATACAAAGATTTGAAATATATTGCATCTCCTCTTTGATAAAAAATAACAATTCACAAACTATCGTTCTTATTCACGTAGAAAGCCCAATCTAAAAATGAAAAAAATGTTTATAATTTTCCCTCTACCATTATTACAAAACTAAAAAAAGAATCCCTCTTCCTCTTTTTTTGTATCTACTGAAGATTTGTGGGTTTGGAAACCTTAGAAACATATTGGTTGAAGTGGTTTAAGGTGTGTAGAGGTGGAGGAAACAATTGGTGAAGGTAAATCCAAGTTTGGAGTCTTTGGTGGCATTGTGTGCATTTGGGAACACCATTTTGGAAAATATCAGAGATCCTTCACGCTGCCCCTGTTTCCAACAATGTAAGAATAATAACAACTATTTATTAAACTTTTATTTTTACCTTAATCTAGTTACTATAGAATAATAACAACGCATTTCGATCAACTGGTGATTATGTTACAATCATTAATGTATGAAAACACAGAAAACTATCAGTGATTATGTTACATTTATGATATTTAAAATGACTTTTTTTGCAAATAATCCATCTTTTCTCTACTATCTCTGAAATTTTTTAATTGACGATAAAGAATGGTGGTTATGTATTGAATCTTAACAAATGGAGAGCTTCTCAAGCTATTGATTTCTTTCATGGAGTTCCTAATAAATCTCAAGGTTCTCATTTAGGTGACCAATTGCCTGGAGGTCCACGACTATTGCCTGATAAAGTTTATTGCCAGGAGGTCCTAATCGATCTTAACTGATAAAGTTTATTGCTAATCAATATTGTATCAAAAATTCAAACTAATTAGGTATTGAATTAAACTTGATAAACAAATGATAGAGAAGGAAAACTTTAAGCATGAACAAGATCATAAATCATATGACGATGACATATTGCAAATGATTAACTTATGCTTAAACAATGATAAATTTTATTGTTACTCAATACTCTATCAAAGTTTCGAACATATTAGGTATTGAATTTAATGTCATACATAAACATATCTAATTTAATGTCATAAATGCACATATCTAATTTAATGTCATACACGAACATATCTTATTTAATGTCATACATGAACAAACAAATAATATAAAATGATAACCAATAATGTCATGTACATTAACAAACACATAATATATTATGATAACCAATAATGTCATAAGTCGAATAATGTCATACATCAAATAAATGTCATACATCAAATATAAAATGTCATATATATCAAATGTGTATCGAATATGTCCACTGATGCCTATATATATATATATATATATATATATATATATATATATATATATATATATATATATATATATATATGTCTAGATCAACTATATCTTTTCCTTCCCACGAGGGGAAGGAAACAAATCTCTCGACGTCTTCTATCATCGTGTCGAGGGAGATGGTGGAGATGATAGGGTCCTCCTGACACGCTCGCTCGTCCTCTTGTTGAGGCTCTTCTCCAACTCGAGTTGATACAAAAAAAATAGATATGAATCAGTATTTATTATACGTTGAAATGAAATATATGTACACACAAAATCAATTATTTTCTTACCGCCATCGAATAGTCACTCTGTACGTCCACCTCAAAGGCTCGTGGACAATCAGGCGTGACGAGACCCTACAAAAATTCAATAAATATAATCACTTATAAATAACATTAGAAATTTTGAGACTAACTATTATAAACAACAACTAAAATGGAGAAAATTCTTTCATACCTCAGTCAATGGCTGTGAGCTAGCCATAGCTGCGGCCACTCCATGATCAACAGACTGTCGGAGATGAGGAGGTGTGTCCGACGTCATGAGCTGCATGTCATACAATACACGTTACATGTAACATGAAACATGAAACAAATATAATCAAATGAATTAAATTAACATGAAACAACTATACCTGTATGAAGCTCGTACAATGTCTATGCTCTGAGTCCATACTAAAGGTTGAGGGTCCTGTGGAGAACTGATGCACATGCATAATTTTTTTTGTCAATCCTTAATATGATAACTTAATAAATATATGTATTAATTTTTAAATGATTAAATCGATACATACCTCTAGACTCGTGGAGGGGACAAAAAATGGGGCCGGAGCATCGCTGCTAGGCTCGGCAACACTCTGACCCTGAATTTTGAACAATGTCAATAGATGCTAATTAATTAATCATTCACTATACATATGAAATGTGATCAAATTAGTAAATTATAATTGTAATTTACCTGTGTGTCAATGCCAAATGTTTCGTTCAAGAACTGATCAGTGACGAGCCCATCATCTGCAGCATCTCCAGCATGAGTGCCAAATGTGCATAGGGATCCGCATGAAGTGCACATGTGACCACGATGCACAGAAGGCTCCCCCTCAACTAATGGGCCCGTGGAATGGATGAGGGTCTACGTCAAATCATTAATGGTCCCTAGAGTGCTGGCCTCTACATGTTCCTTCACAACTGAAGGAATAGTCACATGCTCACGCTGTGGCTTGACCACAGGTGCCCTAACTACATTAGGGTCACAACGTGCTCCTGGCCTCTCGAATGATGACCCCCCACCTCTACCCTAGGAGTCTAATAGATCAAAATAATTGGGGATCTCCCCAAGGACAAACTCACAATACAATTTCTTCAAAAAATACATTGGGACCTCGTGATTGTTGCAAGGAGGGGCATCAAAAACCATCCACCATCTATCCCAAAAATGATTTCTCACACCATCATGTATACACCAATGGATGGGGAACCGTTTAGTACCCTCTCTAACAGTATTTTGCTCACCGGGTTTTCTAAATAATGCACATATTGAACCTTTTGGTATTTCTTTTTTTTTAACATCTTCATATGACAATTTATTTGCATAAAATCTTTTTTGTTCTTCCCTCTTAACCCGCCAAACATCTAACTAACTAGTAACTGAGGCTATCTGGGTCTTAATGGATTCGAGGGATGATGCTAATTGAGCCCTCATTGGATTGGTTTGTCCAGCTTGTTTCAACCGACCAATGAGTCCTTCTAATTCAATTTTGCCTATCTCAATTTCATTTAATATATTTTCTTGTGTGCCTGGTGGAGGTCTTGGAATTGGTTCGAGTTGTGGAATTTGTTTTTCTTCAGGAGGGTTTTGTGGATTTTGGTTTTGAGGTTCTTTAGGTTCTTGAGGGTTTTGTGGATTTGCCGGTTGATTATGGACATTTCCTGATAAAGAATCAATTGAAATCCAAATGAATAAACAAATCTAAATAAAAATTGTAAAAACCCTATAAAACAATATGAAAAACATATAAAATAATGCAAAGTCAAGTTTAGATTACATACGGCGTCGGTGTCGGCGTGCTGGTGATCTTGGATTTTGTCAGCGAGGAGGCATATTGGCAAGGGATGTTGAAAATGAATTGTTTTCCAACTCGCGTGCGCGCTGCCCTTATAAATAGTAAAAATCACTGTTAATATGATGGGCCGTGGGTGTGCAGCCCATCATTTATAAAAAAATTTCTTTTTAATAGCGCGTACGTGCTATTGTGCATACGCACTATAGCGCATACGCACTATGGTTTGGGTAACCCGAACCATAGTGTGTACGTGCTATAGTGCGTACGCACAATAGCGCGTGCGTGCTATTGAAAAATGAAAAAAAAAAAGGCTTGTCACCTTTTTGGCATCACAACTCGGTGCATATGCCCACCTTGATAATGTGAAGACCAATGAGAAAGAAATAGATAATATGTTCAAAGAATTGCAAAATAGGATAAAGAATTCTTCTCCTACATAGGCAATTGTCTAGCAAGAAAAGATGAATGAAAAACTGCAAAATTTGACTAAAGAATTGGATAAGTGGAAAAAAAGAATTCAACATGAAAAGGCCTCTAGTACACATTTGTTCAAGTCTATAGAGAGTAGTGCATAGGTCAACAATAAATTAAAAATTGACCTGGACTCTGTTGTCAAGGAAAAAAATAATTTGAAGATTGAATTGGACAATGAAAAGAAAAAAGAAGAGTCTACAATAAGGATAATTGATAATTTGCACAAGGAATTGGGGAATGAGAAGAAAAAAGAGGAGTCTAGTATAAACACAATCTATAATTTGAAGATGCAATTAGAGAATATGAAGAAAAAAAGAAGAGTCAACAGCAAAAATAATCCTTGATTTGAAGAAAGAATTGGAGAATACAAAGAAAATTGAGTCTAGTGTGAAGAAGGTTGGAGAATGCAAAGAAAAAAGAGGAGTCAGCTACAAATAAAATCCTAGAATTGAAGAAGGAATTAGAGAACATGAAGAAAGAGGAGTCTAGTCAAACACTCCATGATTTGAAGAAGGAATCGGACAATGCGAAGAAAAAGAACGATTCCACTGCGAAGACAATCCATGAATTCAAAAGGGAACTCAAGGATAAGAAGAAAAAGAGGTAACTACTGCAAAGATAATCTAAGATTTGAAGAAGAAATTGGAGGATGAGAGAAAGAGAGCAAGTAATTGGCAAGGAAAACTAGAGGAAATACTGAAAAAGAGTGAAATAGAGATGTCTAAAATGAAGAAAAAGATGGAAAATGCAATTACACAAAATATAACGACATCTTCTAGAGACCATCATGCCAAGGATATTATAATAAACATAGTTAAGCTTATCAAACAAGAAAATTGGGACAAAATAATGAAGAATAGTGATAGTTTGTTTGAATGGTTTGATTTAAATAGCAATCTCAGACTTGTCTTCGAAAATTTTTAAAAAGATGTTGAGTGTAAAAGAAGAATCTTCACCAATTCCTTAAAAATTCTTGCTAAACAAATTTTGAATAAAGTACATAGATCCAGTGATAGGGATTTGGCAAACCAAGGAATAAACAACGACTTGGATGCCACTGTAATGACTTTGTTGTCTGTCACAATTGTGAACAAGTACTGGAAATAGATGAAACTCTCAAATCTGCTTCTAGAGACTTGATGAGGATGAATCACAGTATACTAAACTTATTAAATGTTGGATTACCAAATCCAGCTTACTCAAATAACAAATTCATTGAAAAAGAAGATTTTATGAAAAAGTTGTAGAACACCATAAATTCTAATTTAGGCAACTTGTCTTAGGGAACCACTCTAGAAAGAATTACAAGTTGCATCAAAAAAATATCAACAATGAATTCAGTTATAGATAGATTCCTTGATTCATGTAAAACTATCTCTTTGAAGTATTCATTATTGATGAGGTTACAACTATTTATCTACAACCTCAAACAAATAGAGCTTCCAAATGATGCAGAATGGAGTTCCCTAAAGAACATCATTGGAGTTGGGTCATCTTCTCAAACTATTACTATTGTTGTCAATGGCAGTCATAGCTAATAGCACTAAGAAGTAACAACTTAATAAGTGATAGTACCATAATTATTTTGTTACTTTTTGCTCTTTAATTTTAAATTTTGGATTTAATTTCAACTTTTCTTAATATTAATTTTTGCAAGAATCAAGAGCCAACATATCAGGATAGTTGGATAGCCAGGCATTGGCATACTATTACTACACAGAGCAAATGGAAAAAATTTCCCTACTCCAACTTGAAAAAATTGTACAACTGGCAATGTGGCAAATTGACAATGTGATTGTACACACATATTTTATTATGTAGTAATAATCTAATTAAATATACAATTACAAACCAACCTTCAGCTATTGTTGTTCCCTTGTATTTGTAAAAGGGAATTCAAGGTCATTTGGCATCGAGTCATTTGCAAAGGGTTGTAATTGTTTGTAATTGTTAAATGTATTATGTTACAAGCTGATTTATAATTATAAATTATAATACAAGTTTTTTTAAATAAAGATTATTTTGTTAAATTCATTATATTACAATTTATTAAAGAAACTAGAATCAATGAAAATCTAAAAGTAAAAATATCTAAAAACTAGAATGAATGAAAATCTCAAGTTCAACATGTACTATTGTATGAAAACTAGAATCAATGAAAATCTCAACATGTTTAAAAAATACAATTAATGAAAATCTCAACATGTGTAGACACTAAAAGTAAAAACTAGTTTCAATGAAAATCTCAACATGTAAGTTTGTAACATCAACATGTTTTAAAAAAAATTAAGCATTTATAAAAGGATAGTGAATGAAGGCTATAAATTAACTTCTACAAACATAATTAATTAGTAGATAGAGTCTTAGATCAGAGCTACTAGCTTACTACTTGATTCATGTAGAAGTTAGAACTTGAAGTTGAGAAGCTACTATAGTTGCCACTCCACCTAGACTAGCTCAACATCACTATCATCAGAATCTTCCTCATTTATTGCATATAAAATTTCATTGTTCATTGTGTTTTCTTCAAATTCACTGTCAGTGCTAGTATGCATGCCAAAGTCAACATCATCTTCATTGCTTCCAATATCAGGACATGAACCACTACCACATTTACTGCGACTACCACTACCACTTGGGTTTGAAATGTTGGCCATCCCTCTTCTTTGACATTTGTTTCTCCAAATGCTAAGAGCCTTGTCATAAGGGAAACTATCTACCTCATACCTAAAATTATAGAACCTCAAAAAATTATCCAATTTTTTGTCTAATTTATTTCTAACCTTTGATTTCAAGAAGGCCGACATATAAAAACTCTCTCATCCTCTACTGAACCCAATATCATTGTCAAACATAAATTGGTAGGCTTCAAATATTCTAGTATTGACTCTCTCAACTGATTTCTCTCACCAATGTTTTTTCAAAGCTTTGTTACCACTCCCTCTTCATTTGGATTCTTCATAAGATCATAGTGTTCCCTCATTATGTTTGTAAAGAATATGATTGATCTCTCAATCAAGATTCATCTAAAATTCCATTTATAGTTACTTCATTTATTACTTTAGGTTTACAAAAATATTGAATCAAAGTCGTCATCCTTCTTCAAAAATCAATTAGATAGTTTAGGGACCAATATTGAGGAAAAACAATTGACATTGCTTCAAGCAGTTCCTTTAGAGGGAATTTGAATCTAATTTCTGATAAAAGATTGTAGCAAAATCACTTGATAGAGTCAAGCACAGAGTCATTGATCTTCTTGAATTATTCACTTGTAATACATGAAAGTACCTTCTCTGGTTTTGATTCTACTTCACTTCCTACTTTATGGGGCATAGTATTGCATTGGTATGTCAACTCCATGTACCCTAGCACATACCTCATCATTTGCACCAATATGTAAAAATTTCCTAGGATTGTTCAAATTTGTGATTTCTATCTAGTTTGTAAACTTTGATTCATCTAATGGTAGTAATCAATACAGAGTATCTAGGCTATAACATATCATTTTACACAACTTATATTTTGCAATGTACATAGCTCTTTGTTGAACCTTTTTTATAATATTTCTCATGTCCTATAGCATGCAGAGAATAGCTACTAAAGTTAAGAGTATCTTAACATTAGCTACACTTGAATATAGCCAAGGGAATCTGTCTCATATAGAGTGGATTAGTCCAAGCAATGACATATATTCAAAGAATATTTGATTTTTTGGTCCATCCAAAGAGATCCATCTGGTATCATTCTCTTTAAGAAGCTTTCTCCCATCAATAAGTCCTTGAGAAAAGTGTTGAAATTCCCAAACTCATTTTGGACTTCGACAAAAGTATTGGTAAATCTCTTTGATTAGAGATTCCACTTTACTTACACAACCAAATTCATTGACAATTCTAAAAGCTAGATTCATTTGATGGGCCATGCAATGAATTGGAATAGTGTAGGGTGCCAAATCATTCTTGATATTTTTGCAAAGACTACCTTTATGACCTTGGTTAACCAAAGCTCCATTCGCTCCAACACACACCAACTTTTTGGCAATCTCCATGTTATCCAAACCTCCACATTCAATTAGAGTTCTCTTTAATAAATCATATAAATTTTCAGTTGTAGCACAAAAATTTAATTTAGCAAAAAATAGTAGAAAGGGTTGATAGCAAAGATTGTTTACAGTATAAACATGCATGCACACCCAGAAAACATTATCAATTGTTGTAACTTCATCTAGAGAAAATGCAATGAAATTTGAGTGTCTTATTTTTTCCTTCATATCTTCTTTTTCAATCTATGCAAGACATCTAGCCCATTCCCACTCGTTGTTTACTTACCAATGACTATTTCGATAGTTTCAAACTTTAAAAAAGTGAAATAAGGTAGTAATTGAAGAGTAGTCAATCATCACATGTCCTCTACTCAAAATATAAAACACTGCACTTAATTGAACTACTTTTGGGACATATTTTGCACTTTCATTTCTTTCCCAATGAAATCTTTAATGGAATATTTTACCATAGAATGCTTCTCCTATAATTGCTTGTGTAACTTGTATATTTCAGCATTCCTAATATGTAGATAGTTGTCCTTCATTTTCCAAGTTAGCACAGATTTTTCAAATCCATCTACAGTTTCCTTTTTGTAAACTTTATCAGCATGCTTTTCTATGGTATCAATTTTAAGTTGCAACCTCTTCTCCTTCTTTGTTATCTCTGTGCAAATCTTACATATGCATTCTACAAGAGGCTCACCATCAATTGGATTGGCCACTAGTTCAATGAGCTAGTATTTTTCAACTCATTCTAATTGAAAATTCCTTTTGGATAGTTTCCAGCAAGATCAATCTTTTTTTATTCTAATTTTATTTTCCCTTTTTGTGCATGAACATGATTTATGGAATCACTTTTGGTTTTCTCACCTAACTAGTCATTTACTAACTCCAACTCTACAATATTAGTTTGTGACTCCCTACTCAAGAAAAGTGCCTCCAAATCATGTTCAAGTTTGTCCTCAATTGGGATATTAGGTTCACCAACTTGAACTTCTTCAATATGGTCTCCAACTTGTGTTGAATATCCTTTTTCAATAAGTACTAGAGATCTAACTTGTGAATCTTTTGGGTTGCCAACATTTCCACCTCCAAAATGTGCTGATATGGTTCTACATTTTGGTAATGGTGGCCTCTCTTGGTTTTTAGGGATCCTACCAAAACCCCTGTTACCCCTCTTGTTTGACATTTCAAATCAATAAAGGCTACAAAAAATAAATCAACTTAGTTGTTGAACAAAAGACTCAAATAGTGAGAAGTCAAAGAATGTGAACAGTGACAGTAGACTACTTAGACTGTATAATAACAATAATATGATTACTTAGACTATATAATAACAATAATATGATTCATTCTCATAAAAAGGGTACTACAGTCTACAGTACTACCCAATAAAATTTGAAAACCTATAGACTATCTTAACATGTGAGATGTCCAATCACCAGTGGACACTGGATAGTAAAACTAAAAAAATAACCAGTACCAGTACCACTTTTGACATAAAAATAAATTAAAAATCACTTGCCTTTTATGAAAACCATAGTCCACGAGTCAATGGGCAATGCACTCAGCACTCTGAAACTTTGGTAGCAATAAGAAATGCCATTCTCTGGACCAAAAAAGAGTGAATTGTGTAGAATAATAATATCTTATAGTCCAATTTAGGTTGGTGATTTATGTGGGATTAACAAGTGGGAATGTCAAATGTAGGTGAAACACACCTCCCTATGCAATCCCACAATAGGAAACAGTTGGCTAAATAGGGCTAGTGGTTGACACACATTGGAAAAATGGTAGGCAATGCCCAACCCAAGGGAAAATTATTTTTTTATAGTAATAGTGAAAGAATGTTGGCCAATAAGAAACAACATGTAAAGGATGGAAAAATATTTAAAATAAATGTATCCAAAATGTATATTACATTAGTGATTGGACCAATATTTTTGACCAATCATGTGATAACTAATGGGTGACTACCATGGGTGTTAGACCCAAATGTGATAAATATCTAGTGACATGGTTGACCTACAATACATGCACTATTTTCCAAATGATGATTGACCCATGAGATGGGATCGCCAAATGGAAAAGATTCATCGCTAAAGTAATCGTTGGTTTGGGAATCCACAATAATTAAGATAATAAGGATGTATTGTTGGAGCACTTGGACAAAAGATATTCTATGTAGTAGGACACTCTTTGACTTAGGGAAATGATCCAAATACTACAGGACCATACATATCCTATTGGAGTACTTAGGGAGAAGATGTTATGTGCAGTAGGATTTGCAAACACCTTAAATCTATAATTTTGTTATTCTTCAATAATTATTTTTATCTTTCCCTCAAATTTATAACTTGTAATATGTTATCTAAGTGTGCTAAGGAGAGACAAATGGTGAAGAAAAAGGTATTAAAATTCTTAAACAGATATGATTTAGACTCTATTTGTGACATGGGTGGCCCTTCTAAAAATGTTGAATCTAGGAAGTACAGTAAACTCATTTAAAATTCAAATATTTGGGGCTACTCCAAACAAGTGGATTTAAAGATCTATATTATGTCCATGAGGGATTTTAACATTCTTCTATCAACTAAATTTGTGAACTATTGGCATAAAAGCCATGTCACCATTAAGAACATTAAATTTGTGGTGAGTCCAGATCTTATTGTTGAGGCTACTATATCAAAATTCATGGGTTAACATATTGAAAGGAAGAGAAGTAGGGACTACAAAAAGCTCAAAAATAAGTTGCAATTCAATGGCTGTGAAATCCAATAATGGGTATGACCATTCTCATGGCTTTCTCATTTTCTATTATTTGTCTTTGTTTAATGAATTTTTTAAATAGTGAATGTCATTGCATGATATACTATGTTCATATCCTTCCCCTTCTTGATTTCCTAAGACATGGTGATGAGGTCAATGTCCCATTATTCATGTACTCATCCCTTAACTATAGAATTTCCAAAATTTTAGAATTGCCTTCCTTATTAAAATTTCTAAATGTTAGCCTCCTTTTTAAATTTCCTAAGTTTTTCCAATATGTCAAGAAGAGTATAGTAGCATAATACAACTTTTTAGCACCAAATTTCTCTCCTTTGTATATATTTGGGAGATTTCCTTGGATATAATGGTTTCCTTTTGTATCCTTAAGATTTTTTTGAACTATAATAAAAATAATCTATTCCATTTGATCTCTCCATTTCATATATTTTCTTAGGATTTTTTTACTATAATACCATAATTTTACATTCAATTTGACTTGTCTAATTTAGTGATTGAATATCATAACATAACTATAGAAAAAATTAACCTTTCTTTTGTGTGCATTTTCAAAAGTTGACTAGCATGCAATAGAACATCATTCATCTCTTTACATTCTATTTTATGGGTTGAAAAAGAATAACACATTTGGATATACCATTTCATCATCCTCTATCATTCTTTTGTTACTCTCATAGATCACATACCACAACAAAACCATCTTTCATGTGTCATCCAAGGTTATCCATTTTTTCCCTCCTCCATGATTATATATCATAAAAGACATTTCTAGTATACTATATCATATATTCTTCACTTATCCTTAATATATAACTTTAATTTTTGTATTTGACCACTTGTTCTTTTGTAAGAGATATTTGAGCATGATTCTTGTAGTTCCTCTACATTTTCTTTATTGAGGTATTTTCAACTAGTTTAAGTTGAAAGTTATTACGTTGAAAGTTATAATGATGTGTGCTTGGGTCTTTGTTTAATGTATCTCTTCACATGCATGTGCAAGTAAATATTCTTTATTTGGGGTCTTGCACTCTTACACTTGAGTGATCTTATCCCTTCAAACATTTCTCATTAACTCATCTCCATATCTTTCTCTCTTTCTTCTACTTTACTAGGAGCATGAGATGGACTCATCATCCTACTTGAAATTTAGAGCTAAATGTATCATCCTTAAAAGTCAAAATTTATAATTAGATGCTTATTTTATGCCTAATCTAGTATGTGTGGATTCTTGTTATTATTTAATACTTTTTGAACTCTCACTAGACCTTCAAATTAATATTGAAAGTATTTTACTAATTTAATTTATCCAAAAATCAAGGCAAGTTCTTGTTTCTAAGTATTCTCATTTATTTTTCCTTTAATTATCTCATAATTGTTTTACTCACCCAATGCCTATAATAAAATTAATTACATTTATATTCTTTGTCAACCTTAAAAGTACACAATCACACCCAGAAGCGAATACAGAACCTTAAAAGTAGTTATACTCTATTTTCTCACATTCTCTCAATGTTTTAGAACCATGATCTTGGTCTTAACTCTACTTGCTAGGTCAAAAATGTTTCAATTATTTTATACCTTTGTATAGGACATTTCAAATTCTCTATAAATCCAAATGTTTATTCTCAATTTTCAATTAGAAAACTATATCAACCTTCTAGAGGAGGATTAGGTCTTATCAGTAGCCTAACTAAGTTTGAACCCCTCAGAAATAGTTATATCTATCTAGATACTATAAATCTCTTTGTATTTTAATAATAAACATGATCAAAAAGAAATAAATCAATAAATATATTTCCTACAATTTGTGCTAATTTTTCCTTTAATTACTCTCAATGTCTCCAAGAATCCAAGTATTTGGGTATTCAAAGTGTTTCCTTCTTCATCGAGAATTGTGACAAACTAAAATAATAATCACACTAGGATTATATTTCATTATTCTCTATTGAATTTTTGTATAATGTAATTTAATACATTAACACTTGTAACTGCATCCAAAGAGTCATCACATCATCAAGTCATGAGGTAATTTACAATTCATATCTAGCTTCTATTTCATCTTCCCTTTATACAATTTCATTACATGTTGAGGTTGATTCCTAAATAGGGGTTGAGAGAGAGAGAGAGAGAGAGAGAGAGAGAGAGAGAGAGAGAGAGAGAGAGAGAGAGAGAGAGAGAGAGAGAGAGAGAGTTTGAGCTATCATTTTGCACGATGTTTAATGGTAGGAATCCTTTTGAACTCCTCTCTTGAAAAGCTAAACTGAGGATCAACTCCAAAATTCCAGGTGATCTTGTGACCTACTAGAATTTTCTCAGTTGAAGAAAAATGTGAATGTTCATGAGGAGGCCTTTGTTGGTTCTAAAATGATTTGGATTAGATGTATGACTTGCTTGTTGTCTCAAACAAAATAAGAATACAAAAAGGAATATATGTTTTGTATTTTCCTATTTTTATGATTAATTCAATCTAACAATGCAACTATATGAATTCCTAATTTAACCAAGGGGTTTGTAAAGTAAATAATGAAGATACAGAAATAACAAATTTAAGTAAATAACATGAAAAAATAAATCCTAATGGACATAAGCAATGAAAAAAACACATCTACAAGTTAAGCTTTTGAAAATGATCAGTGGGTAACCAATGAAAATAGGAGCAGTACTTCCTTAATTCCACTAATGCAATCATTTATGGGAATTCTATAACCGTAAGATGTTTCACTTTTCATCAAATCGCAAGGCCATGAAATGTGTGCTTATGTGAGATGAAAAGATATACATGAACAATATGATGATCTCTTCTCGAACTAAGTATGTTAGTAGAATTTGTAGACCTGTAGAAAACACCAAAATTAAAAGATCACACAACCAAAACAATTCAATAAAACTATTGGCTCAATTACATTCCATGAACATACATCCATAAAATATAACACATTCAGGCAAGAATAACTACACTCCAAATGTGAGCACCAACGGAATATATTATATCATCAAAATAATGGTGGCCTCAAATACATATTACATTCCTAAATTTATAAGAAATTCTCTCCTCAATTTGTGTTGAGAGTGAGAGATATCTTTATGCAATCAGATGCTTCTAAACTGATAAAACAAATCTAATTATGTACAAACTAACTCTCTAACTGGTGCTTAGTAGGACTCTATCCATATTTATATCATTAAATGGATGAATGAGCCTTTACATTTCTTTAAAAAAATAAAATATGAAGAAAATAAGAAAGACAGAGACATTAGTTGATGTAGGAGTGTTTGGAAGTGCCAATAATAGAAGCTCCATCTTCACTAGGCATTTGTCAAAGTTAAACTAATATCAAAATGTGTTTTCAATGCATGGAAAGCTCTAATTTTAGAACTGGCAGTTAACTGTTGGTGCACCTCTAAATTCCTCAAAATCTTCTAGAACATTATTGAAAAAGTGCACCTACACACATGGTGCACTTGTGCACTAGAACACTAGCACACCTTAGAAGCAGCTTCTAAAAATTGCAAAATTTCACTAAGTGTCAAAATTGAAATTTCAGCTTTTGGTTTTTGTTCCCCTTTATGCCAGAGCTATGTTTGGGTATTTGCCCTTGAATTTCTTGTTAATATCATTAACTTGACCTACATCTAGAAAATATAAGGCTTCATATTTTTCTTTAAACTTCTGCTTGTAGTTGCCAACCTCAATACAAATCTCCGCAAAATCTTCTAATTTCACATCCAGATCTAATAATTTCTCAACTACAACCTCTACTAGTATTAACTTCTTCCATGCATTGTCCTCAAAAATGTTGGAAATACAAATGGGCAATATATACGTTTGAGGGGGGAGTGAATTAGAAGTACTAATCTCTAACCAATAAAACTTTTAATCTTTAAAACAATTGCATGCATAAACATATAGAAATAAATTGTAAAGTAAATGCATTCACATAGACACTTGACACTAGATATGATTACCTAGAAACCCTCCAATGAGAAGGTAAAACTGGCCTGGGGATGACATCCACAATTCTTCACTACTATAGCAATAATGTTCACTTGTTAAGGTTACATATTTTGACCATTCTCATAATCTACCCTATCAAAGGCCTACCCTATTAAAAGCTTTAAAAGGATTGTTAGATCCTACCCTATTAAAATTTTTCCTGGCTAAAGGACTTTAGAACACTCACTTGGAATGTCACCCTATTCAAGGATTTCACAATGACTATTAAATCAACCTTAATACAAAGGATTTCATCCTTCTAATACAATTGTTAGAAAGTATAGTAGAATGTTTGATCTGATACACTTTCAATCTAATATTGTTGATTTTAGATCTCAATTTAATCCTTTTTTATCTAATATGAAATTGTTGTATCCTCGATCATCTATTCTAAAAATTGGTTCTGCAATTCTATCCTTCTCCTAAGTCACTTTGAATGTATGTTGATCAATTTACCCCTTTCATTTCTATCATCACCTTCTCACATTCATTCCCTAATGCTTTCTCTCACACTAAATTATGAGGCTTCATCTCCCTTTAAAAAGACTTTGGTGGCTTAGGGTTAGGTATGAATCTATGATTGAGATTTATCTAATTTTCTAGTTAAATTCCTTCCATTTTTCTGATTGGTTGCATATTTATCACATAGGAAATCCAAATAGATTCGATCATATCTTCAAATCTTCAAGATTTATCCATATGTTAGCTCAAAAATGGTTTACATAGTTGTTTGTGCCATCACAACCAACTAGGTCAATTCTATGTTACTCGACACTTGTTGATACTGGTGCTCAACGCATACTATAATTTTGTTTGGCTTGAAACTTTAACTTGCTCAACATCTATTGTTCACTTGGCACTTGGAACTTGCTTGGCTCTATCTATTTTCTTAGCACATGAGTGACTCAGCACTCATTTCAACTTGTTATCTATACACATTAAACTTGGCATATATTACTAGCTCGGCATAAACTTAGTAAAAAGCTTAAGTGTGTTCACACTCAATTGTCAAAACCAATCTGAGATCAACAATCTCCCCCTTTGACATGAGTGGAAAAAACACTTAACTTGTAATTCCCCACCCTAAGACCCTTGGAAATAGGGAACACACAATATAGTTTCAATGGACGTGCAATACATTTTTGTGTCACACCATGCTGATAAAAGTTCACCCAGAAAACTAAAGAAAAACACTTAAGGACAAACAATAGACTAAAAGTGAGTTCAAAACCTCCACACCAGGGAGTACCAAATCCACATTTTGAGGCTAGAACCCTCAAATTGAATAAGGAAATATGGAAAGAATAACATCTAACCATCTAATAGATAAGAGTAAAATTGCAGAAGGAACATCACAGTGAACTAAAGCAACATCGCAATAACTGAAATAACATTGCAATGAATAGAATAACCAAGTATGTGGTTCCTCCCAACCATCAATGGCATCATAAGACCATCATGGGCCCTAGCCATCCCCCACACATAACATCCCAAGCCACTGATCAAATCATTGGTACTATTGTAATAGGGACATCACTACTAAACATGCTAATAACCAAAAGTATAAGGAAATCTAACATGCTAGTAGTACAACAAAAGATAAACTTGCAAGTAGATAACATCACCTATCACATGCTAATCACATAATAAGGAATGCATCAAAACTAAGATCATCTAAACATGATAAAAAACATCCCAATAAAAGCATAAATCACAAGAAGCATACTCTGTGAACTAAAGTACCAAGTGAACACATCCAAAAATGGTCACACTAGGATATAAAACTATCTCTATACACTAGTCCCTAGCAGTGGTGAAGGTAGCTATTTCTCCCAACCATGTGGTACCTGTAGGTCCACACCCATTGTGTTGATGGAGATAATGATCCAACCACAAATACATCCAAAACAACATCCATGGCTAACACACATGCCAAGTAGTATGATGACTAAACCCAAGACAAAGACAATGCATATACTACAGGTCTTGGCCGGACATCTCAAAGGCTACTAAGTAGGGTCTGACATCATGGAGAGTCACTTGGAAATGAAAAGCCCAAGCTTAGATCGTGCAGATTCAGTATCCCTCAATGGAATGGCTCGACACAAGCATTTTATTGTTTTTAGTTTTATTACCACCCAATATTTTCTTTAGTTATCACTTAATTAAGAACTTCTTTAGTCAAATAGGAAATAGACACTAGAATGCATCACAGAAGCCCCCTCCATATGCTACCCTACCCTACCCATGCTCACCCAATGATGAGTGCCGATAGGCATGCTAACTCCCAACCCAAACCCAATGATCACAACTTTTGGAAGTACCACAGGAGATCAATAATGGTAGGTCACCTGATAGATGTACACATGTGGGTCACACTACCATCATGAAGATCATACACAAGGAAAAGATGAGAACACAAATAGAAGTCAATCAACCAAAAACATAATCAGGATGATGGACGCTACATGCATCCCAATGCAACATAAAGTGCAAAAGTGGTCTGATGGATATCTAAATGGATCATCCAAGTCCATGAACCACATTGTGCCAAGAAAACTTGAGAAAATAGGGTAGCACATAAAATGAGGTAGAAACTCCAAATTTTGGAAAATTTTTGAAATTAAAATCCATTTGGCCTTTGGGTGCAAAAACCTTGAAAATCCAAAAATAATAGAAATCGGACACTGTACGCAAAAATGGCCAACATAACAACTCAAAAACCCAAACCCCCATTTCAAAAATGGGGAAAACGTTCATACCCAACCAACTAGGTAGAACCAACAAATAGAAATAGAGGGGAACACTAGTTCTCAACCTACTAACTTGCTGCTACAAGAAATAAAAATTTAAATGGAGTGAAAACAACAAAATGAGAAAGTCCTACCTGATAGAAAAAGGGGCCGAAACAATAACTCGCCCAATAAAATAAATCACCTGCCAAATCTATTAAAAATGACAACAAAGTAAAAACTCCCCGAGCCGAATCCAATGAGACCAACCTCACCTAGATCCCATGCTCACAACTCCCACAATGACCAAAACAAGAATCCTTCAGAAGAGGATTTACAAATTTGCTCTAAAAATTCTATTTCTAAAAAGTGAGAAGTGAATAATGAATTCACTTTTCCAATACTTATTCACTTTTTGAGTGAATAGTCAATTCTAAAAATTAGCCAGCTAGAGTAGCTAAACTATAAATTGATCCAAATGAAAACATGTTATTATCTATAATGGAAATTCACCTAAGGAAAAGCTAGTAGAAATTAAATCTGAAAAGATTTAAAACTTGAACCAAAAATCACAGAAAATCACTTAAAACTTTCATGAAAAATGCAAACTTCTAAATGCACAGACACAGTCACTAGTCTAATCACATAATGTAGATGAGTTCAGATTTACTAATCACCAAAAGGTTTAGATTTAAACAAATAAATAAGGATATGTCGACCATACAAGGATGACATTGCCAAAATATGAATAGCTAAATCACTAACTCCGTGTGCCACTACCAAGGATATAACTCCTGCACACTAAATACATGACCAAGTGCAATTTCATATAATATCATAGCTAAAGCAACATATATTAAAATACCTATTTAATCCATTTACATGACTCACATTCATAGAAAGCGTAAAGATACAAGAATGAAGCAAATAACCATAACATGAAATTCATTTCATAACATAAACAAAAAAATGTCCAAATAAACCATATAATTAGATATCATCATAGGACTATAGTCATCTCAAAATAGCATCAACATGCAAAACAATAAACTAAACAGCATAGCAGCATAGCATCTATGGAACTAAATCAAAGTATAACATCTGACCCTCGGGTCATCACAAAGTACAAAATAAGAGTATCAAGTATCTCTCAAATCAAAATGGTCAAGGTACAAACTGCAAACATGAGAGGCACTACATAACTATACATGATGAATCTAATCTCCTCAAGTATAATATACATCCAATTTGACATATATACAAAACTTCAAAATTGTTCAATATTCTATAAAGAACTATATACCTCAAAATTTTATAACTCCCTCTAAGTTAATGTGTCTTTTCTGTATCAAAAATATCTCTGAGTAGATTGATGTGCCTCTACTAATACTCTTTGGCTTCATTCTGATAGTCTTTTTTTGATATGTTCTGATATGCCTTTTTTCCTACTATTTACTCCCCTTTTCTTCTCTTTTTTAATTTTGTAACTCCCCCTTTCACATGTCTCCCCCTTGCATATATCTTCTCCTTCAATATTTCTCCCCCTTTTTGACATTGATGTCAAAGGGTCTATACACTGTGTATTTATCCAAGAAGTTCTTATTAACTTCCATTACAATCTTGAGAGTAGTATCCCAGTTGTCTATTGCAACATCTAGTAATTTGATTTGGATGGCTATCTCTAGTACAAGGTGAACTAAGTCATCAATTGTTGAAAGATTAGGATCTTTCTTGAGTATTGTCTCAGCATAGACTAGTTCTTTCTGTAGGATTTCCATATGAGGGGTCAGGGAGGCTTGAATTTGAACAAACTTGGCTCTTGTATTAGCCTCTTCTACTATTAATATAGCTAGTTCCTTTTGTGTGTGAAGCATGAAATGAAAGTGCTTATCACTTTGAGCTAGATTTTGTGGTAATTGTATACCAGATATTTTCAATTTTCTCTCCAGACTTAAAATCCTTTGGCTTGTTTCTTGTGTGAAGAGTGTAGGATCACACAATTTGGTGTATAGTGAGAATATATTCTCAAGTACTTTCTCCACTTTTTTTATTTTTGTATCCAATTCCACTTGTGATAGTGCTATTCCACTAGATATCTTCTCATTTACCTTTCCTTAAAACTTCTTTTCAGACCACTCCATGAGTTTTGCATTGATTTCCTGGTCTTCATTTGTCACCTATTCAACAATTTTAGACAATTGTTCCAATATTGGCTTCGTTTCATCAAGTGTTTGCAAGTTGAATGCATCTAGAAAGATGTCTTTTATCTCATGAAGTGCTTGCCTTTTTTTATACTCCTTTCTGAGTATTTCTTGGTTTTTCTTCCTTTCCAATGCCTCCTATATCTCAGTGATCTGTTCAAGGTTCATTGATGCATAATCATACTTTGGTATAACAATTTCCTCATCTAATGTTGGGTCTCCATAGTTAAGTACCCTTGCAACCTTTGTAGAGCTTGAGCTTGGTGCTAAAATTTGGAGTGGCATTGCATTAGTGCTCTGTTTCTGAAGAACTCTTGTAGGAGTTCCAATAGTTAGTAAATTGACCAATGTTTTAATTTCTTCCTACTCCTTTTCTTTTGGAATTTCCTTCTCTTCCTCTATTCTTCATTGATCAATCAAAATTATTTGTGGTACACCTTGTGTTTGTTCTATAGGTACGGATACCTCTATCTATCATGTTCGTTCCTTTGTTGGCTCCTCTACAGTTTGAGTTTATTACTCAGTCATGACAACTTTCACTGTGGTATCAACCTTAGCTGATGTATCTTTTGATACTTGATCTTGAGGTTGTACACTAGTAGTTGTAGGGATGGTAGAAGGTGGTTCTTATGTTCTTACCTTGTCCCTAGTTAGTTCAGGTACTACTTTCTACAACTTATCCACAATAACCAATACTAGATTTTCGCACAATTTTGCCTATAGTGTAGAATTGTCAAGGATCTTCTTTAGATCCTCTACAGTCAGTGGATTAATGTTGTGAGTTGAGCTATCAGGAATATCCTTTACTTTTACTATCTCTGCAAGTGTGTTTGTGTCATTTGGAGGGCTTAATGGTGGCAATTGTGTGTCTTGCACACTTTGATCTATTTGCTGCTCCTCAGTTGTTGCCATTTCATCTTCCTTTTGTTTTGCCTCCTCCACTGTATTTTTTTCCTTTTCTTTCTCTATTTCACCTTATTTTTCATTTTCTTCCTCTTCTCCATTGTTCCTTCCCTCAAAGGGATCTTCCTCTCCTTCCTTAATAGTAGTCAACCCATATATCAACTTCCACATTTGAGTTGATTTCTTGACAACATCTTCAATCTTATTTTGAAGAGTGTTGAAGGCCTTGTACTTGGGTGTAAACTTGCTTCCATGTTTCTTGTTTTCTTTTGTTATTTGGCCTTTTGATAATTATGGCATCACTTGTGCCAATGTGGACTCTCCTATTTCCTTCTACATGTTTAGGCAATAATTCAATTTATTCTCAACAATTGAATATAAATCCTTTAGAATTGTGGTGTCAAATTCAAGTGGGGTGTTCTTGAATTTTTCCATCATGGCATACATTGATTCCTCCACCTTATTATGATCCTCTCTATTTAATTTATTGAATTCAATAGTTTTCAAACTAGTTATGTCTGCATTATCCCTAATATTATCAAAAAAAAATTCAATATAAGACCTGGGTGCATGACTTACCACTCTAAACTGGCTGGTTTCTTCTAACTTGGTCCTCTCTTCATTAGATTCTGGTTGTGAAACATATTTCCTCCTTATTTTCTTCTACACTAGACCTGGTTTCTTAGTAGCCTTCTTCTTCTCTTTTGTTTCCTCTTTAGCCTTTTGAGTGGTGGCCCTTGTGGTTGCTCTTGTGGCTAGAGAAGTAGGCTTGGCAGGTCTTGGTTTTGCAATCTTTTTACCCTTGGGCTGAGCTGCAGGTTGTATCTTAGCCTTTCTCTTCTTTGGCTCTTGTTCTACTACTACTTCCTTGCCTTGTTTCTCCTCAGCACCTTCTTCTTCATCTTCACCCATACCTTTTGTTAGGGCAAGAGGTTCTTGACTGTGCTCTTGTTCTTCTTCTTCCTCTTCATCATCATCTTCATTATCACCTTCAGCTCCTTCACCAAATTTTTCTTTTAGCTTCTTAACCATTTTATCTTTCTATTTGAGAGTTGAGGTAGTTTTCAACTCCATTTCAACCTTGGATTTGACAACATCATAATTTCCAAAGATTTTTTTTGATTTGTCAACTTCTTGTGCAAGTAAGGTAGTGATAGCTACAGATGCTTCATTTATGTTAATCTCATAACCCAAAGGCCTTAGCCATCTCACTCTAGGTATTGTAGCCTAGATAAAAGTGTAGTCAATATCTACCAAAAAAAAAATATCATTGAATTAATTCTCCACAAGGGAAACTAGGATTCTCAATCTATATTTCATGGATTGCTTGAAATTCTCAAAGTAACTAGTCATTACAGACTCAAAATTGTCTCCCATTTGTTCAATGTATTCAATTATTTGTACAGCTATAGACCTATTTGTCTTCCATCATACCTTACCAAAAGAGGGAAACTAATTCTAAACATAGAAAATATACATATCAACATTGAACCAAATTTGCATCGTACACTTTTGGATATCCTTATTGCTCTTAAATTCTACATGATTTGTTGTAATTGTAGCTCTGCAAGATCATAAGTATGCTCTTTCTTCACAATCTTGTATCCTACATCAACTGCTATGCATGGCACACTATTCAGTCAACTTGACTGATAGAATTTATGAGATATGACCCTCACTAAAAATTCTAGAAGTGGATCCTTGATGGTATCAATAGTCATTCCCCTCTTATTGCACTTTGCCACTGTATTTTTCTCAATTACTTCTTTAGAGTCACTCCTTAGGGTTTTGGTCCATTCTACGGTTGGATATCCTATAACCCTATGCACAATCCTTTTTGACAATTTGATGGGTCCTCCTTC
This sequence comes from Cupressus sempervirens, assembly GCA_028749045.1. Classification (NCBI taxonomy): domain Eukaryota; kingdom Viridiplantae; phylum Streptophyta; class Pinopsida; order Cupressales; family Cupressaceae; genus Cupressus; species Cupressus sempervirens. Next base: position 345,091,831 of record CM053787.1, on the reverse strand, counting down.
CAACCTTAGGCATCCATTATGAATTCTACTCAAGATAATTTGTATCCATTCAGTCTTAAAGATAGTGAGAAAATCTAGGGCACAGACTAAGCCCTTCCTCTCAACGATCTAAAATTCTTCTTTCAACACTCCATTCTCACATAGTTTGTCATATGCTTAATGAATTTCCATGTCTCCTATCCCTCCAACCTTGTAGTTATAACACTTTCTTACATCTCGAACCATCACAACCTTGGGTGGAATAATTGATAATGCACCTATTGGGTCATTCTTATGTCCAACCTCAGGAATAGGCCTAAAATCTGGTTGCTTAACCTCACTACTAACCAATTTAACTTCAAAGGGTTCCTTACCCTTATGATTTCTAGAGCTAGAGGCCATTTTGCAAACTAGGATTTCAATAGATATTAAACTGCATAACTCAACTCATGAAGAATACCTTTAAATCGATGGAATGATGCTTAAACTTGGCTAGAATTCATGCAAATGCTTTGATCTCTACTTGTCAATTGCTTCTTAAATCTTCTCACTCTTTCTCTATGTTTGTAATGATGAAAAATGGGCAAAGATTACCTTATACCCTTTCAAAATATAGCATTTAATACATGGTGCATGTAGAGCTATAAACTTGGCTTCTATGAAATTTCTAATTTGTTTTGCATCCATTGATTTTCCATCACTTAGCAACTATTAGAATTACCCTTACTCAGCTTTGATAGGATTTACCTTCACTCTGTAGACACTACTGAATCGGCTTCAACTAACTTTGGCTAAAAACTTGACATACACTAGAATTTACTTGGTAATTGAAAAGAACTTTCTCACTCAGCAGTAAGATGAAAACTTAAAGATTTGACCATGGTTTTTCCTTGTTGACTTACATCTTTATTCATGCTAGTTTATCCTTTTCAATGCTAACTTTATCTTGTAACTAATATATGATGAGGCATTTGAAAATCAGTCCCACATACCACCATTTTCTTAGTTTGATGAAGTATGACCACTTAACCCTTCAGGAGAAGTGATCCCTTCATTAGATGTGTTTCATCCATCTTTCTTCTTCCATGTCTTGTTCATCTCTCCTCTAATGTGCTCATAATTTACCTTGCCTTTTCCCTTGTTGAACTCTAAGTTAGGTGCCTTTATCCTTGTTGAGAAATGCTTGTTGATATGACCAGTCTTTAAACAACTAAAGCATGTAGTTTGGCTCAACCATCTTTTGTAGCTACCATTGAAATGTGTTATTATGCAATTTTTTGGGATGTGTCCATACTCTTGACAATAATGAAAGCTATGTCTTGTATTTCAATCCCAATTATAGGAATCTTCATGGCTTCTTCTCTTTTTTGATGACCATGTGGACTTGGATCTGCATTCAAAGGCTTTGTGTCCAAACTTCTGACAATTGTAGCAGTGTCCTTCAAATTTTGGTGGACATATGATTCATGTTCTACATTCATGTGCCTAATGACCTTGTTTGTTGCACTTGTAACAATGTGTCATGTTCTTTGGCTTGGCCTTTTGACTACCATTCTTTCTCTAGAAAACATTTGTTGTGTGTCCTTTCTTTCCACAATGATGACAAGTAGGTTTAGAGTTCTTACCTTTATTGTTTCTTTCTTCAACAACTTTGGATTATTCTCCTTCTTCAGTGCTTGTGTAGCCCAATCCTATTGTGTTTTTACTAGATCTAGGGGATTTTAGTAGTTTCTCAAAGTACTTGATTGCTTCATTCGGCTTCTTGAAACTTTCAGCAAACTCCTTCTCTCTTTTTAGGTCATTCTGTAATTTCTCATTCTACAACTTTAATGTGGTTATCTCAATGTCCTTGACATTCAACTCATGATGGGGATTCACCATTTGGCTTAGGGTGTCCAACTGCATGTTTGAGATCCTAGATAGCTTTGCAAATTTTTCTTCTATTTTTTTTGCCAAAATTCTTTTGTCTTCTATAGCTTTCTTCTTTTGTTCAATCACTTCACATAACAATATTGCTTGGGATTCTTGTTCCAACTTGAGATTTCTAATTTCCTCAGCTTTTGCTCTATTCTTTTCCATGAGATCTACAATTGCTACATCAAATTCACAAGAGTCGCCATCTGTAAATAACTTTATCATGTCAATATCATTGTATTGAGTGTCATTTTCTACTAGAGCAATCTCTTTCCTTCTCTTTAGTGAACTTCTCAAGGAATCTTTGGCTTCATTCAGTTCTTGTAGTAAGAGATGTATCTCAATCTCTTGATTCTTAATGATTTTTCCCAACTTGTAGACATCCATCTCAAGATCTTTTCTCCAAGTTGTAAGGCTTCTCCTAAAGAGAACTTAGATCTAATACCAATTTTTGGAAATACAGATGGGAAATATATATTTTTGAGGGGGGGGGGGAGGGGTGAATTAGAAGTACCAATCTCTAACCAATAAAACTTTTAATATTTAAAAAAAATTGCACATAAACATGTATAAATAACTTGTAAAGTAAATGCATTCACATAAACACTTGACACCAGATATGATTACCCAGAAACCTCTAATGAGAAGGTAAAATTAGGGTGGGGATGACATCCACAATTCTTCACTACTGCAGAAATAAAGTTCACCAGTTAAGGTTACATATTTTGACCATTCTCATGATGTGCCCTATGAAAGGCCTGTCTTGTTAAAGGCTTACAGAGGATTGATAATCCTACCCTGTTAAAAGTGTGCCTAGTTAAAGGACTTAAGAACACTCACTTGGAATGTTACCCTATTAAAGGATTTCACAATGACTGTTAAATCAACCTAAATACAAAGGATTTCATCCTGTTGGTACTGTTTTTAGAAAGTATAGTAGAATGTTTGATCTGATATTGTTGATTTCAGATCTCAATTTAGTCCTTCTTAATCCTTTTTGATCTGATATGAAATTGATGTATCCTCGATCATCTATTTTGAAAATTGATTCTACAATTTTGTCCTTCTTCTAAGTCACCTTGAATGTATGCTAATCAATTCACCCCTTTTATTTCTATCATCACCTTCTCACATGCATTCTCTAATGCTTTCTCTCACACTAAATTATGGGGCTTCATCTCCCTTTAAAAAGACTTTGGTGGCTTAGGGTTAGGTATGAATCTACAATTGAGATTCATCCAATTTTCCCACTCAATTCCTTATATTTTTCTAATTGGTTGTGATAGCACTCAAAATTGCATTCCCATTTTGAGTTTTTTTTTTTTAATTTTTTGACTAGGTTTTGAATGTCTCAAAGTTGGTTAGTTGCCTTTGCTATAAATTTGCATATTGTTCATAATTCTAGGTAGCCCTGTTTGACAAGTTATAACTTTTAACTAGTTGACCCAAATAATAAATTTCCTTTTGCATCATTTTCTAGATGTCATAGACTTACTATGTTCCTAATTTGAGCTTATGAAAAATCTATTTGTTCAGTTTTCAAATGTGATTCCAAATGCAAATTATAACTTTTTACTGGTGTCATGAAATACATAATGGTTGGTAGCCTTGTTCGTGATGTTATAACTATGAATCTATGATTTCTTGGATCAATTGGTTTGTTCCCTTGTATTCTACTTTGAAAAAACTACAAGTGTGCCAATTTTCAAGTCTTGATAAATCCCTCTACATAGTTTCCCAAGGTCATTCCATTTGCAAAAAATGCTTTTCTACTGATGATTGCTATCCTTCAAATCCAGGTAGCCAATTTCAGATGCTCGCCAAATTTACCCAGTCATTTTTCATGAGCCCAAATCACATAATTGTATTCTCCTCATGACAGAAAACTATTGTTTTAGTTTCCAAAACCTTAAGTGCTCATTTGCCCAGTTTTTGAAGCCAAAACCAAATGCAATTTCTAGCTTTCTAACTTGTTTATCTGTAGGCAGTTTTAACTGGGCAATTTTAAACATCAATATCTTATGACCCAGGTGTCGTCATGTGATGAGATCTAATAGGATGCAATATTGTGAACAAAATATCGACATGTTAGTTTTGAGAGCCCTGTTATTTGTTTTCATCAATTTTTAAAGCTAGGCAACAGGCCTCCTAACACATATTTCACAATGGTGCAGAAATGTTTTAAAGTATTTAGTGGTGAATTTGTGTTCAAATTTGATTTCAGTCAATTTGAAATGATCAATGGATCAGTTTCCAAGACAGTTGTTCAAAAATGAAAAAAAATTAGCTGGACCCACTCTAGGGCCCAGCCAACTCCCATCAAGGTGTTTGGGCATTGGAGGATGCAATCAAAAGTTGCAATAATAAAATTTAGTTATTTTCTTTTGGGACAAAAGGAAAGTGTAAATTATAGGAAATGTATTTGGATAGGGGAGGGATCAAAGAATTGTTTAGAACAAATTGAAATACTAAAAGATTAGAAGGAAAATCTACCTTGAAGGATCTAAGCAATGCTTCCAAGTTATACCAAAAGGGATTAATGCTTTGGCTCAAATCCAATTCCTCAATGAAGAAAATGCAAGGTTCAAAAAATTCAAAGGAAAGTTAGATTATGAACTTCAAATGCTTACTACCAAGATGACTTCCCTAGAGGAGAGCTACATGTCTCAAGCAAAATTAATATCAAATCTTGCCAAGAATCTAAGTAAAATATGACATTGGGCCCTCCAGAGAAGAAAAGAAAGTTGACTCAAAAAGAAGACACAAGACAAATGTTAGCACTAAAAACAATGGTTGTGAGGAATTATCTCTCCTCTCAATAAAGAAAATGACAGAGGAATCAACTCATTCAATTCAAACCATAAGTGTAAATGGACCAGAGGAAGGAGAGGAGAGTACACTGATTACAAGTAAAGTGGAGGCACTATTGAACATGAAAATGAAAGGAAAAGCAAAGTATGATTCAAAGGGTAGAATGGAACAAATGATGGAGTACATCAAGAAACTCCAAGCTTGTGGTTGGAAACTTCTATAGTAAGAAGCTCTTGGTAGAGAGGGAGCAAAATAAGAACATCCCCACATGGAAAAAGCTGCATAAAGGAGGTCTTCCACGTGCAAAGCTATAGGATACAAAGAAAGGAAAATCCCCATGCAAGAGGAATCTCTCATAAAATGTGGAGCTCCAACTAGATAGGGTAGTCTACGCATGAAGTGGGGGACTTTCTAGTTTCACACCCATAAGAAATGGGCACCCCACACCAAGTTAGCTACAGCCTGAAAGAAGACTTCAAAATTGCAAGAGGAAGAATAGAGGACTGGGGAGTTCCATGGCATATAAGGAAGAAGGCATCCATGCAAAGAGGGAATTGCTCTGTGTATTAGGGGATGTAAGAATGTGGAGAGTGCTCCACCAACCATGTAAGGAGTAACCTGCAACATTTAGTGAATGGAGCAATCTACAACAGTTAGTAATGTTGAAGAGTTACAAAGCACCCACTGCCAACAAAGATCTTCAGCAACAAAAAATTTACATCCCACGGCTGGGAAAAATAATAAGTTGCAGTTTGCAGCAAGGAGTAGACCCATGTGAAAAGGGTAGGATTCCCATTACAGTAGTAGAGTATGTTGCATAATGAAGATGCCCATAGGTTGTGTGGGCTCCAAAGATGTTTAAGACTATAGGCATTTAGGATATTTGTCCCATATGCTTCCTAGGATGAATGTCTTTTGTGTATAAAAACCTAAACACTAAATGATCTATGTGTCTTAAGAACATGAGATCAGTTGAGTCACTACTTTCTTCGAGGGGCTTGCTATGGCCAAATTAAATGGATTTTTAAGGCACCACATGGTGTATTGCTACCACTCATCACATGGTCATGGGGAAGGATTTTGAGGCCCACGATATTATGCCAAGTATGGAGATTGCGGGCTTAGGATTTGAAGGCCATGACCTTACAAAATGCTGTAAGGTCATAAGGCAAAATTTGAGGCTTTACAATCTAGATCATAAAGAGGGGGAAGAGGACCTATGATGCTATGAGGGGGTTTAAAATATTAATATATTAATTAATATTAGCATGTTCATAATGATTGTTGGAAGACCAAAGAAAATGGGAAATTTGAAGGCAAAATATTAATATATTAATTAATATTAGTATGTTCATAATGATCGTTGGGAGACCAGAGAAAATGGAAAATTTGAAGGCAAAAGCAGGATTGACACGTGTCATTGGTCAACTAGAGAGTATAGGAAATATGAAATAAATAATAAATTTCAAAGAAGATTTTGATCATATGAGAGTTTTTGAGTTTTAAAATTAAAAAGTTTTTAATATTTTTAATTTTTTATATAGTTTAACTATATAAGCATTTTCATTTTTCATTTTACATGCTTTATTCAATCTGGGAGCTAGAATTTTGAATTGGTCTCAAGGGGACCATTTTTATCCAAAATGTGCAGTGTAATATACCAACGGAACTGGCAAAGAACAAATTTTCCATTTTTGCTATCAGATTTTGTGCAAGTAGCTATAAGAAATTTTGTAATTTTGGGAGCTTCTTAGTGAAAATGTTGAATTGATGTCTTTAGATGAAATTGCAATCAGATATAACCAAAATTTCATCAGATTTAACTTCTCCAAAAAATTCAAGGATGATTTGATTGTTTTAATTGTTGTTGGAGGTAACCAAGTTTTTTGCCAGTAGGACAAGTTGATTTCATAGCAAAGACAAAAGTGACAGGACAAGATTGGATTTCAAAGCCTCCAGCAGCAAATTTGATTTGTACCTAATATCTTCTCCATGACATATTTTACTAATTGCTTTAGGGAGATATATCAGATATTTGTGCATCATTTGTAGTTTTTGGTTGTAGGTAGATGAGGAAGTTCAGTTTCAACAAACTTTAGATTGAAGATTATTTCAAAGGGGACACGTGTCAAATTCCCCTTCCAAATTCTGAAATATATTCTCTCCTATATATCTTCCTTTTTTTCTCTTTGTAAGGGTTCCAATTTTTCGATACTTTTCATTACAGTGTAACTACTTTGTGGTTCCATTCTGGTTGAAATCCTTTCCCATTACTGTGATACAATTTTTTTCAGTGTTCTATTATGAATAGTAGTAGTGTAATTCTTGTGGGGCATTTCATATTATATAGTCATTCATTGTGTATATTTTGAGTGTTAATATGTAGATGATGTATTGATTTCAAGGAAATTAATGCAAGAGTTTAACTTTCTTAGTTTCATTCTAATTCTCATCTCCTTCATCTATTATCTATAATGTTTTGTGTTTTAGAATGAAGAGCTTGAACTCAGTTGCAATCCCTTAAGGTTGTATGTCAGGATGAATTTTTTGTTGGAACAAAGATCCATGTAAATGCTTGTTTACATTGACAAGGTTGCAAGTTACACCAGGAGGATAACTTGAGGATTTCATAGTAAGTATGAGAGTTTTTATGAAGATAGATATCTATTTGGAAGTCAAGTAGATGGATCAGGTGTCTAAATATATGAGTATATTTTAGGTACCCATCTATGTGTTAAGGTTTAGTTGATGCCCAATGGATAAGGGATTGGTTAGCTTGGAGAGTGCATGTCCTCTACTATTGCATACCTAGGTTATGCTAAGAGATCAAAACTTAAAATTCAATTTCCCTTTTTATGTATTGAAGAACTAGAAGTGTTGGTTATTGCTTATTTGTTGTTACTTTCTTTGGTTGTAATCAGCTACTACAAGCAGGAAGTTTGTCAGCAAATCATAGAAGATATTGACCATTTCTACTATAAGGGATAGTCTTACATAGAAGAAAATCAAGTTAATGAGATGAACCCCTTAGGTTTTCCTGCCTTGGCTTAGTAGAGCCTAAAGTGAAGTGAGTTCTTATGATTCTGTTAATTGGTCTAGAACTAAGATTTAGCCTTGTTGAATATAGGATTTAGCTCATCCTTAGGCTTGCCCTTGTCTTTGTTTCCTAGTATTAGGTTTAAATTTATTTAATATGTTCTTTACTAGAAAGAACTCCAATAGGTTGCATGTTGATCACATAGGGAATCCAAAGAGATTCAATCTTATCTTCAAAGCTTCAAGATCTATCCATATGTCAGCTCAAAAATAGTTTACATAGTTGTTTGTGCTATCACAAATAACTAGATCAATTCTATGTTACTCAACACTTATTGATACTGATGCTCGACACATACTATAATTCTGTTAGGTTCAACACTTGAACTTGCTCAACATCTATTATTCACTCAAAACTTGAAACTTGCACAGCTCTATCTATTTTCTCAACACATGAGTGATTTGGCACTCATTGCAACTCGGCATCTATACACTTTATACTCGGCATATATTACTAGCTCAGCATAAACTTAGTAAAAAGCTTAATTGTGTTGACACTCAATTGTCAAAACCAATCTAAGATCAAAAAAAAAATGTCTAAACACACATCACTATAATGCTTCTCAGCTTCCAAAATTTTCTCTTTAGCTTGATCCTTGAGCCTATGAATCTCTGCATGTAATGTCTCCATTACTTTACTACCATCCGCAATCTTTTCAATCCAATCATCGATCTTGTTTAACTCCTTAGTTGTATATACCTCCATTAGCATCTGATACCTTTGGCCTTTAATTGCCTATAATGCCTACAAATCCTTCTCCTAGGTATGTATCTCATCTATCAGACCAAAATCTTGATTCAAAATGGCTACTAGTCTATCCACATTCTCCTGCATGGCATGTAACAGCTTCATATTTCCCTAAATGATCTATACACCTTTTTCCTCAAAACTTTCTATCTACTGCTAACAAGCACTCAAAAATGGATCCACTTGGCTCGTACCCCTATCTCTTCTCTTGAGTATTGCATTCAAGGTTTCCTCAAGGTTTGTAGGATCTAGGGGACCAAAAACTTCTCTTAGATATCCTTTTAGGATTTCATTTTGTAACCAAAGTGTAATTAACTCCACCCCATCCTATTCTAAGCTACCGAATACCTCTTTTATTCCTGTTGTAACCATTAGCTTAGTAGTATCCAAGGTAGGTTTCCCAAGCATAACCTCCATGATTTGATAATTGCATAGAGTCAATTCTTCAATGTTTGAATGTAGAGGAGTGATAGCTACATGAGTAAATAGGTCTTGGTTCTAATCACTCATGACACAGACTAATGCTCATGCATCCTTTGGAGGTGATTCAGGCTTCCTTAGGACTTTGATCAATTCCATCCTATCCTCCTCCTCTGTGGTGAATTGTTTCTTCTTATTTCTTATTACGTCTTTCCTCAACCACCTTGGGATATGATCCAATGGAGATTTTCATTTTGATGATGAAGGAGTGTGCTTTGTTATGCCCTTTCCCTTACCTACCCTTTTTGGGGTCCTCTCCTTTTGTATGAGATCTATACTAAGAGTCACTATGTCCATAGAGTCCATTGTCTTTACCTCAATGTCTTTAAAAGTTGAGGGTATTTACTTATCTACCCTTCTTCTAACACTTCCTTTATAGATGCTTGTTGTGGCTCTTCCCCTTGCCCTATCTAAACCTATTCTTCTTTGGTACTTGGAGGCAGATGGGTAGTTGATTCCTTATCTACAAAACATGTTACTTGCATTAGGGATGATGGAGCTACCTTAGGTCCTTATGGTTTAGGTGGCATTATGGAGCTACCTTAGGTCCTTAGGCCCTCCACATCCTACTCATCTATCCACTATTGCATTTCATCTTCCAATGTTGTTGTCTGAATGGGTTGCTTATGGATAGATGGTGGTGTATTTATGGAGCTTCTTCTCCTTTCTAACTTTGTAGCTCTTGTGAGAAAAATCCTCTAGTTTAAAGGTGTATTGTCCTCTTCATCCTCATCTTCTTCTTCTTCTACTTCTTCTAGAATAGGCTTAGGGACTGATGGGAAAGGAATCACTTTCCTAATGACCCTTTGTCTCCTCTTTACTGGAGTCTTGATTTTTCTCTTCTTAGGTGCAAAGGGGGAAGCTTGTACTTCTTGTGAAGGCACTTCTTGTATTTCAATATTAGCTTCTCCTTGGCCTTATTCAGCTAGTGGTACCTAAGGATCATCTTGAGCTTGCATGACTTGCACATTCTTTGACCCTTATATATTTTCTTCTTCCTATATGGATTTTCCTAAGTTGCTTCTTCTTTTGGCTTGGTTTTTTGAGGAGAAGTCATCTTCCTCTTTCCTTTACCTTTACCTTTCTAATCCCTATAATACCCATATGGTCTATGAAGTTGGTTTACTATCTCAGGTCTCACTGGCAACTAGGCTATAAATATAGGCACTGTGACCTTAGCTCCTTGACCTTTAGCTAAGTGGGCTTGAGCATGAAAGAATACTATTTGAGGAATTGGATCAAGTTTGAAAGGTCTCTTGATCCAATCCTTTTTTAATTTGATGATGTGTCTTACCCTGTGATTAATGTCTAAGTTCATTTCTTTGTCAATCTCGACATTCATAATAGGTCGATCACCAATCTTGTCCCTATTGAACAATAGATTGAGTAGATCCTTTGTATCTTGTTGCACAATCTTCAATGGGATCTTTATCTTTAAAGCCCTTTTCTGCCAGATATAGAGTCATCCTATAATAGTTCTTTATGCAGATATTGTAGTCATCCACTACATTCAGCCAATGATCCTCAATTGCATCCTCATGTTGAAATGTCTTACTAGCTAGATGTTGCACCCATCCAATGTTATCAAAATAGGGTTGTGGAGAATTATATTCTTCTAAGGGATATTGATCCCATTTACACTCAAAAGACAAAATGTCTTGTCTCTTATCCACACTAAATGGTCCTATTGCAATAGGCCATGACCATGTTACTTTGTGTTGTCTCCTTACTCTATCATATGCATACAAGAGTTATTGAGCAATCCCCAAGAGTATAAGCCTATCACTTGGATATCTTGGGAGCTTCTTAGGATTGATAGTTGTGCCCACTACCCTCAAATATGTGAATGTTTAGTATTGGATGGAATAGGCTCCAACCTCTAAAATCTTTGCAACTACCTCTTCTGACATCCTCTTTGCATAATCTCCTTCAATGAACTAGATTATTGTGAATATGAAAGCATCATTTACAATCCTATATTCCATGCTTTGCTTTGAAAGCCTCTTCTTTACTAGTTGAGGATATACAATGTAGGGCCATGCATTTGCATACTGGATTCTACCCTTCTTATAGAGCCTTGGATAATCTGTCACCCTTGTGGCTAATAAGTACACCAAGTATGATGTCATGTAAAAAAATTTGTTATTCTTCGCCACCACCAACTGCTCACCCAAGTTCTCACTGAGAATAGAAGACCAATCAATTGGCATCTCTATTGCTTTGATTGTCTCAATAAAATGCACCATAAAAATGTTTAGGTGTCCAACTACTGGCAAACCCATAAGTATACTCAAGAGTATGATTGAATATCCAATATCTTCCTTCATATAGCCTCTTTTAATATCCACTTTGCCTACTTTCTACCCTAGAGGAGGCTTCTCAATGAGGTATAAAGACTGGATGATCTCGAAAGCTTCATCAATATGTTCCCTATACCATCTCTCTACTTGTTGATAGGTTAATCTAATGAATTGATCTAGCCTTGAGAGATGGAACACCTTCTCAATGTTTTTGGGTTGAAGATCCAAGATGATCTCTCCAGTAATGCTCTTGACAATTCTTTCTTTATGAACACAATTCTCTGTGAGTGTCATTATTAGCTCTTATGACTGCACTGACACTAAATGTGATGCTACATTGACAAGCCCTGATTGGATCAATGCAAAAATCATTGGAGACCTTTATGTTGGTTTGTTACATAATGTTAGGTATGTGCCTAAATCAATGTGACCTAGTTTCATGTCCTAGATCTCTAAATGATCATCTTGAAATCATGACTTGGTTGAAACACCTTGAAACTTGAATACTATGGGCTTTGGAGCCATCTTTATTGCAAGAGAATATGATGAAGATTTCATTTGATCTATGCAAAAAGAACATCCATTAGCTTGAAGTCAAAGTAAGTATGATTACATCAAAGTCTAAAACTAACTCAAACAAAACCTAGAAACCTAACTACTTGAAAACACAAAAAAACCTAATTTATAACTCTTTTGTGCAAAAATTATGTGCACCTAAAAGTTTCATCTAGTGCACCTTTTAAATTTTTTAAGCTTATAATATATGGGTGTGCAATAGTGCACCTCATGGGGTGCACTGATTTTCACCCAAATAGTAACTTAGGCACAAAATGGGGTATACTTAAGGTGTGCATTAGCACACTTAATTAGGTGTGTTGTTGTGTACCTTAGTAGAAACTTAGCTATTTTTTTTGTAAGTTTTTTCATTTTTTCAAAGAAAAATAGGTGTGCATTAGCACACCCGGGTAGGTATACTCATGCGCACCTTTTGGGTGTTTGTATTTGTTTATGCTTAGTGTGCAGGGGAACAACAAAAATGAGGTGCATCTCAACTAGTGTGCAACTATGGTGAAGGAAGCTCAAAGAAAATGTGAAGATGGAAGGAGGAGATGGGTACCTAGGATTTATAGACTTGGGCCCTAGAACAATGGTATGGGGGTGCTTAGCTATGTAACTACATAGGTGTGCTACTGTGCACTTACCTTTTGTAAGTGCTTTCTAATGTGTTTTGGTGCACTAGTGCACCTAGGCAGGTGCATTGGTGCACCTTTTTTATTTGCAAAAATAGTTATCTCCCTTAGAATTTGGATTTTTGAGATCTAGTTTTTGAATCAAGACCCAAATATGACCAAAAATACTAGGAAAAAATCCTAAAAAGATTCAGACCCTAGACTAGGGTTCCAAAAAGCTGAAAAAATAAGTAGGAGGTCCCCATTTTGCCTATGGGGTGTGCATTGTGAAATCACAACAAGTTCATCACTAAAAATAAATTTTATTTTATTTAATTGTATAGGTTTTACTATGTTTTTTCAATAATTTTAGCATATAATTATTCCTTAAAAATTATATAAGATTTAGTATATGCATATTTCAAGGAATAGCTTTAGATATGGTGACAAATTTATTTTTAATTATAGATGAAATACATATTAAAGGGACCCAAAAGTTATTTTACAAAACAATCCCTAAAAAATTAGTTGGGAAACTAGTAGCTATCAATTAGAAAATAGCGAAAAACTTATCTAACCATGAAAAGAGAAAAATTATCTAAAGAACGTACCCAATTTAAACTTGTTATACTATTGGATGCTTCTAATTTCTTGTTGGGAAGTAATATAGATAGTTGCTTAAGGTTTTATAAGTCTAGTGAAAAGTGAACAGCTATCATCTTCAAATTGTTAGGCATCTTTGTGCACAATACATAATTGGCCTCATCAAACACCTATTTTCCACTTCCCACATCTTGAGCATAAACAACCTAAACCTTATATTGATATATCTTCTAATATTTGTCCATGCATCAAATTCTATACAACGCCCTTAATGTTTTCTAGCCAAACAAAACAAAAGAAAATAGATTTTCATTAATTATTTTTATCTTCATTTCTAGTCCCATAATTTTTTTCTCATATTTTATATCTTTATAAAGTGATGTAGCTAAAATTTCCCCTATTTTCCATCCTCAAGAATATCTTTATTATTCTAAATTCTCATCTTTCACTAAATAGTTAAAAAATAATATTGTTGGAATGCTTTAGAATAACTAAGAAGGGGTTGAATTAGTTATCCAAGGTCAATATTTATAGATAAAAAAATTTAGTACTTAACAAAGGCATGTGTCATCAAGCCTCCATGCTTAGTATACTAGCTACAGGTTCATCCCTTTGGCCACCAAGTGAAGGAACACCACAAGACACCTTATTTCTCTCTAGTTCACACTATGACACTTTTCTTCTAACATTTTATCTCCTTATATAGAGAATTTATATCTTTTGTCACTTCACCGCAACCATCCATCTTAGGATTAGGTCAAATTCATTGAATCTACACTCTTTTCCATTTTATTTCCTTCTGTAAACTTCCCTTAGAATCCCCTTAAAATTCATCTCAAAATGATTTATGATGAATTTTGTGCCACCATCTCATCATACTTATCTTCTACACACTTCACACAATTCAAGGAATCAACTTTATTAGCTCAAATTCATCAAATCTTCAATCAAAATCATTTTACATTCACTCAATAATAACATGTAGTTTTCTTGGCAATACTTGTCTTTTGATGCTTGGTCAGAACTAGGTTATGTCGTATACACTACGTCTTACTTGTGCTCAACACATATTAAACTTCCTTTACTTGGTACCTACTTAATTTCTCTTTGCTCAGTACATACAGAATTTCCTTCAGTTGGCTTCCAATGTTTTTTTGGTCAAGCTTGGCAGACACATTTATTTTCTTAGTCTTCTTCTTGTCTTTACTCAAGTATACTTTCATTTTAGCCTTAAGTACATAAATAATACAATATATCATCAAAGTCTTACTTGGTCTTAGTACTCATTTTGTACACCATATAACTCAACCTTTCTCTAGGTACTCATGTTATCCTTTCTTTTCAATCATCTTCATCAATCAATCAAATGATAGCATTCAGACCAAATTAGAAACTGTCCCACCAACAAGTAGTAGGTTTGACTTCAGTGACAAAAGAATGATTTTTCCATGATAGGTTTTATCAATATCCTCATATCTATACTTCAACAATCTCCCCCTTTGACATTGATGACAAAGCAATACCAACAACAATACCAAAAAAAACTTAATACCTTGTATTGAAATATCTCCCTCTATCAGTATGTATCTTTCTTCTATATAGGCTGCAATCTCTCTTCTTCTTCTTCTTTAGATATTCAATATAACTCATCCTCTTTCTAATCTGTCTTTTTTTGGTACTAACTCTCCCTTGTACTTGTAGTAACTTGTAGTAAAATCTTTGTATATTCTCCCTCTTTGACAAAAAAGCCAAAGACTTGACATCTTCTCATGTAGTTATTAGAAATTTAGGTTCTTCCTCTATCACCTTGCATGTGACTATAAATCTTCTAGTTCAGCTCCTTCCTTACTTTAGGTAGTTCCTAAAGTAATATCCACTACATCAATTTGTAAAATATGTTATTCAACTTAGTTGATGCAGGGAACTACTCTTTCTTCTTAAGTATCTTTGGATAGTGGTATCACCCCTAGCCTACCTCTAAGATATTCATGTGCATCCTTAGGTAAACCCCTTGTGAATATATTACCTATTTGCTCCTTTATATTCACATATTCCATTCTCACTTCTTTGTCTTGAACCAACTCTTTCAAATAATGATACTTGATTACAATGTGCTTTTTCTTTTTATGCATTACAATGTTCTTAGATATTTTTATAGCACTTGTATTGTCATAGTAAATTACCACAAGTTTAGTAATTTCTTCCTTCATTCCTTTGAGTAATTGTTTGATTCACACCACATATATGCAATTTGTAGTAGCAACCACATATTTAGCTTCAGTAGTAGATTGTGAAATACAATTATGTTTCTTGCTAGTCTAGGTAACCAATCTTTTCCCTAAGAAAAATGCTCCTCCACTTGTACTTTTATGTCATAAATGTTTCTAGCTCAATCGACATCTGTAGAGGCTCTCAATGTACAATGTTTGATTTACTTTAGTAGAATCATCAGTTTTGGATGTCTTGTCACCATAGGAGTACTAATTGGTCTTGAATCTTCCATACCAAAAAAATTCAATATTTCCTTTACATACTTGGACTGAGTAATGTAAATACCATATTTCATATGATAAACTTGTAGTCCAACAAAAAACTTTATTTCTCCAAACATAGGCATCTCAAATTCTTTCATCATTTCATTTGCAAATGACTTACACAATTCATTTTATCCTCCAAATATGATATCATCAACAAATATTTCATCTATTAAAATCCCTTTTCCTCCTTCTATCTTCAAGTATAGATTGTTGTTGTCATCGGTCTTCTCAAAACCAATCTTCACAAGATAGTTATGTAATATTTCATACCATGCTCTAGGAGCTTTCTTTAAACCATATAAATCTTTTGGCAATCTACACACCATGTTCTTATTTTTTGGATCAACAAATCCTTTAGGTTGTTCAATGTAAACCTCCTCTTCTAGTATACCATTCAAAAATCTTGACTTAAAATTCATTTGATAAACTTTGAATCCTTTATAAGAAGGATAAGAAAGTAGAGTTCTTATTCCTTCCAATCTTATAACTAGGGAATATGTCTCTACATAGTCAATTCCCTCTTCTTGTACATAACCTTTGAAGACTAATCTTTTCTTATTCCTTATTAATTCACCATTCACCCACTTGATTCCAATAACATTCTTGTCCTTTGGTCTTGGTACTAGTGTCTATGTTTTTTACTTCTCAATCTGATAAATTTCTTCTTTCATGTCTTGACTCTAGTCTTCATTCTCTAATGCATCCTTTACTAATTTAGGTTCATGTATGCTTTACAAACATGTCTCATTCCTTAATATAGTCCTTGTCTTTGGTCCAACCTCTTTTCTCAAATGATTATTTCACCAGGATGATGTATTTTGACATATTTAGATAAAATTGGCTATGTTTTTCTTTCAACAATAGGTCATTCATGAAGTTCAATCTCAGGTACACTATGTACTTCTTTGTTAGGTAACTTGAAATCCCTCTCTTTTAAATTTTTTTTGGTAACAATTTGTCCTACTATTAGATTTTATAACCTGACCCTTTGATACCAATGTTTGGAGAGATAAAATGATGTTTACCAATAAATGGGTTGGTGTATGTATTCTATCGCTGCCCTCTAGATTATTAGGTATAGCTCCCTATGATTTGTAATGATATGCAATGAATCTATTTTTATGAGATTAGAAATTTTGACATTATAAGCTCTTAACTTGAGAGCAGTAAAGGATAACCAAATTGTTTTTAGGCACAAAAAATTCAAGCAAGATGGATTTTCATAAACTATCACACTCAATGGAGTGATTGTAGTAGATTATCTTGATATTTCTAACCCTTACTTCTATTTTAAATGTAGATTAATCATCTAAATGTAGAAGAGAAATGGAGAAGATATGCACATGAGGGAAAATGGAATTGCTTTCACAATAAGCCTTGAATGAAATAGAATCCAACTAGCAACTAATAGATTCATACACATTTATCTTTCATTTCCCAAAGAAACTATCTAACATGTTATGCAACAAACAAGAGAAGAAACATAACCATATATGAAGAAAGTAAATGGAATCACTATACTACAAACATCAAAGTGAAATGGAATTCATCTTATTATTCATAGAATCATACATGATTGTCTTTCAACTCTTAATCCAAAACTACCCTATGCATGGACCACAAAACATGACAAGAAAATAAGGTAAATAGAATTATAGACCAATTCACCATCAATTTCTCTGACCTTTGTATTATCAGATGAGATTACATATCTCCCCTAGTTCAGTAGAGAAACAAAAAAGAGAATGAAATATGAAATTATACAATGATATGAACACATGGCATATTTTCTATCGATGATTCTAGATCTATGGTACTTCTGAAAATATACGATAACTATTTATCTTCCTACAACTTTAGAAAATCCTATAGAAATCTTCAATTCTTCATATTCTATTGTTTGGCACCAAGTCTGTATGATTCATATTCCAATGGTCACTACTATCTATAATTATAATTATTGATCTTAAACCAACAATCATGATTAAAACATAATAGACTTCTTTGTTTTTCCTTTGTAATTTCCTCTGTGGGTCCCTTCATGTACATGCATTGAATTTTCATTGTGTTGCTATGATTATTCTATGCACAACTCTTTATAGTGATATAATGAAAAGTGTTGATTTATTTTTGATGTAACAGTGGCAATAAATGATCCTAATCCTTTGTTTACTTTGTGATGTAGGTCCACTTTCCAACTATGCACATCATGGAAAATAGGTAGCACTATTCCATTGCTTGTAGAATCTATCATTGGACTACTTTTCTTTGTGGCACTTTGTGGAATATAATGGGCTCATTAGGATACTTGTCATTATGTCATTATGTCACTATGATTAACAATCAAGAAACTTTCCATAGTGACATAATGACAACACTTGATCTCAAGTTTCATCTACAATGATGACTCTTATGGCGATCTTCCCTCAATTGGGTCCCATGAATAGATGTCAACTCATTGCTATGTCACCATGATTATTATTTGTGCATCTCTCCATAGTGAAATAATGACAATCATGGATTTTTTATGATCTGATGGCTAAGGAGATTCATCATTGTCATTGAATATTTATAATTCCATATTTAAAACATCATTCATCGATCTGGTCTTCATTCGATGATCTGGATTTAGTCTCTGATCCATTTGACTTGTCAACTTTAGAATGTGTAGATGTGTAGATTAAAATATAAGCCATTGATTTCATTGTAACAAGAGTCATACCACCTTTGATTAGTTTCTTTCACCATTTCTAATATTTTTTTCTTCTCTTTCATTCAATCTTGATCATCTACATGATCTTCCATGAGAAACTACTACACAACACAAATTCTTGTCTTCAATATGATTAGGAACAAAGAAAGATAAATCAACAGAATATCTAGACCTTCTTCTCATCAGGGAAACACATAACAAACCCTCCAAAACCTAATCACTTAGTCATTGGACTAATATGTTGCTCATTTAATTGATCACATTAGGTTAGCTCAAAGAAATGATGAGAAGAAAGGCCATTCTATGGGAAATCTAGACTCAAAATCAATACATTGACACTTAACTTGACTCAAAACCCTAGAGAAAAAATATATGAATTTAAACTTGGGCAATAACTAGCTTTGTCTAGCGATATCAAAATAGACTAGACTAAACTAGACCAAACTAGGAAAACAACAACAAACTACCTAGGAAAGCAAGCAACTAAGCTAAAGAAAACTACATGAAAGGAAAACCAACCTATCTACTACTATGTAGGGGTTACCTTCTTTCAATTTTGCATTTGATTCAACTTCAAATCTTGCCCATTATTAAGACATGGCAGGGTTTCTTCAGTGGGATATGCCAATTTGAAGGAATTATTATGATTCACTTGAATGATCTAAAAAGGCATTTTCCAAAAAGATTGAAACTTAGAATGCATACCTCTTGGCTCATGTCTCTTATCCCATAGCAACATCAAATCACCTTCCATAAATTTTCTAGGCCTTGCTCTTATATCAAACAACTTCTTTATCCTTCCTTGATGTTCAATGATCTTATCAACCATAAATTCCCTTTATTCTTGCAATTTGGTAAGATATAAGATCATCTTCTTGAATCCATCCTTGAAACATCCTCTTTAGTCATAGTCTTTAATTTACTAGTAGCAAGCTCTGGAGGTTGTGGCAAATTAGCTTCTACTCCATAGACTAATTCAAAAGATGAGATACTAATAGCCCTTTAAGGTGTGGTTATGCAACCCATAAAGCATCATGAATCTTCTTTTGCCAACTTTTTTGATTGTCTGAGGCTAATTTCTTCAAAATATTAATTAGATTCTTATTACTAGACTTAGCCTACCCATTTCCTTGAGGGAAATAGTCAGAGGAATGCCCAACTTTAATACCATTATCATAGCAAAAGTCAATAATCTCTAAAGAGGAAAATTAAGATGCATTATCCCTTATCAACTTTACAAGAACTCCAAACCTGATCAATATATTCTCTTTGAGAAATTCACGTCCTACTTCTGATGAAGTCTTCTTCATTAGCTTTTCTTGAACCCATTTACTAAAATAGCATGTGGCAGTCAGTATGTAAGAGTTTCCTTGATTGGAAGGAGTATTAATTGGACCTATAAAATCTAAACCCTATTGATGGAAGAGACCTTTAGTTACCACAGGGCTAAGAGGTAAGGCAACAAGCTAGGGTTTACTAGTAAACATCTTGCATTTTTCACAATTATCAACCCACTTATATGCATCTTTGAACATGCCAGGCCAATAATATCATTGCCTCAAAATTTTAAATTCAATGATAGTAGAAGAAAAGTGTCCTCCACATGCCTCATTATGAAGAGATGTCAACAATTTTACTTTCTGCTCTTTATCCACACATCTCAAAAATGTTCCATTAATTGCTCTCTTCTACAAGACATCATCATGAATCACATACTTCAAGGCTTTTGTTTTTATATCCCTTCTTTTCTTAGTAGTAAATCCATCAAGGCATTCACCATATGTTAGAAAATAAGCAATGTTTGAGAACTAAGGATCTTGAAGACTTACCATAATAATTTTTGGAGTATCTTCTTCTTTGAATTGTTGATCTTCTTCTAAGGCTTTATAGAGTGCATTACCTCTTACAAGTTTGGTTGGCTTAATTTTTATATCATATTCTTGGACTTTTGCTATCCAAACTCCCCTATTATTACAACCAACCTCTTGTTGTATCAAAATACTTTTTACTGTAGGATCTAGAACTTATATCATTGAATGAGAGTGTAGTACATAAAATCTAAAAAATTTAAAGGCTCTCACCAGTGCATATGCATGTTTTTCCATTTGTAATTATCTTATTTCTTGATTCTTCAATTGTATCCTCATGAAAGAAATCAGAGCTTGTATTCTCTCTTTATTTTATTGCATCAATATAGCTAACATAGTATGTTTTGAGGCATAATAGTAAATGATGAATTATTTAGTGTAGTTAGGGCATACAAGCACAAGGGCTTTGGAAATAGCACCCTTTATATCTTCAAAAGCATTTTTTTCAACATCACTCCATTTAAAATTTGTATTACCTTTCATCATATCAACTATACATCTAACAATTTTAGAGAAATTAGGCACAAATCTCCTCAAGAAATTTACCTAGCCAAAGAAGGACTTCACTCCAACTTTACTCAATGGTAGATGTAATTTTTGGATAGCTTTAACTCTATTTGGATCAATCTACACTCCTTCTTGGGATACAATATTACCAAGAATCTTTCCTTCTCTCACACAAAACACTGACTTCTTTGGATTCAGTGAGACACCTTGTTCTCTACATCTTTGTAACACTTTTCCTAGATCTTTGATATGATCTTTTCTTTTCTTAGAAAATACTATCAAATCATCAAGGTATATTAAAATTATTCTATCTTTCAAACCACCAAAGGCCAAATTCATACTACGCTAAAAGGTTGCACTAGAATCAATTAAGCCAATAGACATTCTATTATAGGAAAAAGTACCCCATGGTGTAGTAAATGTAATTTTTAACTGATCTGCTTCATTTACCTAAATTTTATTATATCCTAAAAATCCATCTAACATGGACATCATTTCTAATCCTACAACAATTTGTAAGAGATGATCCATAGTAGGGAGAGGAAAATTATCTTTGAGTGAGACTTGATTTAGATTTCTAAAATCTACAAAAATTCTTATCTCTCTATTCTTCTTCCTCACTAGCACAATATTAGCAACCTATGTAGAATGATGAATAGGATATATAATTCTAGCCTACAACATTTTGTCAATCTCCTTGAAGATTTCTCCTTCAACTATAGGGTTATAATTTCTTTGTTTCTGCTTGAATGGTGTTGCTTCTGGTTTAAGATGGATTTCATGTTTGAACTTTCCACCCATGAAATTATTTAGGTCTTCATAACTCCAAGAAAATACATCTTGAAATTCAATAAGTAATTTCTTGATTTCTACCCTCTCCTTTGGTGTGCAATAATTTCCTATGTTTATCATCTTTAGGATGACTTTTGTCCCTATATTGATTCCATCATATTCACCACAAGTTTTTCTTTTCTTATCTCTTTCCCTCTTTATGTATATATCATTTCTATCAAAAAAAAAAATCTAAAGAGATTAGATGGGGTGAAATCTTATTACCTTTCAATTAAATCATATTAGGATTTGTTTTCTTTTGATCACCTGTCACTAAATCATCACAATTTGTATTAATGCTTCCTTCAAAATACAACCATTCAAAAGGATCTTCCCCTTTAATGAATTTTAGTATTTATTTTCCATTTTCAAACACCTACCATGAATCTTCATTATCAGGGACATTGGGCCTGAATAGAACTTCTACTTTATAGATCTGATCTTTTAAATCAAGACATGGTAGGAGCAAAGATGCAAAAACTACCAAAGAATTAGCTCTTGAATTGAATTATCTAGGTACTAATATAATTGAGAAAGTATCTACACTCTCAATTTCATCCCACCCCTTATTATGGTAGCCTTTCAATCTTCAATTCTTTACCGCATTTTTTTTTTGACTTGTCTCATCACCAACTCTGCATCTCCTTGAGCTTTAAGTACCTTGACTCGTCTTTCTTTTGTTGCCATTATTCTAAGGAGAAGAGCTTCATATTATGTTTTTTTTTTAGTATTTTTAAAATCTAACTTATAAGCCAATCAAGTCATTTCCCCACTAGGTGATGTCAACACTATCCCTCCACATGAACCAACATTATAACAACTGCCATCAAATTCTACAGTCCACAACTGATCATCTTTATTTTGCCTTGATTCTTTTGAAAAGAATGTAATTACCAAACTAAATTTCATGATACAAGACCTGAGATGTAAGATCATCTAATTTTAGGACAGTGAATTTTTCCTTTTCTTCTAGTTCTAGCTTCACCTTTTTATCTCCAACTTGGATAGTGGCACAAGAGTGGTCTAGTTTTATCTCTTCCCCCATGTCTTTGTAAAAACTTCTACTTAGGAGCATGCCATAGCTTGTAGGTATATCTACCATTGGAATAGTGAGCTTTAACCTATTGGAAGGGTAGGTAGCAAGGACAACGTGAGCATCTTTTATCTATCCAAGGAAGGGAATTTGTTTTGCATCCATTAAATAACATCTACCAAAATTTTTAGTCAATGGAACTCCTAAATATTTTTCTATAGAAGAAGGCATTGCATTATCAAAGGCTCTTGAATCTATGATGTAGTTACTCAATCTATTTACATTGATAAACAAGGAAATGTAGAAGGGATTTGGTTTTTGATGTGGGCATGTGGCTAAGACAATAGGTTTTTCTTCTTTAAACAACTTAGGGAGTACAACATCTTCATCAGTCAACTAAGTTCCACTAGTACTAGCTTTGTTGTGATGATAAACATTAGCATTAATATTAAGAGGACCCCCATCCTTATTATTACAATGATCAACTAATCTTTTCAATTGATTAGGATTATATTTCAAGTACTCTAATGGAGATATCTAGATTCTTACCTCTTCATAGTATTATATGAAGTCAAAGGAATTAGTTGACTTACCCTTGTGCTCCTTTTGTGTAGTTGAAGTTACAATGCCACTATCTTTGTCAACTTTGTTTTGATGGTGGATTATTTTTTTATAGGAATTGAATTGTTAGTTTGATTTCTGTTCTTTTGACCTTTTGTCATTACTATTAACTAAGGCCCTTCTATAGTTGCAAAACAATCATCTCCTACCTGTAAATCTGATTTATACTCTAAGAAATAGTTTTCAGAGTCACCACAAGGAGCATGATCATCCTCACTTTTAGGATATTCAATTGTTTGTTCTTTGTTATCCACCATCTTTCAATATTTGATCATATCAACACATGTATCTACATCATGATCTACTATTAGATGAAAAGCACTCATATTTTGTCTTTTTGGAGCAGTACTTTCAATGTTTTACCTCTATTTGGGTTTCTATAACCTTCTTGATGAGGTTGATGAAAATAATGAGCAGGCCTATTAATTTGTTTCTTTAAAGAAATGAGCTCATTAGAAAAAATTTGAAGCATGGCTTCTATATTGTTTGAAGTACTAGATGTATTACTCATGGTTCTAGATTAAAATTCTCTTTTCCACTTACTAGATGTTATCATATCATCCTCCATCTCCACAGCTAGTGTTTGAGAAGCTTGTAAGTTTACTACATTTTCTCATCTGATTTAATATTCTAGATTAGGAGGCATACAGCTAATGTAGAAAGTGTTCTTATTATCATTTTTAGGTGCACTTTTAGTAGGTATTCTTTTGATGAGCTTATTGAATCTTACATTAAAATCTCTTATAGAAACTAATGGTTTTTTCTTTATCCGTGCCAATTACAACAACAATACTTGTGTATCCTTTGTATGTTTGTAACATTCCTCAAACCTTTGTTTCATAATATCCCAATTTGTAATGCATCTTGTAGGTAGGTCTTGAAACTAATCAGCAACATTGTCTACAAGTGTATCTACAAACATTTTGATAGCCACATCCTCATGTTGATGATTTACTACACCACAAGTGTTATTGAAAGAACTTAGGTTTTGTTCTATAGAGATGGTACCATCACCATTAAATTTTTGAAAGTTCTTCCTTGATGCTCTTGGAAAATTATTATTAGCTCAAAAGGAAAGAGGACCAATGGCATTTCCCCAAGGAAGTTACATAGCTATTGGTAAAATATTCTAGTTTGTCTGAAAAGTAATAGAAACTAGAAGTGTTGAACTAATCAACAAAAAAGCATCAAAAGTAGTAGGAATGGAAGTCCTAGAAATAGGAAGAGAAGAAGATTGACTTCTCTATGTTCTATTATGAGGAACAACTATAAACAATAGAGTATCTTGGAGTTTCTTGGTCACAGATTCCCTTGCACGTGCTCTTCATCTTCTGTAAAAGTCTACTAGGATAGGAAAATTGGCCTTCTTGAGATCTTCATAGATTGGGTCAATATTTATTTTCTCCTTGGCACTCCTAGTATATTTGGAATCCAAAGCATATCAAATATTCAGAAAAAATGGTGTTTTGAATTTACCTTACTAGTCTTCAATTTTGAATTTGCTTTTTTTCTTCAATAGGTTGAGGCTGTAAAACTAGTATCAAGTCCTTATGGAAAACAAATCATTACCACAAGTCCTTTCCTACAACTCAAATATATGGAATGAGATTGAAAATTAATATGAAATCAAATTCTTTAGAGCTTTCATGTAAATCTTCCTAGCAGAGTTGCCAAAAATTGTTGGTTAACAGTTTGTCCTCCTATTAGATTTTATAACTTGACTCTTTGATACCCAATGTTTGGAGAGACAAAAGGATGTTTACCAAAAAATGGGTCAGTGTATGTATTCTATCACTACCCTCTAAATTATTAGGTATAGCTCCCTATGATTTGTAATGATATGCAATGAATCTATTTTTATGAGATCAAAAGTTTTGACATTATAAGCTCTTAACCTGAGAGCACTAAAGGATAACCAAATTGTTTGTAGGCATAAAAAATTCATGAAATATGGATTTTAATAACCTATCAAACTCAATGGAATGACTATCATGATAATTCTAACCCTTACTTCTATTCTAAATGAAGATTAATCATCCAAATATAGAAGAGAAACGAAGAAGATATGCACATGAGGGAAAATGGAATTGGTTTCACTATCGTCCTTGAATGAAAGGGAATCCAACCAACAACTAATATATTCATACAATTTTTTCTTTTATTTCCCAACAAAACTATCTAACATGTTATGAAACTAACAACAGAAGAAATAGAACCATATATGAAGAAAGTAAATGGATACACTATACTATAAACATCAAAGTGAAATGGAATTCATCTTATTATTCATAGAATCATTAATGATTTTCTTTCCACTATTAATGTAAAACTACTATATGCATGGGCCACAAAACATGACAAACAAATAGGGTAAAAGGAATTATAGATAAATTCACCATCAAGTTTGTCAACCTTTGTATTATAATGAGATAACATTTATAGTTTTTTGTCATCCCTTAGTTTAGTAGAACAACAGTCACAAAATAGAAAAGAGAATAAAATATGAAATTATCCAATGATATGAACATGTGGCATCTTTTCTATCAATGATTCTAGATTCATGGCACTTCAAAAAACATAAAATTACTATTCATCTTCGTGCAACTTCAGAAAATCCTATAGAAATCTTCATATTCTTCTATTTATGCCAAGTCTATATAATTCATATTCCAACAATCACTGCAATTTTGAATTCTTACCATCGATCTTAAACCAATGATCACAATTAAAACATAATAGACTTCTTTATTTTTCCTTTTTAATTTCCTTCATGGGTCCCTTCATTTACATGTGTTGAATTTTGTTATGTCACTATGATTATTCTACACACAACTCTTTATAGTGACATAATGACAAGTGTTGATCTATCTTTTATCTGAGGATGGTGATAAAATATCTTAACCCTTTGTTTACTTTACAATGTGGGTCCACTTTCCAACTATGCACATTGTGGCAGACAAGTGGCACTATTTCATTACCTAGAGAATCTGATGTTGGATTGCTTTGCTTTGTAGCACTTCGCGGAATATAATGGTCCCATCAAGACATGTGTCATTCTATCATTATGTCACTATGATTAACAATCGATCAAATTTCCATGGCAACATAACAACAACCCTTGATCTCAAGTTTGATCTATAGTAATGACTCTTTTGGCAATCTTACCCTCAATCGAGTCCCATAGAAAGATGTCAACTCATCACTATGTCACCATGATTATTCTTTGTGCAACTCTCCATAGTGACATCATGACAATCATGGATTTTTTTAAGATTTGATGGTTGAGGAGATTCATCATTGAATACTTATAATTCCATCTTTAAAACATCATCTGTCAATCTGGTCTTCAACTGACATTCTAGATTTAGTTTATGTACCATTTTACTTGTCAAATTTGAAATGTAGATGTGTAGATTAAATATAAGCCATCAATTTCATTGTAAGAAGAGTCATACCACCTTTGATTGGTTTCTTTCACCATTTTTGATGACTTATTTGCTTCTCTTACATTCTATCTTGACCATCTGCAAGATCTTCCATGAAAAACTATTACACATCATGAATCCTTTGTTGGAAATATTCAAGATTATGCTAGGTTATTGAGAGGGGAGGGGTGAATCAATAGCCTCAAAAACTTTATCAAATTGAAATCTTAATTGCTATAATCCAATTGCCATTTAGTTCATCAAATCAGATCTAACTGCATGCATGAGAAACTAAAAACATAAAACATTCATAACACTTGAACACAATAATTTGGTGACCCAAAAACCTTCCAAATAGAAAGTAAAATTGGGGTGGGGATGATACCCACAAAACTTTAGTACTACAGCATAAAGTTTGCTTGTTAAGGCTTACAATGATCACTTCTGATGATCTACCCTATTAGGAGCAATTAGGACTGCTAGGTCCACCTTGTTAAAGGTTTTACAAACATACAACGAAGTATGCACTCTGTTAAATGATTTGAGAAAAGACTATTAAGTCTACCTTGTTAAAGGATTTGGACTGGTTCATCTGTTAGGATGAAACAATAGATCTTTGACTTACAACTAGATTGCTCATAGATATTCTTTGAAGTGTTGATCAACTTTTGTGATGGATATGTCTCTACTGCTCCTTTACTACTATGGCCTTACAATACACTTCATCTATTGTTGATTTACATCTGCATGCTTCTATTTCACATTATTTTCACACTTTCATACTACTTTGGATATGATACAATAAATTACATATATATCAACCCAATTTACATAATTAAAAAGTTGGCCAATATACAAGTTAACACCAATATTACAAAGCTAGCCCATATGTAGATACTTGAGTTCTGAAGACTGACTTGGTGAAGTGCTGATGCATGGCACCTATAGTCATTACTCAGCATCATCATGTATTTGGTAGAAGTAGAAGCTCAGTCCATACTAATCACTTCAATGTAGTCTTGAACTCGGTCTGCACTAGTGACTTGTTAGATACTGTGTAACTTGGTATAAACTAAATTACTCATTTACCATGACTGCACTCGGTAAACACTAATCACCACATAGCTTGGTTAACACTAACTTTTCTTCTTATGAACTGCTAGCTTGGTAGAAACTACAAAGCTTGGTAACTAGTGAAATGCTCAAGTTGAATTGTTGGACTTCACACTACCTGAATTCCCTTAGTAACCACCAAAATGCTCAGTAGGAATTATAGTGCTCGATGGCTACTAAAATACTTGGCAAACACTATAGACTACTCAATGAGCTCGGTAGCCATACAAAATCTATATAAGTATTGTCACTATAAAAAACTTGACTAAATGTCAAAAATCTCCCCCTTTGGCATTAGTGACAAAAACACTAATTAGCCAAAACTTATATACATCACAGTGTGGTACTAGCTCGGTATGGTATACTATTTTTGAGATTTTTCAAAAAATTCTTTGTAAGTATATACAGTATACTATATTTTCAAATTCTCTACTATATACACTTTCTCCCTTTGCATGATTCTCCCCTATACAATATACATAGTACAACAAGTGTCTCGCCCCATATATGTATACTAAGTGTCTCTCCCCATATATACATACTAAGTGTCTCTCCCCCTTTTTGACAATAATGCCAAAGATTTATTTGAAACTTATTTGCATGGAGACACCAATATAGGAAAGAAAATTAGAATGCACCTTAAGTATGAGTGCTAGGGTTCTATCACAATTCTCTTGCAAAACTTTGCATGTATGTAGAGAAACTTGCACTTTTGCAAAGAGTTCTGTCATGTGATCTGCAATGGAGAAGTCATTGTCATGGACCAATTTTTTTGAATAAACAATATGCTTTTGCATTGTATCCATGATGGGAAGGATCATATTCTAAATATCTATCAATGTAGACCAGATCCTTGCTTCTTCTCTCAACAACTCTACCTACATATCTAACAAGAATCTAATTTTCATATGGTATGCAGAGCTTGAACTAGGGTCAAGTTACAACTATTGTGCATTGGCCTTCAGATCTTCATCAATCTTTGTCATTTTTCTATTTATCTCCTTTGTAAACTTGGTAACATTACACAAATTTCCAAAAATTGATTTTACATTTGTGTGAGAGGTTTCAAGATTTGTCAAAATTGAGGCAAGCTCCACTTGTTGAATGGCAATTTGTTGAGCAATGTGCTCAATCACTTTATTATGAAATTTCTTTTCTGCTTTCTCAATCAATTTTTCTTGACCACTAGAGTCCTCATTAAACTTCTAGATTGCCTCTTCTAATTGAAACAAAATGTGTTGAGAAGTATCAACTTCAACACCTATTGCCTCAATCAAGATGTTCTTGGCATCATCAATGATTTTATATTCTCTGTCTCTCTCCTCTCCAAATTTCTTTTGGTTTGCCTTCTTTTGGAGGAGTTGACTAGTTATATGCATTTGATCTATAGTGATATTCTCAAAGTATCATTTGGGAATCTCAATCTTCTCATCTAGGTCTATATTCTCATCTATCTCCTTTCCTCTACTCAAAAATCTTGTACTCAATTGAGCCTTAGGTTCAACTATCCTTGTACTTAATGCCTTTGAATCCGGAATGGAAACAATAGTAGAGATCGTAGGACTAGCAATGAAAATTGATATAGTGCCAACAAATGGAATACTGACTAGTCTTCTTACTGAATCCAAGACTAAAGTATTTATAGAAGTATCCAAAACTAAAGAATCCAAAATTTTAGAACTCAAAACTAAAGTACTTACTAAAGAGCTCAAAATTGTAAAACATACTATATCGATTATTGATGAAGCTAACTTGAGAGCTAAAGAAGAGGGAGGCTACAGTTTAGTGGATGAAGTGGTAGACACTTTTATGAGTGATGTGTTGAGCTATGAGGGAGAGAAGAGTGATTGGAAATTTTATGTATCTTCTATGGTCACAATCAAAATTGCTGAAGCTATCTCTAAGTTTGATGTAGTTGATGGTTTTCTTGGAGAGTGAGGAAGTGAGGCAATGATTACAGTTGCTATCTTCATAGGATCAGTCTCCTCATCTTCTTTATCTTCCTCATTAGCTATTCCCTCTTTATCTTCTTCAACTTCTTCATTATCAAAATGTGTTGGCTCAGAGTAAGTTTCTTCTTCTTCATCATCATTGTCATCATCCTTGACTTCGACTGTGAAGTCCCTTTGTTTATGCAAGTGATAAATATTCTTCCACATACTTGTGGCATTCTTAACCATATGCTCTATATCCTTTATCAAAATTAAACAAGTATTGAATCTAAGAGTCATCTTATCTTCATTTTTCTTTAAGGAGTCTTTTACCTTAGCATTTCTTATGCTTGGAAGAAATTGCCTCAGGATTTTCATAGATATCTTTAGCTATTCACATAGCAAAGTCCCATATTGGCCTTATTTTCTCCAATAATTCATTAGAGATTTGGGAGGCTATCTGATCAGGGGAATACTTCCATTTTCTCATCTTGGTTAACACCAATTCTTCAACCTATTTCTTCTTAGACTCTAACCTGGTTTCATACTTTAATTATTTGAAGTTGCTTATGCCTATACCTTCTTCCAATTGTTTCAATTTTTCTTAGAAGGTGGGAGGAGGTTTGCTTAAAAAAACTTCATTGCCTTTCTTCCTTGATCTTCTGGTAAAAACTGTAGTGGATGGCTTGGTGATGATTACCTTGCCCTTCTTCTTCACTGGCTCTTCTTCCTTTTCAAACTCCTCTTCATCCTCTGCTTCCTCAACATCTTCTCCTTTTCCTCTGGTCAACATAAGAGGTGCACTTGCTTTGATTTTTGCTATTCTCCTCTTTCCTTTGTTAACCACCTATGAAAGCTTGATTTCAAGCTCTATTCTTGCCTTGGCCTCATCGTATGTTCCAAAGTGTGGTGCCTTTGGATCAACAAGTTCATTTATCAAGGCTTCAATAATGTCTTTTTCTTCATCTATGTTTACCTCATAGGGAAGAGGTTTCACCCATACAACTCTAGGTTTTACTGCCTGAATGTAGACTTTGTCATAGTCTACGATGAAACAAACATCATCTTTGTAGTCTTCTACCAATTTCTTGGGTATCCTGAATCTGTTATTCACTTTCTCCTTGAAGAAATAAAAATAATTATCCATTATACTAACAAAATTCTCTCCCATTTTTGCAATATACTCATTAATCTAGTATAACGCTAGCACATCCTTTCTCCATACTACCATGCCTTTTGAAGGGAAAAACTTTTGAACATAGAATAATGAACCAAATTTGCAAGGTTTGTTCTTGGAGGTTCTAATACTTTCCATGTTTTTGTTAAATTGCTTCAACAACAAATCTGCAAGATCATGTGATAGATTTTTCTTCACAACTTTGTATGCCAAGTCTACTACTTCACATGACACACTATTTAGATGGCTGAAATTGTAAATCTTATGAGCTATCACATGTATGCCAAATTTTAGTTTTGCATCTGTTATGTTGTTGATCTTCATACCTCTATCATCCCACTCGATTAGGGTTTTCTTTTCTAGCTCCACCCAACCTAGGGTTTTAATGGTTTTTACTTTAGAGAGCATGGAAAGTTTCCTACCAAAATTTTAAAAATACTCTAAAAGGCTTCCCCAGCTTGAGATGCATGCAATATACAAATTATGCTACCAATACAGTATCTCAATCATCTCCAAACTTGGTCTTTTTGCCTATTCCCAATGAAGAAATGTCAAATTTAGGACCTTCATGACCTCAGTCACCACTACAGTCTCATCCTCTAGAAGAACTCCATTTACACATAATTCTCCTAGGGCATCATCCATCTCTAGCATTCTAATTTCCTAAATTGTACACTTAAAATGAGTTTGTATATCATTAATGAGTAGTACCTTGGGAAGGATCTGCGATTGTGCTCTATTTGGATTGAAGGTTTCAGCAATTACCAATACAAGTTTGAAATCAGGTGCTTTCCATTTGACTCATCGAACCAACATTCTAACCCTTTCCTTGCTTTTCTATTCTTACTTGATGCCACCATGGCTACTCGGTAAGCTATGAAAAACTTTGAAGAATTTATCTACAAATTCTACTCAAAGTTCCTTGATCTCTCTGTAATTCACTTGATCACAATAACACTTAGAATTCTTGATGAAAATGAATTTGATTTCCTATTTTTTGTTAAAAAATTTCCATTAATGCTTGGTACAAAGGTAGCTATGATGAAATCATTATGCACGACAGTTTGTGTGATAGTTTGTGTGATAGCCTATCATTCACTATCTATTCGGATTTCTTAGTAAAGGCTTCATAACATGGAAACCATGTGTGACTTGTTACTCCCAACTTTTCTCGGTAGAGTCCATGACCCAACCTTACTCAGTAGAGAGGGTAACTCTATAATAACTAATACTGATCTCACTTGATGATTCTTTTGTATCTTGAATACTGATTTGGATCTTTGTAACCTTTCAATTGGAACTATTTGGATGTGATCTTGATAACGTAATTCCAATTCTTCCTTAAGAGCTTAGTTGGAAATGGCTGAGTCACCCACTTCTTGAGTGACATGACCATCATTTCTTGAACTACCTTCCTCTAAAGATTTAGGAATCTATTGTTACCTCATTTTCTTTCGAATTTTATCTACTTTTAGTTTCTTTTCATCTTGAATTCTACCTGTATTCATGTTATTCTTAGCTAGATGACCAATTTCTATACAAGTGAGAAATCTTATGGTGGTATCCCTCTTCCTTGTGTGATGTTTAACACAATTCATGCCAATGTTTCCATATTCTCTATAGTAATGACATCTAAACCAAGTGTTGTAGTCCCAACCAAATATTGTTTTCACTATTTTCTCTGCTATATTAAATGACTTGGTTTTGCAGTCTAATGCCTTGTGACCTTGTTTCTTCTATTTGTGACACTTGACTTCAAATTTTGGTTTCTCTTTTCATTTATTAGCCTTGTGACCATGTTGATTGCAAATGTAGCACTACCATTGAATTTTGTTTTACCATTACTCCAACATCTATTTTATGTATGACCTATCTTACCATAGTGATTGCAAGTATGCCTTTAATTCCTTTGAGCACCTTGTTTTGAGGATTCACCTTCTTCTTTGTATCTAATTTTTGCTTTACCCTTTTTTCTATAGAGATTATATTCATTTAGTTGATTTAATTGATTCATGTCTACTTGGGATTTCATCATTCTTTCACTAATTTTCTTTTCAATGTTTAGGTCATTTTTCAATTTTTCACTAATTTCCTTTTCAAATCTCAACTCACTTCTTATTCTTTCATTGATTTTTCTTTCCAAATTTAGATCATTTCTTAATCTTCCATTGATCTATCTTTGGCTCATGATTTCCTCATTTGCATTGGAGATTTGATCCATAAGATCTACATGCTAAAGGGATTGGTTCTGGATCTTATTGTTCCTTCCATCCATTTCTTCTTTCATCGTGTTCCTTTATTCCAAGATTTCACATAGCCTTACTGACTAAATTTCTTGTTCTCTTTTGAGATTTCTTACTTCTTCTTAGAGGGAACCATTCTTCTCTAAGAATTCTTTGATTGCATCATTTGCTTCATCTAAACTACTTGAAGGGAAAAATTCTTCAATATTTTCTTCAATATACTGATGATCATTCATTTGATTTGCAAGTTCCTTCCTTCTTTTCAAGGATTGGAAAAGTTTCTCCTTAGCTTGATTGAGTTATGAAATGGCCATTTCTAGATCCAACTTTTCATTTTCAATTGCCTTTTCAAGTTTGAATATCTCCATTGTCTTTGATCTTTTCTCAAGCTATCAAACTTTATCCTAAGAACCACAAATCTTTGATACCAATTGTTGGAAATATTCAAGATTATGCTAGGTTACTAAAAGGGGAGGGGTGAATCAATAACCTTAAAAACTTTATCAAACTTAGATCTTAATTGCAATAATCCAATTACCATTTATTTCATCAAATTAGATCTAACTGCATGCATGAGAAACTAAAAACATAAAACATTCATAACACTTGAACACAATAATTTGGTGACCCAAAAACCTTCCAAATATAAAGTAAAATTGGGGTGGGGATGAAACCCACAAAACTTCAATAATATAGCATAAAGTTGCCTATTAAGGCTTACAATGATCACTTCTAATGATCTACCCTGTTAGGAGCAATTAAGACTGCTAGGTCCACCTTGTTAGAGGTTTTACAAACACACAATGAAGTATGCACTCTGTTAAGAGATTTGAGAAAAGACTATTAAGTCTACCTTGTTAAAGGATTTGGACTAGTTCACCTATTAGGATGAAACAGTAGATATCTAACTTACAATTGGATTGTTGATAGAGATTCTTTGAAGTGCTAATCACCTTTTGTGATGGATATGTCTCTGCTGCTCCTTTACTGATATAGCCTTACAATACAGTCGGTCTACTACTGATTCACATTCACATGCTTCTATTTCACATTATTTTTACACTTCCATACTAATTTGGATATGATATAGTACATTACATATATATCAATTCAATTTACATAATTACAAAGTGGGCCAATATACAAGGTAACACCAATAATACAAAGTTGGCCAATATGTAGATACTCAAGTTCTGAAGACTGACTTGGTGAAGTTCTGATACATGACATCTACTGTCATTACTTGGCATCATCATTCATCCAGTAGAAGTAGAAGCTTGGTCCATACTAATCACTTCAATGTAGTCTTGAACTCAGTCTGCACTAGTGACTTAGTAGATACTATGTAACTTGGTATAAACTAAATTACTTGTTCACCATGATTGCACTCGGTAAATACTAACCATCACATAGCTTGCTTAACACCAACTTTGCTTCACGTGAGCTACTAGCTCTATAGAAACTACAAAGCTTGGTAACCACTAAAATTCTTGGGTTAAACTATTGGACTTCACACTACCTAAATTCCCTTGGTAACCACTAAAATGCTCAATAGGAACTATAGTGTTCGATGGCTACTAAAATACTTGGCAAACACTGTAGACTATTCAATGAGCTTGGTAGCCATTCAAAATATGAATAAGTGTTTTCATTAATAAAAAACTTGACTAAATTTCAATATCCTTGTCTTCAACATGGTTAGCAATAAAGAAAAATGAATCAGCAGAATATGCAGACCATCTTCTTATCAGGGAAACACATAACAAACCCTCCAAAACCTAGTCACTTATCCATTAGACCAGTGTATTAATCATATGATTTCCTACATCAAGTTAGTTCAAAGGAATGATGAGAAGAAAGGTTATCCTATGGGAAATCTAGACTCAGACTCAAGACATGGACACTTGACTTGACTCAAAACCCTAGAGCAAAAAGATATGAACTAAAACTTGGGAAACAAATTGTTCTCAACATCAAAATGAACCTTAGCTTTTGATTGTAACTCTGGTCCTAAATGCAACTTGAAATCCATTGTATGTGACTTGGCAATCATTAATTCTTGTTGTTTAGCAACTATAGTATCATCAGCATTAGAAGACATGCCTTCATAGTAGTACATAAAGTATTTATAATTCTCAAGTTCCTTCTTTTGTTCATCTTCATGTATTTTTGTATATTCATTAAGTTTTACATTTGCACTTACCTCAAGTTTGTTAGTGTTTGTATTTAAACACTTATAAGCTTTACTTCTTGTGGAATAACCTAGGAATATGCATTCTTCACTTTTTTCTTTCATTTTACCATTTCTATTGTCCTTAAGAATGTAAAACTTGCTCCAAAATACCTTAAAATATTTGACATTGGGTGAGCATCCATACCATAATTCATTTTTAGAATATATAGTCCACTGATATAACTAGGGCGGGGGGTGTGAATCAATTATCCAACTATTATCTCAATTATCAACCTTAAAAAAACTTAACCATATGAGTAATATAAACTAAAACCGCAATAAGACACTCATACACAATAACACTAGATATGTTAACTAGGGAAACCATTGATCAGAGGGAAAACCCTAGTAGGGATGATACCCACAAGATGATGTACTAATATAAATGCTCCTTGTTAGAGGATGGACCTTATTAGGAGTCTATGAATACAGTTAGTACATATGAGTCCCTGTTAGGAGACTTTGAATCCCTATTAGGAGATTCCAACCCTGTTAGGAGTTGTGCAAACCCTATTAGGAGTTGTGAAAGATAGCTGGACCTACTGCCCAAACAGCTTCAAGGGAAAGACCATTGAACCCATTGTCTGAATGATCTTTGTACTATTCCTTGCAAAATAATAGAATTGTAGTGTATTGTTCCTTTCTCTTCCTCTATTCTAAATCATCAAAGACACTATTCAATAGTGCTCTGTACCACTAGATTGATGCACTCTCTACATCATCTACTCAGAAGTAGGCAGGGGCATAACTTGAAGCATACCTCTCAAGTAATCAAATGTATCTTTAGGAAAAGGCTTCATAAATATATTTGCAATCTAATCTTTAGTACTCACATACTCCAATCTAATCTCATTTTTTGTTGCTTTCTTTCTTATCATATGATGCTTAATAGATATATGCTTAGTCTTAGTATTCAATATAGGATCTTAGACATACTCACTATACTATTTTTATTACAGTAAATGATAACAAGTTCTTCAAACTCAATTCTAATATCCTTTAGCACTTGCTTCATCCACATAAATTGATTATAGTTATTTGTTGTTGCAACATACTTACTCTACAAAATACAATCTTTCTTCTTTCTTAGCTAAGAAACCAATCTTCCTCCAAGAAATAATGCTCCACCATTGATGCTTTTTTTGGCATCCATACTGCCTGCCCAATCTGCATTAGTATATGCACATAGAGTGAATTCACTCAATCTGTCATACCAAATTCTATAGTTAGATTTCCTTTCAAATATCTAAATATTCTCTTTATTGCTGCAAAATGATACTTCTTAGGATCAGCTTTAAATCTAGCTACATTCCCAACTACATTTTCTATATCTAGTTTGGTGTGAGTTAGATACTGCAAACCTCCAATCATAAATCTATACTTCTTCTGCTCTACTACCAGTGTCTCATCTTTTCTAGATAACTTGTAACTAGTTATCATAGGTGTACCAATAGGTTTACAACTTTCCAAACCAAACCTTTTCAACAGATCATTCAACTATTTAGCTTGTGAAATTAAAATACCATCACTATTCTATATAATCTGCAATCCTAGGAAAAAACTTCATTTCTCCTATCACATTCATTTCAAACTCATTCTTCATCTCTTCAGAAAACTTATCCCTTGCTTCATCATTACCTCAAAAAATGATGTCATCAAAAAATATTACAATAATCAGCAAAGTATTTTCAACTTCTTTCAATTACAAGTTACTATCTACCATCCTTTAGAAAATCCAAGCTTTGCCAAATAATTGTCCAACCTTACATACTAGGTTCTGGGTGCTTTTTTTTTAGACCATATGAATCTTTCTTTAGTCTACATACCATGTCTTTGTCTTATAATAAAGGAAAACCTTTAGGCTACTCAATACATACCCCTTCTTCAAATTCTCCATTCAGAAAGGCTGATTTATCATCCATCTTGTTGGTCTTGTTTTCACTTCAGTTCTATCTAAATATATCTCTAAGTGAATGTTCCAGGGTCATTTTGTGAGAATTAGGATTTGGTGTCTTTAATTTTTTTAACCCTAGAATAACCCTAATTCTTTTTTCACTAAATGTTTCCCTAGAAAACTTTGGTTTGTATGCCTTTTCAAATTAAAATGCACGAGAGAAATCATTTTAAATTTCCCCTTTTTATTTCTAGGAATCTTTTAAAAAGTTGTTCACATCAATTGTTTAAATATTTCCTGAAGTTCCTAAAATGATTTTAACCCAAGCTTTTATCTTTATTTTTTTGTGGGTTTATGTTTCTATTTGAAAAAATCAAGGAAATACTACACCATTAGATCTTCTCAAGATTGATAGTGGTCACTATGTTGCTATAAGAATCACTGCCTTTTATTCCTAGCGACATAGAAACCAAGAAATGTTCACTCATGAGACCCAGTTAATAAAGAACAAGGTTTTAAAGTGAGTGGCCCACACCATCAGATCTTCCTATGATTGATAGTGGTCACTTTGTCATCATGGGAAACTACAAGGTTTTTACCCTTGGAGACATAGTGACTGCCTGCCCACATGGTTTTGTGGTGAGACCAACCCCTAAAGATAGTGTCATAAATTTCCATGTCATTAAATGGATTTCAGGATATCAAAATGTTAGATGCCACAAAGGATTCGCACTAAAGGAAATGTACTATTGATCTGCACCATCAGATCTCCTCAAGATTGATGGTGGTCACTTTGTCTCCATGGGAAGTTGCATGAACTTTATCCCTGGAGACATGGAAACCAAGAGGAAATATTGTGGTCCACATCATATACAATAAAATAATCATAAAAATTATTTCATCTGATGCTAGGATAATTAATGATGGTTTCTCTGTCGCCAATGAGAGTTTCTAAACTTTTACCCTTGGCAACATAACGAGAGCATGGCACGTGTCTAGAGGCACAAGTGGATCTAATGTAAGTCACTAGAAATGAAAGAAAAGGCTAATGTGGAAGGTTATCAATTGGATTGACCACCAACTTAAAGGGTTAAAGTCAATTCATCAAAGGTTTTATTCTTTAATCATCAGATTTTTCAAAAATTGACAGCCTATTTTCAAAATTGAAAGGTGATGCCACTCTATTTCTCTTTTATCCATTTATGAGAATTAAAGCTCCCCATGTGAACTAAAATTAGGGATATAGTGTAGAACTTAGAGATTTTCTTTGTGCAAACATATTTCTAATTTTCTAAGAGCTAGAATCTGTTGAAGAGATATTTCCCACCTAGTTGAATTGTGAAGAACTTTATGTATCAGTGATTCACCTTAGAATTTAGAGAAACAAACAAAAGAGCCAAGTAAGTATCTCAGTCTATATATCATTCAAGGAATTTTTGTTTTCTGCATTATTATCAAACATGCCTCCAAAAAGGGGTATCTCAGGGAAAATAGAATATACCAATAGAAATATACATGATGATTTCTTGAACAATTGAGTGAATCCACAAATGAGTGAGCCCAAATGAAAAAAAAAAATCCTATGAACCCTAGACTCTAAATTGCAAATGGTTTGTATAATAAGGGAATTGGACTAGAGATGCCATAACCTCTAAAACAGGGCTCCAATTGTTCAAGAAATGGTTATCAGAAAGGAAATTGTTTACCCCGCATAGAAATATCTTGAATTTTTATTTGGGTGAGTTAGTAGTCACTAGGGTTTTCATGGATTCAGACCTTCTCACAACTATATCCCTAAATTACAACTCAATAGCCAAGATAGTGAGGAGAGTTGATGGGGAGTATTTGATAAAAAATAATGCAAAAGAGATTCGAGAGTTTTTTGGGTTGGATTCAATCATAGATTACCATGAGATCATTGACTTTTAGGGATTTGAAAAGGAATGCTTGTCTCAAAATGATCAATTCAGATAAGGTGCATTGAGAGGACACTTGGCTACAATTGGTAATTTGGCCTTTGTTACAACATCAACAAAATAGCCTTTTAAGAAGTAGTTTTTCAATACTAGGGCCATTGATATCTATATAACTTTATGTAGGGTTTTTGGTGAGGATGAACAAGATTTTGTGCCAATAAAGTTCATTTATATGATGACACAAATATCTTATTTTGGTGTGGATATAATTTTTGATTTTGCATCTTAAAATGCAGAGGAAATTCACATAGGTCTAATTGGCATTGCAAAGAGAAAGTTGAGAAAACATTTGGCCATTATTCATTTTTTATGCATATGTTCTTGTTTAAAGGGGTTATTTGCTTTGAAAAAGAGATGGTTTTAAATAGAGAATATGAGGGAGAAGCTCTACTAGTCTAGTTATGGAGTGTAGATCTGACCTAGGATGCAAAAGAGGCTAGCTTTGTGAGATTTGATAGATACTTTGCATCTAGGCTGAGAAGCCTCATATTAAGGGACAATCCTAGAATTCCTAAGGCACTACTAGATTTTATTAGGCATATGGACAACCTTGCTGATTTGAAGGTGTCTCACAATTGGGAAAAGATCATACCATACACTATGTCTATAGTTTTTAGAGTGTATGGATTCCAAGGGACTCCCCATGTACTTCCTTACCAAGTACCTCTTAAGGTGGGAATAGCTAAAATGCTACAGTAGATAGGTGGATTGGAGGAAGCACAACTGACTAGTTGGTCTAGGGGCTCAA
The DNA here is from genome assembly GCA_028749045.1 of Cupressus sempervirens. Lineage (NCBI taxonomy): Eukaryota > Viridiplantae > Streptophyta > Pinopsida > Cupressales > Cupressaceae > Cupressus > Cupressus sempervirens. The sequence goes on along the minus strand of CM053787.1, from coordinate 345,051,881 downwards.
TTTTCCCATCTTGCACAGTTGCTCACTAGTTCATAATCACCAATGGTGGTTGGTTTTTTTGGTTCAAGTTCTTAAACTCCTACAAAATAGTTGTCTCCCATGATCGTTTCAATGAAAGTGAAGGATTTTTTGATATTTTTAGATGGAGGGATAAGACTAGTGCCAAGGACCATCGGCCCTATTTCCATGAAGACATAATTAGAGATGACCTCTATCTTCGGGAGCAAGAGATTAAAAAGGAGAAGTGGAGAGCTTATTTTAGGGTTTTAGAATTTATCAATTGTTTTGATAAGGATTATAAGCACCTAAAGAATGCCAAGATAGAGGCAAATAAATTAAATAAATTGATGATCACTTTTCCAGAGATCATGGAGGCTATGAATGAGAATAAATTATTCTTTATTAATTCTTATCCTAATAAGGCCTAAGAGGTCATGAGAAAATTGTCTGTCACCCTTGCAATAGGATCAAGATAGTAGGTTATTCAAAGGAGACATGGTTACAATATTATTCAAAATAAAAGGGCTACAGTGGACAAGGGAAAACAAATAATTGGATCTACCAGTGCTATTTTGGAGGAGAGGCTTGATGAGCCAATGCCTAAGAGGCAAAAAATAGTAAGAAAAATAGGTGCCTCAAATAGAGAAGTACCCACATACCCAGTCCCCATTGCATTTAAGAGATGAACAACTCACTAATAAGAAGATGGAACAATTGGGATCCCGAGGGGGAGTTTTTATCACTATTTTAGAGTTAGAAGAGGGGAATTCTCAAGAGCCTCCCATGCCTAGACTAGAATTAACTATTGTTGATTAAAAAGGAAAGGAATTAAACCCTATGGTAGAGCAATCTAGTCAAGAGTTTCTCTCTGATGACAACTTTGTCAAATCTAGAGCTTTCTACTAGTTTGCATGGAGGACAAATATTCAATTATTTGAGGAAAGATGTAATAAGACAAAGGTAGAGCATCTTGAGATGGAAGAAGCTTCCATAAGGAACCAAATCAAAAATGACATGATGCAATATTTTAAGAGCTTGACCCCTGAAGAGGGAAGGAAAATGATAAAATCATCTAGGATCTTGCTTCTTCCAAATTGGGACATTGCTGATGCAATGGTTTTTAATTATGTTACCAAGAAATTAAATGCGGTTGAAAAGGTTAAAAAAGGAGTTGAAAGGTGCTAAATTTAGTGAAGATCATGCTGCCTTAGTGATTTGGTCAATGAGAAAAGGATCCAAAACTAGCTCATCTCAGCCTGATGATATCGGCTTGATTGAAAATTTAATTGTCAAAAGAGTAGAGGATACTACAAGTGAAGAGGCCATAGAGAAAAGTGTTGGAAGAGCCAACCTCACCCTAGCCACAACCCTAATGGAGAAAAGGGATGGATTGGAATTATAGGAAAAGTATGAAAAGGTTCTGGCAGCCTATAATAAAGAAATCCAGAAGAGGATAGAACTTGAGAATAGGTTTATAGGGCACCAAGGACAATCTAGCATGCCTAGAATCACTTATCCTTGTCCACCAATGGAGCCTTTTAAATCAACTCCTTTAATTGAAATTCCAAACACACCACAAAGACCTTAGTACTACACTATAGAGGATTTTGAAGAAGAAAAGAGAAAACAATGGGCATTACATGTATAGAATTAGATATCTAGTATGAGGATAGATTAAGGAAAGCTATTATGTATTTGGTTGATAAAATTTATTGGCCAACATTCTATGATAAATTAGCAAAAACAATAAACATATGGGATGAGTTGAAAGGAAGCGATGATTCTCTAAAGCCAATTGTTAATAAATGAAACAAAAGGGACAAAGATGTTACTCTAATGTGCTTTTCAGTTATCAAATTATCTTATGAATAGATAGAAAGGACTTTTGATTTAACGAATAATCTCTCTGATTTTGAAAATAAAAGAATTTCATTGCAAAGGAGAATCATAAATTATATTGATAAATATAAGAGAAGAAATTTTGAACTCTTCCCACATGCCCTAGATAAAAAGGATAAGTTGAAGAATAAAGAGAAATGGACCCAATAATTGGATGACCTATTATGTCTTAGGATGAATAGGGTCATAAATGAGAAGGGTAACGAATGGTGGGAAAATACAATTGAAGAAGTTGTAAAAGTACAAATATTTTATGATTCTATAAGAGAATATTTTATTGAGATTGATAAATTAGGAGAATATGTGATGAAGAAATAGCATAAGATTGTGAATTTTAATTGGCCAAATGACATACTTTTTGACAAGTGGATGGAAGATTTTTTTCAAGCAAAGTAGTTGGAGCTTGATGATAAAATGGAACAAGATAATGTACAAATAATTAACACATCAGTAAAAGTAGAGGAGGATAGAGGTAAGAAACCAATTGTAGTTACCATCACAAAGGCCCAAATAGATGACTTGGCAGTAGAAGAATCAGATGTAACTATTGTTTTTTAGTGCATGATTGTGTGGATGGAGAGCCTTGAGTTGAAGTAAGTCTACAAACATCAGAACTAGGTCCATCATAAGAAATTCCACTACTTACATCTTCTAAGGAAGAACAACAGCATTAAAGCCAATCATGAAACTCCTTAGCAACAAAAAGTGTAGCAGAAGTGGTCCCACAAGAGAATATTCATGATCAAAACCATTATGTTGCACTAATTTTTGTCTTTTGTGACAATAAATTTGTAAATATCTTTTTGTCTTAAGGACAACTGTTAGTATTTTCTATGCCTAAAGCTTGTTGCATCTCAAACTATATAAGTGAGATTCCAAGGCTAGAGAAAGGGTCTGATTTATTGCATAACTTTTAGTTTTGCTAGTTTTATTAGGTCCAGTCCTTGATGAAAATATTATGATGTATTTTCTTTGCAAATTTGAAGATACATTGGCTTTAAAGGATTATATTCTTTGGTCTTGAGTTGTTCTAAGTACTATTTCAATGTTATGTAATTTTCAAAGAAAATTAATACAAAGATGAATTCCCACCATATATGTTTTCTCTAAATCCTCTCTCCATTTTTATTGACTAGTTATTTTTAGGTTGTATGGGCAAAGCCTTTCTCAATTGAATGCAATAAGGATAGGTTGTCTATCAGTTCACTATTGCATTTAATTCAAAGGATTAAGTAAATGCTTTAGGTAATATGATAGGATCTCCAAGGAGTAGGAAGGATTTGTGTAAGAATGAGTTTTAGAGAGAATTGCTAATAATATTGATTGTAATGCAATCAATTAGGTCATAGTAGTTGGATAGAGTTTGAATCCCAATGGATGAGGTACTAATCAATTATTTTAGTTAGAAAATGAAGATATCATGGATAGACATCAAGCACAATTTTAAAATCCAAATCAATTTTACTTTAAATGTATGAAGAGTATCATAGTTGGTCAATACTTGTTTGTATTTAATCCTTGTGTATTAGTTAGCTGATGTTACCTAGAATTACTTATAAATCTAAGAAGAATTATGACCAATTTTCTATAAGGGATCAATATTGTAATAGAATTCTATTGAATGAATGAAATGTGGAGATAGTATCAAGCTTTAGATCCATTTATCCCTCAGGGGCACCTACCTTAGTTTGCAAAGCCAAAAGAGTAGAAAATATTTATGATTTTGTTGTTAGTTGGGTCCAGATATGAAGACCATCTAGCTGATCAAGGAAATAGTTAATCCTTAGGTTATCTTTATCTTCACCATCTTGGTATCAATTTTTTTTTTCTTGGTAGTGTAAAAAACACTAACACATCTGATAAACCTTAAACTTCTTATTCGCTCCATAATCTAGAAACATCCATACTACTTCCATTTTAGTTATAGATGCATATGTCTCTTTGTAGTCTATGCCTTCTTGCTATGAATATCCCTTGCATACAAGTCTTAATTTATTCCTCACAACTTCACCTTGCTTATTCATCTTGTTTCTAAATATCGATTTGGTTCCTATCACATTCTTGTCTTTGGGTCTAGGAACTAACTCCCATGTATCATTCTTCACAATCTCATCTAATTCTTCCTTCATCACTTGAGTCCAATGATCATCTTTACATGCTTCATTTATGCTCTTAGGGTCAACTTGAGATATCAAATGTATCTCCTCATTTACTATGCTTCTTTTCATCATACCTTTGTATTTGCTTCCAATTATCTCCTTAGGAGGCTACTTCTTTGTCAAATTCCTATTAGAGGTAGGAGTTAACATCTCAAATCTTATATCTTCTCTAGGTTCATATCTTTGCTCTCCTCTTTGCTCAATAGTTAACACATCATTCTACAAATCATTCTTAGTCTCAAAGAATACTTTAGCATTCTGTCTAACAATTCTATAATTAACTTCTTCTTCATCTGAATTATATTCTAGCATCTTTTCCTTAGTTCCAAACTTTTCATCAATCCTTACATTTGCTCATTCAACTATTGTCTTAGTTCTATAGTTAAAACATTTTTATGCCTATCTTTTCAATGAATAACCAAGAAACATACCTTCATCACTTATTGGATCAAACTTACCAATGGCATCATCTCTCTTAATATAACATTTGCTCCCAAATATTTTGAAATACTTAATTAATGGTGAATGACCAAACCATAGTTCATAAGGTGTCTTATTCATACCTTTTCTTATTTGTACTATGTTCAGAGTGTATATTATTGTATTGATTGCTTCTCTTTGAAATCTCTTAGAAACATCATTCTCAAACATCACTCTTGTTGCTTCTACTATTGACTTATTCGTTCTTTTAGAAATCCTATTTTTCTTAGGTGTTCTAGTTGAAGATAGCTACCTTTTGATTCCATTCTCTTCACAAAATATGTTAAACTCTCTAGAGGTGAATTATCCTCCTCTATCAGATCTCAAACACTTTATCTTAACACTAAATTCATTCTCAATTCTATTCTTAAATATCCAAAACTTTTCAAAAGCTTCAAATTTCTCTTTAAGAAATTCTACCCACATCATTCTAGTGAAGTCATCAACAAAAATCATAAAATACCTTTCATCATAGAATCCTCTTTCTCTATAGGGACCACTTAGATCTATGTGAATGATCTCTAGCTTCGATTTGGTAGTGAACTTCTTGCTAGGAAATGATACTTTCTTTTTATTAGTCAAAATACATTCCTTACACACAAAATTAGTAGGCTTTGTAATCGTAGGCATGTCTCTGAGTGCAAAAGTGCTACTAACCTTCAAAATATTATCAAAGCATATGTGAAAAAATATTCTATCCCACAACCAACTCCTATCCACTTTAGCTACCAAACATGTCATTTCTATAGGATTCAACTAAAATACATTACCTTAGGATCTAGTGCCAATTTTAATCAACTTACCATCTCTATCTTTTATAATGTAGGTCTTCTTAGTGAATGGCAATTGATAATGCTTGTCCACCAATTTTTGAACACTCAATAAGTTATATTTCAATCCATCAATATAATAAACATCATTAGTATTAGTTTTACCATCAAGAGTAATGGATCCAATTCCTGTTATATGACTAGTTGCATTGTTACCAACTCTAACAATATCTCCATCATGATTCTTTAACTTGACAAACTTATTCATATCACCAATCATATAATGTGAACAACCACTATTTATTATCCAATCATATATCTTTTCCACTTGGGAAATTAGATCTCTTTTCTGTAATTTCTCTATCAAGATCATCTTTCTTGATGGCCACAAATTTGAATTCATTATCACTTCTCTTTGACCTTTTTCATTAGATTCTTCATCTTCATTTGCATACAAATAGTTTATATCTCTATCTCTTCCAAGATTAACCTTCCCCTTATACTTTTTCTCTCTTTTAGTACATTTAGATGCATAATGACCAAATTCATCACAAGTCCAACATTTAAAGATTTTCTTACCATCTTTTTCTTTTCTCACAAGAAAGGATATTCCTTCCTCAATCTTCTTGTCTTCATTAGATCTACTGCTACTAGAAAAATCTACATGTGTACTTGCACTTCTTGTCAGATTAGGCCAGTTGTTCAAGGCACTAAAAGTTCTTTGTCTTGGTAGATCTCCAAACTATCTAAGATCTTCCAAGAAAAATTTCCTTTGTGAAATCCTTAATGTATAGCATTACTACCTAAATCATTTGAGCTACTGGCTTGAATGGTGGTGTCAAACTTTTCAAATTCTTCCCTATAACCTCATCATCTTCCTTGGTTCCACCATGAGACCAAATTCCTACAACAATTTTAGATATTCTGACAATATAACTTCTTAAAGATTCATCTTCCATCATTCTAGCATCTTGAAATGCAAATATCCAATTATGTAATCTCATTCTCTTTACATGATCATCACCTTCAAAAGTACATTCTAATGCTATGCAATTTTCATAAGATCTTACAAGTGACTTTACCTAACTGTATTCATTCTTAGGAAGAGTTGTTAGTAGAGCTTCTCTTTCTCTCATAGTACACATGAATAGATCTCTCTCTTCTTCACTAAATCCTTCAAGCTTTTCTTCTTCAACAATTGTCTTCTTACCCTTTTTCAAGATCCAATATCCCAAACCCATGCACAATAGATGATACTTCATCTTATCCTTACAACTATCATAGTTGGCATCATCAAATCTAGGACTATCCTTTCTTAAAATATTCATCATCAATCTCCCAAAGTTGCTAAGCTTATCCTTCAAGGACCTGATGTTGTAGTACCAATTGTTAGAATATAAATAGTCCACTGATATAACTGAGAGGGGAGGGGGGGTGAATCAATTATCCAAATATTATCCCAATTATCAACCTTAAACAAACTTAAGAATATGAATAATATAAACTAAAAACACAATAAGATATTCATACACAATAACACTAGATATGTTAACTAGGGAATCTCTTGTTCAGAAGGAAAACCCTGGTGGGGGTGATACCCAAAAGATGATGTACTAATATAAATGTTCCTTGTTATAGGATGGTTCTTGTTAGGAGTCTATGAATACATTCAGTACATATGAGTCCCTATTATGAGAATTTGAATCCTTGTTAGGAGATTCTAACCTTTTTAGGAGTTGTGCCAACCCTGTTAGGAGTTTCGGAAGACATCGAGACCCACTACCCAAACTGATTCAAGGGCAAGACCAATGAACTCATTGTCCAAATGATCTCTATATAATCCTTGGAGAATAATATAATTGTATTTTATTGTTCCTTCTTCTTTATTTTTCTTGTCAATCATACTTATGCTTATGTTGATCTTGTAACTAGATCACAAATCTTACATCCAATAATCCCTTGGATCACTTACATACATTCAGTAAGCACTCTACTTCTTTTCACACTTTGTACTTCTTGCAATGGTCACCTTACTTTACAAACAATGAAAAAATATTTCCTTTATACCATATCTTTATAATAATTCTTTAAGTTGGCCTTGAGGCTTTTCCAATTAGTTATAATAAGATAATTAATTAATTACACTTACAATAGCAGTGTTGGCTCATAGTCTATACAAAACTTCACATGTGCAATACTAGGGCTTGCACACTCCCTGATGTCACCACCTGACTATCCTCTATCACTATCTAACTGTGCATCTCTTCATTACAATCTCATATCTAAGATAGCTAAAAAATATCAAGAGCAACTTTCCCAATACTCTATCTTTGAACTACTATTTGTAAATCATGTTCAACTTCTATACATCTTCAACTCAGACTCTGTGCACTTAACCACATCATCAAGAAATTGTGTCAAATATGTCTATATTTTTGCATCTCTAGACAATCAAACCATTTCCTATACCATTAAGATCTCTATCTATTACTCAGCTAGTCTTTACAAAAATGGTGCTATGTTGACATCAATAACAAACACAATCATGAATATAACATGTCAATACTCTCCAATGCATAGGATACTCCCCCAAAGTAGTATTATCAAAATTCATGCTGACATTTTTAAGGTGTAAAATTTGTACCTTTCTTAACTTATACTCGGTTCAAGGTATAGATAGAAGTACTAACAACTTCTCTTCAGTATTTTAAAGTAACATTCTTCTCCATCATCAATGTTCTAGCACAATCCATCACAAATATGTTCCTCCTTTCACCCATCCCATTTTTTGGAGGGGTCCTTGGTGTAGAAGTTTATCCTTTGATTCCTCTATCATTGTAGAATTTATTGAATTTATTTGATGTAAACTCTCCACCTCTATTAGATATCAAACATTTCAAGATTTCACTAGTTTCCTTTTCAACTTTTTCTAGATACTACTTAAACATTTGAAAAGTATCATATTTTTCTCTCAAAAACATAACTATCATCATTCTTGAGTAATTATCAAAAATAGAATAAAATACTTCATCACCTTTTTAGCTTTGCACATTAATTGGTCCACCTAAATTAGTATGAACTAATTCTAAAATTTCTTTTGAAGTACAAGTCTTACTCTTAAAACTAGACTTTGTCATCTTGCCTAACTAACATTATTTGCAAATCACATTATCAAGTTTCTTTAGTTTTGGAAAACCTTTGACTCTTTTCATCTTACTGATACTAACCAAGTTGTCAAAATTTATATGACATAATATATAGCTACGCATCATCAAATTGTACAACAAACCAAGTAGCTTCATTCATATCAAGATAAAACATATCACCTCTAGTCTAATCACTACTCCTGATGAGTTCTCCATATGCATCATAGATCTTAGCTTTCTTATGTTCAAATTAAACTTTGAATCCTGAACTATAAAATTGTGACACACTCAATGATTTATAGTTAAGTCCTTCCACATAATAAACATTCTCACACATGATCTTATTTGTCAATCTTATTGATCCTTTACATTTCACTAGTTAGGGTGCATCATTACCAAATATAACACTATTTCCATTTTAATTCTCAAGGGTAATGAAATTACTTTTATCACTAGTCATTTGATGAGAACATCCACTATCAATGATCCATCTTTCTCCTTTGGTTACATAAGATACTAATGCAATTGCCCTGTCCTCATCTGAATCATCTTTCATAGCAACATACACAACTTCATCACTGTGATCATTTGATTCATCATTAGATTCTTGTTTATCAATGTAACAAGCTTTCTTTCCCTTGTCTTTGTAGCTTTTGTTACTCTCATCATTTCTACCTATGAATTTGTCTTCATTTCAGTTATTTTTCTTCTCAGGACACCTTGCTACAATATGACCAACTTCATTACAATTAAAACATATGATGGGTAACTTACCTTTGTATTTTATTTTGCCTCTATGGGATCTCATAGACAACAGTGCTTCTAGTTCCTCTAGATCTTAGTCATCTATGTTAGTATCACTAGCAACATGCTTGACCTTTTTCTTTCCTTTAGGTTCCTTGGCTTTGAAAGCAAAATCAATATTCTTCGATTTGAAATTATCAAAATTTGAATGTTCAAAAGTAGTGAGTCTACCAACTAGTCCTTCAAGGGTTAGATCACTACCAAGAGTACACCTTAGTTCTTGTATAGTAGAGACTCCAATAGCATTGATAGATAGAAAGGTTCTTAATGCTTTGCTGATCATAGTCTCATCTTCAATAATTATATTTTATCCTCTTATTTCATTTACAACATCTTTGATTCATGCACAATACTGGACTACAGTCTCACCTTCTTGCATTCTCATTTCATGGAATTTTCATCTTAGACTTTTTGCTTTGGCTCTCAGTACATTCTTGTCTCCTCTATAGATGTTTTTTAGGACATCTCACATTCCTTTAGAAGTGGTACATATTTTGATGTCTTCAAACTCTAAATAGATTAGGTTAGATGCAATCTCCAACATTTCCTAATTGGGCTCTTTCTTCTATTTCATTTGTTCAACAATTAGGGCTCCAACTACTTCAACATGTTTAGTGGTGATTGTTTTCTATGCATAATCTCCAAGTCCTCCTAGATGTAGCTTCATCCAACTTTTCCATGCAGGAAAGTTTTCCTTGTTTAACTTGGGTTCCTCCCTTCTGTACATCTTGATCTTTAGCTTCAAGTGCCTTCAAAATTTTTCTATCATAAGCACTTGGTGCTCTAATACCAATTTTTGAAATACTTTACAATAAATGAGATCAGAGGTGAATCAATTATCCAAAGTCTAAATGTATAGACAAAACTTTTCAGTACTTAACAAATACATGTGCATGCATTGGTCATCCAATAATTCAAACCATAATGTATTATTGTCCTAGGTCAAATAAAATTTGTAGAAATGTAAACATGGAATACCAAAAAATTATTCACACAATTTGACACAAGGATTTTATGTGGAACCACAATTTGGGAAAATTCACTAGTAACATGCTACCAATTTTCACTCTTCTAAAGTAAACTCTGTGAGGATCCAACCTTGTTAAAGGTTACACTGCACACCGTTAAATGTGACCTTTATTAAAGGATTTTAATCACCCTATTAGGAGTGAGTCTTGTTAGAGGACTTTAGAACATTCCATTAGAACATTATCCTATTAAAGGATTTACTGATGACTATTAGGTCAACCTTAATCCAAAGGATTTATCTAGACTAATATAGTTGTTAGAAAGTAAGAGTAGGACTTGATCTAATAATAAAACAACTCACTTATAGATTAAAAATCCCTTATTTAGTCCTCCATATTGTGTGGCATTCAATCTCCTTCATCTCTGACTGTTTGTTCACCCTTCAAGCCTTCACCTTCTTAAGCCTTCTTGCCTAGTATGCCAACTAAAGGTTCATTCCTTTAGCCACCAAATGAAGAAGCACCTCAATACTTCTTGTCTATCTCTGGTTCACACTATGAAACTTTTCTTCTAGCATGTTATCTCCTTATATAAATAATTTTGATCTTTTTTTGCTTTACCACAATTGTCCATCTTAGGGTTAGGTCATATTCCTCAAATCTATCCTCTTTTACATTTTTCCCTTCTAGAAACTTCCCTTCCAATCATCTTAAAATCCATCTCAAAATGGTTTATCTTTAATTCTGTGACACCATCTCACACTTCACACAATTCAAGAAATCAACTTTGTTAGCTCCAATTTGTCAAATCTTTGATCAAACTCATTTTACTGGCACTCAGCAATAACATGTTGTTTTCTCAACAATAACTATCTTCTAATGCTTGGTCAACACTAGGTTTCTTGACATACACTAAGTCTTACTAGTACTCAATACATATTACGCTTCCTTCACTCAGCACCTACTAAATTTTTCTTTGCTCAACACATACTTAAATTCCTTCGCTTGACTTCAACTAAATTTATGCTTGGCCTACAATGACTTGCTCAGCTTCCATTGTTTTCTCAATCAGGCTTGGAAGACACATTTATTTTCTTAGTCTTCTTCTTGTCTTTGCTCAAGTATCCTTTCATTGTAGCCTTAACTAGATAAATATTACCCTATATCATAAAAGTCTTACTTGTTCTTGTTGCTCCTTTTATACACCATATAACTCAACCTTTCTCTAGGTACTCTTGTTATCCTTTCTTTTCAAATCCACTTCATCAATCAATCAAATGATAACATTCAGGCCATGGTTTACTTTTGTGGTGAATCTCACTCATTGAGGACCTTGAAATTTTTTTTTTTAAATTATACTTTTGGGCTAGCAACGTCACCTACACTTTATGAAAACTAGGTCCCATGCTCAAACCAATTTGATGATGACTTTTTCAATGGACTCAATATTTCCACATGGTAAATTAAATATTTCCTCCCATAATTTCTAAGGCTTGTCTTAATCGATGGTCACATTTGCCAATATATGGTAAACCTTTAAGGTAGGTTATATGATAAGTACATATACTTGGCATGTGTCTCTATTCTAGAGATTTTTCCAAGTAATTTTTAATCCTTTTAAGCTTTGTCCCAAAATAGATTTGACTGTGGATAGGTGTCATTTTACTATGGAGTTTTTCTCTAAAACTTGTCCTTGAACATTTAGGCCCAAAATAGGATTTATACCTTCGATTTATGATCATCTAATGGTTATTTAAATGATTTACCATGTTTTAGATGATATAAAATATGGTTTCTAGGTATTCATACTTTTGGTCATGATTTTCTTAAATAATTAAAGATTCACCAAAGTTTTATAGAATTTTCATATGACGAAAAAAATTTGCCATTGAAAATAATTTTTTCCAAGCTTGAAAAAAAATTGCCAATAGAAATTAAAATTTTCCCTCTAAAATAATGTTGGATTCACCAAGATTTAGTAATTTTTTTCCAAAGGGGTGTTTCTTAAAGTTATCCCCGATTCAAACCAAATTAGTAATTGTCTCACTAGCAAGTAGCAGGTTTGACATCAGTGACAAAATCTTGATTATTCCATGATAGGTTTCATCAATCTCCTCATTTCTATACTTCAACAATATTCTTCAACAAATATTTATGTACTTAAATTCATGGAATGTAGATTTATCATGTAAGAGAGTCAATAAACACATTTATAGTAATTCTCAAAAGATCTAAAAGGAAATTTCATTATGAATGTTAATAAGGGGTGACTCTTTTGATAATTCATGTTGGAAGGCATGTATTTTATCTTAGTCAGTAGCTATCAAAGATTTCCCAAACTAAAAATAATGTGAAGATTTTTTAGGGGTATTCTTTGAGGGAATAAAAATAAGAGAGGTTTTTTTATGTTTTTGGTTCTTATTAGTAACTCTAGTGACTCCCTCTCATCGACCCCTTTCTATACACACAGTAAACTAACTAACTTTAAATCCAAATTAATACACTAATCTTTTCCTTTGGATTAATCACTCTAAGAATCATCATTTATTAATGTCCTCATCATCCCCTTGTACAAAATAGTGTACTGCCAAATAAGTCCTTTAGAAGGTAAGAAATGGATTCATGACACTCTAAATTAGGTAATATTAAACCTTGATGTAGGATAAGTCTCCTACCACTCTTCCTATGATATTTAAGGATATAATTTAGAGAAGATAAGAGATAGAAAAATTTAAGGAAATTAAGACGTTGTGGAAAATAATGATGGCCATACAACATTGTAAAAAAATTACATCCAAGGAAAATTATGACATTGATCAAAACTTTCAAGATTGGGACATATATCTTCTTGATGGACTTCATAGCATAGCCACTTTTAGATTTTTAGTGAATCTATTTCCTTCATTATTTATTAAGAATTTATCCAATTCTAAGAAAGAGTAAATTTTTTATTATAAAACCTTCATGTAATTCAGTTGAATCCATGTAACCTAAAATGTTAGGTTCTTAGTAATGACCCACTATCATCCAAACATAGTGACTATATTTCATAACCTTCATATTATCTACAAATAATTTATTTATCCTCTCATCTAACCCATCAATTATTTCCATGTATAGAATAACTCATATCTTTCTTAGGGTACTCTGAATTTTAACATTTCTTCTGACCCCTTCACAATTGATGGGTTTCATCTAATTTTTATTTTCTCTCATCTCTCCTCCCTTGTAGATAATTTGAGTTTAATCACCACAAGTGTGGAATTACCCTAGCAAAATATGAAAAATAAATAGGGCATAAAACACCAAAGAAGAATGTGATGTTATCATGTGAATCCCCTTACTATATTTCTTGGTATCATAAAACCTTAAAGTCTAGGTTTCACACATGTACCATTTCATAGGACATTGTTTCATAAAATTCCCTATGAGTTAATCACTTTTTTCCACATAATTAACTTATCACCAACAACACCAATGTTGGCAAAATAATCATCTATAAAATTTCCTTCTCAATACCCATGAGATAACTTACATTCCATTAAGTTCTTAATTTAATTTTGAATGGACCAAGATGGATTTTTGGCTCTATTAAGTGAATTTATAATATTTTTAAAGTCTCTCACAATAAAAATATGAGTATAGTTTATTTTTAAGGAAATCAAAAAAATTGTTTGAGAGAAACACCTAGAACAAGGTGGTTAGCCTGACATTCCAATGGATATGCCACCATCGAAGGAAAATTGGCATACTCATTTGTCAACACTCTCCCATAACCAATTGGTTGAGGATTTACTTTAGCCACCATTTTGGTCATAATAAATTTTATTGATATTAAGGGAATATATTTAATAATTTTATTTTTTATCTCAAATTATATCTATTGACTAATAGAAAAAAAAAAAATCAATATGAAGAATTAAAATAGAAGTTAAGCTAAATGCTGAAAATGAAGTAGAATATTCATTTTTCATTCAGGTGTTCAATTATTTTTTAACATAATTCAATAGAAACTAAGTTCATAAGTACTCCCATCTACCCAAAAATATATCTTCTTTTTTCTTGTATGACATTGAATTTTTTGAGATCTTTTTGTGAGTATTAGAGGAAAAGTAGACCAAATTGAACAAATTGATGGACCTTGCCAATAGACTTAATAGGTTGAATTAAAAAAAATTCAAAGATTTGATATTTATTTATAATTTTATATAGAATCCAAAAACTAGAGGTTTATAAAAAAAACCTTGACAAACATAAGATTTGAAGATCCAACTAGTTAAACTCATAGCATAAATTTTCTCAAATAAAGAAGTTAGAATAAGAGTAGGAGGAATTTAGTATCATATAAATACTAAAATCATAGTATAATCAAAGATAGAAGGCATGAGTTCATGACCATTTTGAACTATGGATAATTATAGTAGGACATTAACATATTGAGAATATTAATGATTTATGGTCATCAATGCCTAATTTGAACCTTGGCACCTGATTAACAAGACTATTTGTCATGTCAACACTTACATTCTTAATCAAAACTTGTGGAGCTAAATGTACATTGATTTGTAATAACCAAAAATGGCCTTTTTTTATAGTACTCAATTAAAAATTAAGGATATTATATTTAGATTCAAACTATGACCAAAGGATAATACTCAATCTTGGAAGATGAGCCAAAAGCAACATACCATTCAAGTGATGTCACATAACGTAATGGACTAATTTTTAAGACTATTAGATTCTAATATAATTAGTTAGAAATTTTAGGAGAAAAAAAATGAAATGGGTGAGATTTGATGGCTATAGGATTTTGTGAATGAAGGAATACAAAACCAATAAACTAGAGATTGATAAATAAAATAGACAGTGAATCTTGAATGTCTGGGTGAATGCACCAACATGTGGTTGTTGGCATTAAGTTATGTTTGCCATTAGTGACAAAACTTATTCATAATTCTATATGGTTGCCGAGTTCATCATTCAGTCTCCAGTGTTTACCGAGCATTCAGTTGTTGGCAAGTGAGTTCATAAATTTAGCAGTTCACACCGAGCATTCCAAAAGCTACCAAGTGAAAATAGGTAGTGTGAAGTCCAGCAGTTAGTGGCGAAGATTCAGAGTTTCTACCAATTCATCAGTTCTTGTGATGTGAAGCCAGTGTCAATGAAGTGATGGGATGAGCAGTGTTTATCAAGTGCAAGCAAGGTAAACATAGTATTCAGTTCTTATCGAGTCACACTATATCTACATAGTCTCTAGTGTTCACTTAGTTCAAGCTATGTTGAGTGATTAGTATGGACCAAGACTCTATTTCTACCAAATTCATGACAATTTCAAGTAATGTAGTGGACATCGAGTATCTAAAGGTCACCAAGTCAGCTTACTGAACCTGAGTTTGTACATTTGGGCTGACTCAGTAATATTTGTGTTAACTTGTGGTTTGGCTAACCTTGCAAATATGAGAATTGGAATGGTATATATCTAATGTATTTTATCATTCCCAAGTATGATAAAATGATGTTTTAAGAAGAGTAAATGCAAATCAGTAGCAAAGTAGAGTATTCAACAAGGTCTATAAGGAGTAGTAAAGTTACATCTATCACAAGAGGTGATCAGTATTTCAAGGATCTAATCAAAAAATTAGTTGTAAGTCAGATCTAATGTTTCATCCTAATAGGTGAATTAGATTCAAATCCTTTAATAGGGTAGACTTAGTAGTCTTTTCTTTAAATCTCTAAATAGAGTGCATACTTCATTGTATGTTTGTAAAACCTCTAACAAGGTGAACCTAGCAGTCCTATTTGCTCCTAGCAGGGAGGATCATTAGAAGTGATCATTCTTTAATAGGCCAACTTTATACTACAATACTGAAGCTTTCTGGGCATCATCCCCACCCCAGTTTTACTTTCTTATTGGAATGTTTCTAGGTCACCAAATATTGGTGTTCATGTGCTATGAATGTTTATCTTTCAGTTTCTCATGCATGCAGTAGGTTAGATGAATTAATGGTGAATGGATTATGTTGATTAAGTGTTGAATTAAGATTAAAAAAATTAGGTTACTAATTCACCCCTCCCCTCTTAGTAACCTAGCTAGTCTTGATTATTTCCAACAATTGGTATCAAAGCTTTGTGGTTCTCAAGATAAATTTTGATAGCTTGAGCAAAGATCTAGGACAATGCAGATATTCAAACTTGACAAAGCTATTGACAATGAGAAGCTAGATTTGGAGATGGCCATAGCTCAACTCAAGGATGAAAAAGAGCATCTTTTCCTATCCCTAGAAAGAAGGAAGGAACTTGCAAAAGAAATGAATGACCATCAATATGTTGAAGAAAAGAATGAAGACTTTTTTCCTTCAAACAATTCAGATGAAGCAAATGAGGCAATCAAAGAACTCCTAGAGAAGAATGGCTCCTTGCAAGAAGAGGTAAGAAATTGAAAAGAGAACAATAAATTCAGTCAATAAGATTGTGTGAAATTTTGGAATAGAGAAGTAAGGCAAATGAAGACTTGGAGGCAAGGAACAATGAAACTCAAAATCAATCCCTTCAGCAAGAAAGTCTTATCAATAAGCTCTCCAATGCAAATGAAGAAATCATAAATTTGAGATCTAAAAATGAAAGGCTAAGGAATGATTTAAGCACTAAATGATAAATCAATGAAAGATTGAAGGTGTATCTAAATTATGAGAATCAACTCAATGAAAGAATAATGAAATCCCAAGTAGACATGGATCAATTGAATCAACAAAGTGAGTAGAATCTTTATAGGCAAAAGGGCAAAGTAGGACTTGGTTGCAAAGAAGAAGATGAATCCTCCAAACAAGGTTCTCAAAGGAATCAAAGACCTACTTGCAATCACTGTAGTAAGATAGGCCATACACAAACAAATGTTGGAGCAAAGGAAAGACAAATTTTAATGGAAAATGCTACAATTGTAGTCAACATGGTCATAAAGCTAATGAATGCAAGGAGAAACTAAAGTTTGAAGGTAAATGTCACAAATGCAAGAAACAAGATCACAAGGCATCTAAATGCAGATCTAAACCATTCAATCCAGCTAAACAATTTGTAAAGGCAATATTTGGTTGGGACTACAATACTTAGTGTAGATGTCATTACTATGGAGAATATGGACACATTGGCATAAACTGTACAAGGCATCACTTGAGAAAGAAGGATACTACAATAAGATGTTATACATGTATTGAACTTGGTCATATAACTAAGAATTACATGAATATAGGTAGAGTTGAAGATGAAAAGAAAGCTAAATTTGATAACATCAGGAAGCAAATAAGATAGTAGTGGATTCCCAAATCTACCAAGAAAACTAGTTCAAATGATGGCCATGTCACTCAAGAAGTGGGTGACTCCACCATTTCCAATTAAGTTCTTAAGGAAGAACTAGAACTACATTCTCAGGGTCATATCTCAAGTAGTTCCAATGAATGGAAGGAAAGATCCAAATCAATATTTTTGATATAGAGGGATCACAGAATCTTAGCATCAGTATTAACCGAGCGAGGTCAAGAGTAACAAGGTTTTGTTTGGTCTCCAAGTTATAGGGTTCTATTTAGTTATCTAGATATATATTGGATGACATCCTGTCAAGCACTATGTCATTATGGCTCTCTTCATACCACGCATTAGTGGAAGGTTTTCATCAAAAAGGAAAAATTTTGACTTCATTTTCAGCACAAATTTAGTATATCCAAAGCAGAGCTATTTGCAGAGCATCCAAGTGATTTTGAGCAAAGTTTATAGTGAAGTTTTCAAAATGGTTTCTCTCAGTCTACTAAGAAACCATGGCATCCACTAGTAGTAGCATCAAGACAAATAAAGGTTATGAGATGTTGGTGTGAGATGTCGAATGGAAGGCCCCAAATTTCAAACTAGTACTAGCAATTATGGAATCACTTGATCCTAATGGAGCTCAATCTCAAATTTTACCAAAGTTACTTCTTATAATGATATTCATACTCATTTTAAGTGTGCTATGCAAGAAATTGGAACCCTAGAAATGGATAGTACCCTAGGAGAATTGTGTGTGGATGGAACCCTCAAAGCTAAGCATAAACATTTAGAGGAGAAAGGTTTGACCCACATTTTGCATTTGCCAAAGAACTTCCAAATCAAATGGATTAGGTATATTCTAAGTTGTGTGCACAATGGTCAATTGTGGTTAAAACAGCCCATCTTGATAACAAAGAAGATGATTCATAGAATCATGGGTCTCCCTATGCTTAACAAGGTTAAGGTTACCAAAACTCTAGGTTGGGATGAGTTGTAGAAGAAAACCCTAGCCGAATGGGACAGAAGAGGACTAAAAATCAGCAATGTATCTGATGTGGAACCTAGGTTTGGTATTCATATCATTGCACATAAGATATATAGCTCCAGTAGACTGAATAGTGTGTCGTGTGAGGCTATGGACTTAGCTTACAAGGTAGTAAAGAAGAATTTGGAATATAATTTGGCAGATCTAATGTTGAAATAGTTGAATAAGAACATGGATAATATAAGGACATCCAAGAATAACCCCTATAAATTTGGTTCTTTGTTAACCTATTTGTTCTTTGATGTACAAAAGTTTTTTCCTTCCAAAGGATCAGTGGTATGGAGAAAGGATACTCTAGTGTTGTACCAGATTAATGAGTTCATTGTAGAAATGGGTGAGAATTTTGATAGTATAATGGACAACTATTTTGAAGTTTTCAAGGAAAAGATGAATAATAGATTCAAAATTCCACCAAAACTAGTTGAAGACTATAATGATGATGTTTGTTTCATGGTTGACTATGACAAAGTATATATTGAAGCAGTTAGGCCTAGAATTGTATGGGTGAAACATCTTCCCTATGAGGTTAATATTGATGAAACAAAAGAAACAATCAAAGCCTTAGTGAATGAGCCAGTAGATCCAAAGTTACCTATCTTTGGAACTTATGAGGAAGCTAAAGCTAGAATAGAGCTAGAAATTAAGCTACCTCAGGCAGTAACCAAAGGTAAAAGGAAGATAGCAAAGCTGAAAACTACAAATGCTCCTCTCATGCTTACCAAGGGAAAAGGAGAAGATGAAGGAGAATCTGAGGATGAAGAGCAAGAATCAAAAAAAGAAGAAGAGCCTATGAAAAAGAAAGGTAGGGTAATTATCACCAAGCCTCTTAAGGCCTCTGTAGCTATGTTCACAAGGAGATCTAAGAAGAAAAGAGGTAGTGAAGTTGTGCTTATTAAGCCCCCTCTCACCTTCCAAGATAGATTGAAGCAATTAAAAGAAGGTGTAGGTATCACGAATTTAAAGCTTTAAAGTACAAAACAAGAACTAATGCAGAGAAAATGTAGATTTAGGAGCTAGTGGTGACTAAGATGGGAAAATGGAAATATTCCACAGATCAAATTGCCCCTCAGATTTCCAATGAATTATTGGCAAGGTTAAAACCTATATGGGAATCAGCTGTGCAGACAACAAAGGACATATATGATAAATCTCTAAGACAATTGCTACCAAGTCTTACTAATGTAGAGGTTAAGGTAGCAATGAAGGATAATGAAGCTAAGATGATGATGAGATTTCATACCTATTTGATCTTGGTGAAAGACATTGAGCATGTAGTTAAAGATGCTACTACTATGTGGAAAAATGTTTATCATTTGCACAAACCAAGTGAGGATCCAGTGGAGATCAAAGATGATGATGATGATTAGTGACAATGAAGAGGATAATACACATTGTGTCACTGTTGATGTTGAGGATTATCAGGCATTGAAGGATGGTGAAGAAGAGAAAGAGGAAGAAGCTGAAGAGGAAGATAAGGAGAAGAAGAAGAGAATGATCCAATAAGGATAGTTGCACAAGTTATAGTCTCCCTTCCTTACTCTCCACCAAAAATAGCTACATCATCTGGCATGGAGATAGCTTCAGCAAGTGTGATTGCAACCATAATTAATGCATCATCTTCTCAATCACTCTTTGCTACCTCTTAGCTCCAAGTATCTTTGATGGAAGTGTCTACCACTTCATCCACTAAGTTGTAGCCCTCCTCTTCTTTAGCTCCCGAGCCAGGGACATCAATAGTATGTACAGCATCAAGTTCTAATATTTTGTCTACTTTAATTTTACATGCTCCTGTAAGTACTTCACTTGGAAATACTTCTTTCAGTGCTCCTATTGTATGTACTTTAGTCAGTGTTCCACCTGTAATCACTTCAATTTTAGGTAGTACTTCAATTTTGGATTATGTTACCACTCCAGTCAATATTGCTTCAGTAGGCCCTATACAAGTTTTTACTGCAAGTCCTACTATTTTTACAATTGTTTTTGTTTTGAATTCCAATGCAGTAATATCAGAAGTAGAACCAAGGACACCCATTAAACTTCTAATTATTGGTAAAGAAATTGATGAAGATATTGACTTGGATGAGGAGATTGAAATTCCAAAGTTGGATTTTGATAATGCAACTGTTGAAAAAATGAGATTGGTAAGCCAACTTCTGGAATAGAAAGCCAAAAAGAAGTAGCTAAGAGAAGAAAGAGATAGAGAATACCGAATTATAGAAAGTGCAAAGAACATTTTGATAGAGGCTATAGGCGTAGATGTTGATTCATCTCAACATATTTTTCTACAGTTAGAGGAAGTAGTGAATAAATTCAATGATGACTCTACTGGTCAAGAAAAGTTGTTAGAAAAGGCAGAGAAAAAGTTTGACAATAATGTGCTTGAGCACATTGCTATTCATCAGGTAGAGATTTCCTCAATTTTGGCTAATCTTGAAAATGCTTTTACAAATGTAACATCTCTTTTTGCCAAACTTTATGATGTTACTAAGTAAACTAAAGAAATAAAGGAAAAAATTGAATAAAATTTGATGAGACCAAAATCTACCTTTATTCCATGATAGTTTTAAGATACTTTGTTGATACTCTATTTTATCTTTGTCAAAACATTTGTGGACCTATGATAAACCTATGGGTAGAAACTATGCCATCTTTTGCTAATATTATATATAGTATGCAGTATTTCATATAGTTATCAAAATGTGTGTTCTTAAATTTGAATTTAATTTGATAAATATTTATTTACAAACATGTCTTTGTATTGAAACTAACCTATTAATGAAGACTAAAAGATGATTGGAGGAATTCAAAAGTTAAGCGCCAATAGCATTCAAGGAGAAGAGAACGCTAAGGAGCAACCATGGTTGAGGAAGTTGCAATAGTTCCAGAAGACACAATAGCAAGTAAGGAGGAGCCATGAAGACTTATTACCTTCTCTACATTTACTCTTTGGTGAGCAGATGTTTAGACTTTATTATTCTTGCATTAAGCCATTATTCCTTCTTCCCACCTTCATTTGTTGTCCTCCTATTTTTTCTCTTGCAAATTTAAAGCTAGGTCATTTACTTTTCTATTATGGAATAAGTGTTGATTTCCTATATATATAGGAATTGACCCAAGTGTATTTTTTTTATCCAGTTAGAAGAAATAGTTTATGAGAATAGACTATTAACTTTTATAGTTGTGTTTTTACAGGTCTATGTTATGTAATGAATTTCTTAAATCTAATGAAATAGTTTTTGGCTTCTTTTTGGTGTTAGTAGTTTAGTGAAGCCAACTAAGGGGGACCACTTGGAAGGTGGATTAGATTAAGATAGAATAGATTTATTTCCAAGCATTCTTAGTTTCGTAAGTAGAAGTTGTAAGTTCCTTCCTGTAGCATCACACGTTGTGAATGTTCCTATAGTATATGTGAGAATAGTTATAGTGGATAAACTGAGTTGGAATATTTTTTATCCTTTCATTATATTTCTAACATTCATAGAGTTAAGTGTGTTAGTTTATGAGAATAGACTGTTAACTTTTACAGTTTTTTTTTTATAGTTCTATGTTATACAATGAATTTCTAAAATCTAATGAAATAGTTTTTGGCTTCTCTTTGGTATTAGTGGTTTAGTAAAGCTGACCAAGGGGGCCCACTTGGAAGGTGGATTAGATTAGGATAGAACATATTTATTTCCAAGCATTCTTAGTTTCTTAAGTAGAAGTTGTAAGTTCCTTCCTGTAGCATCACACTTTGTGAATGTTCTTGTAGCATATGTGAGAACAATTATAGCAGATGAACCGAGTTGGAATATTTGTTATCCTTTCATCATATTTCCAGAATTCATAGAGTTAAGTGTGTTAATTTCCTATAGCAATAATGTAAGTTCTTTTCCTTGCATTTTACTTTCTTGTAGCATAAGCTTACTGACTCCTGAGGAGACCTAGTGCACATATTGTGCCAACCATTTCAAGTATACATCCCTAGGTTGACAAGATTAAATGCACCTCATAGTCAAAAAAAAATAGTCCTTAGTTTGAATATATTATTCCTAAGCATGGCCTAGAGCATGACTATGATACACCTATTGTGAGGTGGATCATTTTTGGCACCATTTTTGGGGATGGTGTCAAGCTAGGAGCATTTTTGAGTCATAGTTCTTAGATAAAAAAAAATTTAGAAATCTCCAATTTGAATTTTCTTTCACTAGTGTGAAAATTTTAATTGCATGCATTGAAGAGGAAGACGACAAGATGAATATGGTAGATTTCTTCCATGGGAGTCTATTAATTTGAACAAAGAAATTGAAGAAGAAGAAGTTGAGTTACATTTTGAAGACAAAAACCCTATCTTTGCCACAACATCATCATCAAGAGCTGAACCAATAGATATAAGCAATATTCAACCTTTCACTGAAGTATTGGCCAATTTTCTTGATAACACTACTCTGAATTCACCAGTTGTTAATCATCCAGTACCCAATGTCCCTTTTCAAAAGCAACCTCATAATCTAGTACTTCCAGTCATGTCACAACCTACTTTTCCATTTCCTCTTCCAAGTCTTGTAACCCAAGCTAATCTTAAGAACATACCTCCCACTGCTCTTCCAAAGTTATATGGCCTCACAAATAAAGACCCTGATACTTTCTTGTTTGAATTTGATATACTCTGTCATATTTTTTACTACAACACTGATGCCAATAAGCTTAAATTTTTTCTAGCAACATTGAAAGAATGAGCTCTACAATGGTTCATGGGCTTAGGAGCCACTGCAGCAGGAAGTTGGGATAAGATACAAGCTCTATTTCTAGATAAGTATAAAGAATATTGTAAAGCATCAAGTTCAAGAGGGGATGATATCTTTAGGATATCACAAAAGGAGGAAGAAAAATTGGAAGACTATGTTTCACATTTCTCATAGACATTTTAGAAGAACTCTCAACACACGTTGTCTGAAGATTCACAAAAGCTAGTTTTTCTTAGAGGTGTGAATGATGACTGTTTAGAAGTATTGGACCTGATGGCTAGTGGTGATGTATATCAAGCTTCCTAGGATGAACTTAAGAAGATCTATCAAAACTATTCAAGGTCAACCATAAAGAAAGGCCAAGGACCTCGTTCCACAATCACTAAAGGAATCAGTCAAGACATTTCAAAGCTTGAGATATCTAACCTATTATGACATCATCAACTATGTCGCTACACATCTTGACACAATGATTGTAAAGAAGTAAGCCAAAGCTAAGTTACAACTAGCTGAATACTACCCTCATTGTTGGAAGCAAAAGAAGGATTGTTAATGTAAACTGGTCACAAGCATGGAGAACCAGCATCTTCCAACTAAGTACATCAAGATAGATGGAGATGATGAGCAAGTATTCTTTGTTGCTCAATGCTAACCATGGGCCCAATGTCAAGGTATGCCTCAAGACCCCTTGCAAAATTCAAATTCATATGGTAATCAATGGAAAAATAGTAATCCCTAAGGTCATCCACAAAATCAACCCAATTGGAAGAATGCTAAGAAAAAGAACCTACAACAATCCCAATGGCCTCAAATTCCCAACCACCTTGGCCTAACCAATAGAGTAACCAATGGCAACCAACAAAACTACTAGCAAAACTAGTAGAACCAATGGCAACCACCCCAAGGGAATTGGCAGTCTACAAACCAATGGAGGGGATCTCAACAATGGCCTAACCAAAATACTGGTGCTCCACAATTACCACCTCTAGTTCAACAACCTACTCTAATGCCACCGCCTGCAAATCTTGGACCTCAAAAACAAACACAGTTACCTGCACAACCTCAGTCAAACCCAAATAGCCAACAACCATAGCAGCCCATGTATAGTGTTGATGCTCAACAATATCTTGCTTACACCCTAAATGTTGTTGATATACATTTGAGATTTGGTACAACTTTACTAGTGCCTAAACCACCTCTTATAACTAAAATACCAGACTCTCCTACAACATCAGAACCCTTAGTTGTTGAAACTATTGACTCAACCAATGTTACTATGTCAACCCCAGCTCAACCAACAATAGAACCTCCTTTTCTAGAAAAGCTGATACAAAAGAAACCTAAACAAATAGAGGAACAGCCTTTTAATATTGTTGATTAGTTGAAAAACATGCATGTCCAAATACCTCTATTTCAAGCCATTAAATATGTTCCAATTTATGGAAAAGCTATTAGGGAAGCCTACTTGAACAAACTTGGAAGGAAGAAAAAGGACCCCACCATAGTCCATGTTGTGGGACAATTGGCTGACATCATGCTAGGGAAATTGATTACACCAAAATATTCTGATCCAGGAAGTCCAATGGTGAATGTCAGTTAAAATAGTTAGTTTGTTAAAAATTCTTTAATAGATCTTGGAGCTAATATAAATGTTATGACCAAGGATACTATGAAAAAGTTGAAGATAGAAGGACTAAGGGCTACACCAACAATTCTATAACTTGCAGATAGTTCTACTGTTACTCCTAATGGGATGATAGAAAACATAGTTATAACCTTAGATTCTCTAGAATATCCTACAGACTTCATGATTTTATCCCCCAAAGTTAATCTATCTGGTTACCCCATCATCTTAGGTAGACCATGGTTAGCCATAGCTGATGCAAACATAAGTTTTAGATCAGAAAATATGACTATATCAAATGGCCAAGTAACAAAGAAATTTGATTTATATCCTCTAGCCCAACCATTACCAAATTTAAGCACATCTGTTTGGCCATATTTAGGGGATGAAGAAGAAGAGTTAAACTCTATAGTAAAACTCATGATGTTGCATAGATAGTCTTTTCTAAAACTAAAAGAGGAAGATTCAGTACTTCAAAGTATCCTCACTAACACTTGTGTGGTAGAAAAAGATGTATCTAAAAGTTTTGTGTTGGAATTAATCACATATGAGGAATGTGATAAGAATTGTACTTTGCTCAAGGAACCTAAAATTCTTTATCCTCTTTTATCTTGTGAATTAGAAGCAAGTCCAATCTCTAAAGCTACTATGATAGAGTCCACCACTATTGTTGAACTAACTAAAGGTCATAATCTCCATGTTTATCCCAAATTAACACCCACACAGATGGAACAGTTAAAAGAATTACTTCAAAGGGATGAAAAAGCCTTTGCATGGGACTATAGTGATATGAAAGGGTTGAGTCCTACACTATGCACTCATAGGATATACATCAATGAAGGTTTTCTACCACTCCATCAACCCCAAAGAAGGATAAATCCAAGCCTTAGAGAGAGTCAAAATTGAATCACAAAAATTGCTTGATTCTAGTTTTATTTATCCTATATCCAATAGTAGATGGGTTTCACCCCTGGTCATAGTGCCTAAAAAGGGAGGAAAATAGAGAATTTGTGTAGATTACAGAGAATTGAACAAAGCTACCAAAAATGATCACTTTCTTTTACCATTCATAGACCAAGTTCTGGACACACTAGCTAGAAAGAAGTATTTCTCTTTTCTAGATGGGTATAGTGGTTATAATCAAATTAGTATTGCTCCTGAAGTTCAAGAAAAAAAAACATTTACATGTCCATGTAGTACTTTTGTATACTCTATTTTACCATTTGGTCTATGTAATGCTCCTGCAACATTCCAATGAGCTGTTATTAGCATCTTTGCTGATATAACACATAATTGTATGGAAATCTTCATGGATGACTTCACAACATTTGGAGTCACTTTTGAAGAAGCAATGGTTAATCTTGAAAAGGTTTTGGTTAGATGTCAAGAACATAATTTGACACTTGATAGTGAAAAGTGTTTCATGCTCATGCAGGAAGGTGTAGTACTTGGTCATTTCATATCCAATGTAGGAATACAAGTGGATCCAGCTAAGCTAGAGGTAATTCAAACATTTCCCATACCTACAAAGTCAAAAGATCTAAGATCTTTCCTAGATCATGTTGGATATTATAGATGTTTCATAAAAAAATTCAGCAAAATAGCTAGTCCCTTGTATAAGTTACTCACAAAAGAAGTTGAATTTAGTTGGACATCTAAATGTGATGAAGCCTTCCTACAACTTAAGAAACGTTTGACTACAGCTCCAATCTTAGAAGGACCTGATTGGAATTTACCTTTTCATATATATATAGATGCCTCTGAGTATGCCATAGGTGTAGTCCTAGCACCACAATCCCAAAATCTTGAAAATGTAATCTATTATATCAGCAAGAGTCTTCATGGACTAGAGCTAAACTACATTGTGACTCAAAAAGAATTGTTCGTAGTAGTTTATGCCCTCAACAAATTTTGGCATTACATAACTAGCTATTCCATATTTTTTCATACTAATCATGCAACAATTAAATATCTCATGAACAAATCTGCTCTAACAGGTAGGTTAGCAAGATGGTTACTATTATTGCAAGAAATTGATATAACTATTATTGATAAGCCTAGAAAAGCTAGTGTTGTAGCTAATTATTTATCAAGAATCCATCATGATGATACTGACACTACTTTGGTAGATGATGCATTTCTGGATGAGCATTTGTTTCATATTGTTGTTCAAAATCCATGGTATGTAGACATTGCTAACTACATTGCAGCCAATAAAATACCTGCACATTTTTCTTACAAGAAAAAGAAGTTGGTTGTAGAGGAAAGTTTCCATTTTTCTTGGATAGATAATCTCTTGTTTTACACTGGACCTAATCCAGTTATGAAAAGATGTGTGAGAGAAGATGAGACATATGACATTTTACATCCATGTCATAATAAACCATGTAGAGGAAACTTTGTAGAAAAAAGAATAGCTTTCAAAATCTTGACAACTGATTATTATTGGCCTATACTTCACAAGGATGCAGTCAACTATACAAGGAAGTGTGACAAGTGTCAAAGGATGGGCTGGCCAACAAGAACAAATGAAATGCCTCTTAATCCTTAGATGGCATTAGCACCATTTGACAAATGGGGAATGGATTTCATTGGTCCAATTGATCCTTCCTCTAATGGGAAATCCTATATTCTTATGTGCACTAATTACTTGACAAAATAGGTTTAAGTTAAGGCTATGAAGCATGCTCATGATGAAAAAGTTGCTAAATTTATGTATGAAGATATTTTTACTTGCTATAGTGTACCCAAAGACCTAGTCATAGACCAAGGTGTGCAATTCACCTCTAATATGTTCTTAGAGTTAATGAAATAGTACAACATTAGGAACTGAAAATCTAGTCCTTATCACCCTCAAGCTAATGGACAAGTAGAGGTCACAAATTGTGAGTTGGAGAACATCTTAACAAAAATAGTCCATTTGCACCATAGGGATTGGACCAGCAAATTACCAGAAGTTGTTTGGGCTTACAGAACAACCTGGAAGACTATTACAGGATTCACACCATTTGTGCTCTTATATGGTAAGGTAGCAATGCTTCCAATTAAATTTGAACATAAAACTCTAAGGACAGTATTGGCATTGGATATTGAACTTCCTATAGCACAAAGAGAACATCTTTTGCATCTTAACTCTTTGTATGAGATGCACAAAGCTACTTTTGAACATATTGAACTGATACAGAAACAAAGGAAACAATGGCATGATTCTCATTTTATCAATAAATAATTTCAAGTTGGTGATTGGGCACTACTATATGATTCCAAATTTAAAGATATGCCAGGAAAGCTACAGACAATATGGTTGAGACCATATGAAATTAGTCATGTCTTTGATAATGGAGCTATTCAACTAACTACCATTGATTTGGTACCCTTCAAACTATTAGTCAATGGTCACAAATTGAAATTATACAAACAACCCCAAAAAAAAGTGGACTTCCTATAGAAATTTTAGTAGATGGATTCAAACACAAAACAAGCAACTCTTTCTATAGCCGAAGGTGTCAACCTTTTGATTGCCACTCTTCAACATTAGTTTCTTTGTGCATGCTCATAATAAAGACTTTATGTTCACATAAAGTTCACCTTTTCCTTCCATCTCATCTCTCTACCTTTCACCCATCCACCTCACCCCATTTCTTTATCTTCCATTCATCCACTTTCCATGTCATCAATTTTTATATTTTCAATAAACCCCGTGAGATGTTGACAGATGTTGTTGATGATGATATCACTTCCGCACCCTTTTTTTGGTACATGCAATAATCAAATTGATAGGTATAACATTTTCAAATTATTATTCACTTATAGTTTGTAGATTTCATTAATTATATTTAAAACTACATAATTTATATGATGGTGGTGTTATGTTAGTCCCTTACCCATACTAGGTCTAACAAGTGTGGAAACTTGTCCAAATTTAGAAGGGGCCAAGGAAGGTCACTAATATCCAATGGTATTTCTATTTGTCCATAAAGATTTTTCCAAATCTTTGCATTCCCTTCATTAGTGAAAATTAATTGCCATAAGTACACAAGTGAGGTGTCATACTCACTATTTTTTGAATGATTTTCTATGTCAAGCTATGATGTGATTTATGTTTAAATTTTATGTGATCTAAACCTCATTTTTGGATGAGTCTCACACATATTCATGATTTTACTTCATTAAAAGTCATATTATTGCACATAACAATTTGTTATGACATTAATTGCATGTTAAAACAAAGAAGTGTGAGTTGAGTCTGTAAAATAATGAAGCAATTTGAAGCTTGAATTCAAAAGAGGGAAAACAGAGTAAATAGAGGAAGTGTTAAGAGAATGGGTGGACAATTGCATAGGAGAGAACCAGTGGAATACACTATGTTACTCTCAGATATAGAAGCTGTAAGAAGGTTTAATGCATGCGGATGGCTAGGTTATTTTTTGAGATTGACCACATTTGATGAGGAGGAAGCCACAAAATTTACAAGGACATTTGATGAGGGTGAAGCTTCTATTTGAGGTTTAACAATGATTGCAACAAAGGAATGCATTGTTGAAGTGACTGGATTGCCTACAGTTGGAGAATATTACACTAGCACACATAATGTAAGATCAGCAAGAGCTCAATTTACGAGACCACCTAATCCTTAAATAGACATTACAAAGCAAGGTTGCAAGAGAATGTTACTGTCGCCACCATACAATGAATTAGCCATGCACATAATTAGGTATTTTACATGTGAAGGAAGATTCTCATACATGCATGGACATCATTTCAAATTACTTAGTTGTGTAAGCTATGATCTTGTAGTAAATATTCCAAATTTCTTGTATAATATGCTCTGCATTAGTGCAGAAGAGACTCAGAAAGGAAAAGATAACTTTCTTACTCATCGTACCTTAATCAAGTTATTGATAGAGAGGTTTCTTAGGGATGTATCTCCCATGACATGGGATGAATTTGTGGAAGCCAAAACTCTACAACCCCAAGCTTCCTCTAGAGAATAGCCTAGTGAGGAAAATGTCCCTACTAATGAGCCTACTAAACAAAATACCCAAGAGGTTGAAGCCAAAAAGACCCAAGAAAATGTGCAAGAAACTGCCTCTATTCAAGAAAATGTACCTTCACCTGTACAAGAGACCCCAAAACCTACTTCTAGCAGAGCTAAGAGGAAACAAAAACTATAGGAAGAAATCTTTGTTCAGGAAAAGGAAGAGCCAAATCCTACAATTATAAGACAAAAGAGAACAAAGAAAAGTCCTGCACTAGAGACACCCAAAGGGAAAAGTAGGCAAAAGGTTGTGATACAAGAAGAAACCCTCGTAAGGAGAAGCCTTAGAATGAGAGCATGATTGATGAAAATAGAAGGAAAAATAATAAAAAAATAAAATAGGAAAAAAAGAGAAAAGAGGAATTTCTATTTTCAAGGTGCACAGGTGGCATAAAAAGAAAAATAATAAAAATAGTTGTCATTCCATTAATCGAGGTGTATAGGTGGCAATTTAGAAGTTTGTGAAAAGTTCCTTGAATCATGTATTTAATATTTGTTGGGTGCTTAGTTGTATTTGGGTGGAAATTTAATATTTATTTAAAGGTAGTTGTATTTACCTTTTATCCCACATTGGTTGTGTTTGTAATGTCTTGGGTTAGAAGTGCCTATTTAAGCAAGGCTTATTATCATTTGTAATCAAGTTCGAAAAATGGAAGCTCTTCTAATGGAAGTTCGAGAAATGGAAGCTCTTCTAATGGAAGTTCGAGAAATAGAAGTTCTTGAGTTGTAAGCTCTTCAAATGTAATCTCTTCTAATGAATTTCAAGTATTAATGGATGATGCTTTACGACGCATTTTTGTCATCTCTCTATCTCCATATTGTTGTGATCTTGATTGTGAGTTGGTAAGGGTGGTGTTGGCCCTTCATTAGTGGTATTAGAGCATACCTTTGTTAGTGGTAGCAGAGCTTTCCATCATTAGTGGTATTAGAGCGAGAGTTCCTAAGCGTGCGGACAGATCGCTGAACGTGAGGCAGTTTGCACCAGGACCTTGAGTCAGGAGAAGTTTGTGAAGAAGTTCTTGATTGTGTAGACAAAGCACCGACTGTGAGGCAGTTTGCATGAGGTTCTTGTTTTGGACAACATTTGTCTTCTCAAGACTTGATTATGGAGAAGAGAAAGAAGAAGATGACTTTTGTGATTGGATGGATTCTGAGGATTCCTCGATTTGAGAAATTTAGAGCAAGAAATCAACAATCGTTGCTAGTTGATTTACAGAAGCAAGTGAATGAATTAGAAGCTGAGTTGCAGAAACGAAGAGCATGTCACCAGAAAAGAGATGTTGATAATTCTTTGGATGTGGAAAAGAAAGATGATCCAGTGGAAGAGCAAGATGATGCAGAGGAAATCATTTGCAAACCTAAAGAAGATGAAAGAGAAGAGGAAGATCATGAAGATGACAAGATTTATGAACCTGAAATATTTCAAGATGATTTGAAGATTGCAGCAATGGAAGAAAAGTATAGTGCCTTCATTGGAGATCAAGCAAGTGAAGTAGTTACATGCATTGTTGACAACATAAAAGAGGCAAGCAAAGATGACTATGTCAAAGAGGTAAATTTCTATGAATTATATGATGCTGAATTTCAGATGAGTTTGAAAGATATTGATAATGGTTTGCATGAGGATCTTGTTAGTCATGTATGGTATGCAAAGGAAGATTGGTATGGTGTTGTTGGGTTTATTACAGGTGTGATTAATTCAACAAGATTGAATGAGGATGAGATTTATACTTGGATAGAGTTCATTGTAGATGAGAGATTTCAGCAACAGACACTTGTTCCAGCTAGGTGTTGGAAAAGAAGAAAGAAGGAAATATATTGGCACCAGATACTTGTTCCAGCTATGTGTTGGAGGAAGAGAAAAAAAAAAAAAAAAGTCAACAGTGGCTACTTCATTTTGTGAATCCATATTCACAAAATTTTTCCTACCATGGGAGTCGAATGCAGGAGCATCATGCACCAGGAAAAAAAAAATGTGGAAGCCTTTAGTGAAGATGAAGATGGTTGTATATCTTTCTTTTGGCGTCAAAGTGTGGGACACACTTTTCTATCTACCAAGGGAGTCTGATGTAGGAGCATCTTGCATGGGAAAATTAAATTTTTTTTTTTAAAAAAAAGAGGAGAAAGAAAAAAGAGAACAAAAAAAAAAAAAAAAAATTGTGGAGGAGAGAGAAAGTGATGAAAATAGAAGGAAAAATAATAAAAAAATAAAATAGGAGAAAAGGAGAAAAGAGGAATTTCTATTTTCAAGGTGCATAGGTGGCATAAAAAGAAAAATAATAAAAATAGTTGTCATTCCATTAATCGAGGTGTATAGGTGGCAATTTAGAAGTTTGTGAAAAGTTCCTTGAATCATGTATTTAATATTTTTTGGGTGTTTAGTTGTATTTGGGTGGGAATTTAATATTTATTTAAAGGTAGTTGTATTTACCTTTTATCCCACATTGGTTGTGTTTGTAATGTCTTGGGTTAGAAGTGCCTATTGAAGCAAGGCTTATTATCATTTGTAATCAAGTTTGAAAAATGGAAGCTCTTCTAATGGAAGTTCGAGAAATGGAAGATCTTCTAATGGAAGTTCGAGAAATAGAAGTTCTTGAGTTGTAAGCTCTTCAAATGTAATCTCTTCTAATGAATTTCAAGTATTAATGGATGATGCTTTATGAAGCATTTTTGTCATCTCTTTGTCTTCATCTTGTTGCATTTTTTTTATTGTGAGTTGGTACGGGTGGTGTGGCCCTTCATCAGAGGACAAGTTTCTAAAGATTCCACTTTGTCTAAAACATCCACCAAGGAATCCCCTGTGCAAATTGTTTCTGATCACTCTCCTCCCCATCCTAAGATTGCAAGCATTTCTAAAAATCCTACTGAGAAATGTAGGGATGAAAGCAAAGAAAATCTAGGTGATACCCCAATAGACCTACTAGGTACTTCTAGCTATAGGGATGAAATAGTTCTTGGGTATATTGATCCAAACACTGCCATAGTTCCCCATAGATCAACATGGATTACTAGTCTTGTAGAACATTTATGGTAGGAATAGAGAAAGAGGAAAAGAGATCATGAAGAAGACAGTGGTTCTATCATACTACAGAAACTCCTTTTTTAGTTGTATGGACAACATTTTTTTGTTGAGGCCTTGTGGAAAGAAGAGAAGAATAAGATGAATAAGATTATAGCATCTCAAGGTGAAGAAATTGCAAATTTAAAGGAATAGTTAGCAAGCCAAAAGCAACAAATGGATCATGCCCTCAAGTTAGCTAATTAGGCCCTTGCTTGTAGACCACCACCAAGAGTTTATGCTCTCTATTTGAAAGAATAATTTCTTTTGTTTCAATTAATGTTAACTCTTAAGAATATTAACGAGAAGTTCAAATCAGCACAAAAAATTTATGGACTATATCAGACTCTGCCACCTTGGCAATAGAATTTACTTTGTGAATTATATGTTCATAATCTTGTTATCCCTTCAGAGACTCAATGGAATCCCTTGCTTTACATAGGGGATATACACTTAAGAGCCCTCATGTCCTAGATTTCCAATGAAGAAAATTATGACAGGCAGCTGAATAATTACAGGGATGAGAAGGATAGAACCCTTGCCTTTAAGAGTAGATAGTAGTAAGCCAGATGAAGTTCTTAGGGATTGGTTCACATTAACTTATGGAAAGAAGAATCCAGAAGTAAGGGATAGGATCTTTGCTTCCAAAGCTAAGGTTTATGTTGATTATGAAAATTTTCCCTACTTTTCTTTCTAGAGAGCTATGACTGGTGCTAGGAGTAGATGGGCTAGACTGCCTGAATCTCTTAAAAACTCAAAACCACATAGTCCCATCAACCTAGAAGTAGCACTTCATAAGGTTCCAAAATATTTAGAGTTAGAGAAGTAGGCTAGACTAGAGTTGTGGTGTCCCTTAACCATGCAACCTCCAATGCTCCTATGGCCTTTGTATGACATCAATGTCGATAGACTCGACAAGCTTCAGGAAGATCACAAAAGAGAAGTGTAGGAGAGAACTAGAGGATTTTACCACACTTTCAAGAGAAATAGAAAAGGAAGGACAAAGATTGGAGAGTTCAGGTCACTAACAAGGAAGTGCAATGCTTGAAGAAAAGCATTAGTTTAGCAAAGGGTAGATGATGAGACCAAAATTTTCCTTTATTCCATGATAGTTTTAAGATACTTTGTTGATACTCTATTTTATCTTTGTCAAAACATTTGTGGACCCATGTTTACCAAACCTATGATAAACCTATGGGTAGAAACTATGCCATCTTTTGCTAATATTATATATAGTATGCAGTATTTCATATAGTTATCAAAATGTGTGTTCTTATATTTGAATTTAATTTGATAAATGTTTATTTACAAACATGTCTTTGTATTGAAACTAACCTATTAATGAAGACTAAAAGATGATTGGAGGAATTCAAAAATTAAGTACCAACAACATTCAAGGAGAAGAGAATGCTAAGGATTAGCCATTGCAAAGGAAGGTTGCAAAGGTTCTAGAAGACATAGCAGCGAGTAAGGTGGAGCTATGAAGACTTATTACCTTCTCTAAATTTATTCTTTGGTAAGCAGATGTTCAAACTTTATTATTCTTGCCTTAAGCTATTATTCCTTCTTCTTGCCTTTAGTTGTTATCCTCATATTTTCTCTCTTGCAAATTTAAAGCTAGGTCATCTACTTTTCTGTTATGGAATAAGTGTTGATTTCCTATATATATAGGAATTAACCCAAGTGTGTTTTTTTTTAGCTAGTTAGAAGAAATAGTTTATGAGAATAGACTGTTAACTTTTATAGTTGTGTTTTTACACTTTTGTGTTATGTAATGAATTTTTGAAATCTAATGAAATAGTTTTTGGCTTCTCTTTGTGTTAGTAGTTTAGTGAAGCCAACCAAGGGGGCCCATTTGGAAGGTGGATTAGATTAGGATAGAATAGATTTATTTCCAAGCTTTCTTAGTTTCATAAGTAGAAGTTGTAAGTTCCTTCTTATAGCATTGCACTTTGTGAATGTTTCTACAGCATATGTGAGAATAGTTATAGTGGATGAACCGAGTTGGAATATTTGTTAACCTTTCATTGTATTTCCAGCATTCATAGAGTTAAGTGTGTTAGTTTCCTATAGCAATAGTGTAAGTTCTTTTCTTTGCATTTTACTTTCTTGCGACATAAGCATAGTGACTCATTAAGACACCTAGTGCACATACTGTGCCAACCATTTCAAGTATATATCCCTGGGTTGACAAGATTAAATACACCTCATAGTGGGGGAAAAATAGTCCTTAGTTTGAATATATTATTCCTAAGCATGGCCTAAACCATGACTATGATACACCTATTGTGAGGTAGATCAAAATTGATGAGGATCTTAAGGTGAATGCTCAAAGGTTGAAGCTTGACCCTAGCTCAAGCTTAGCTCATCACATGTAGGTCAGATTTCTATTAGACATGCAGGCTAAATTATTGAGAAAGGAAGCAAGGATTAGGTCTAAATTAATAGACATCCAGAACATGATCCTGTCAATCATGGACACAATGTAGAAACATATAGCCTATTCAAAAACATTGATCCATGATAAAAAAATTCAATTGTAGATCATATGATTGAACTTTCAGTAGAAGTTCAAGTGTAGATCATATGATTGAACTTTCAACAGAAGTTCAAGTGGTTCTTCATACCTACAAAGTTTTGCAAGAGAATTGGGATAAGACACTAGCTCTTATTCTCAAGGTACATTCTGGTTTTCTCTCACATTTTAGTGTCTCTGTATAATTATGTTGTGTATAATTGTTTGGCATTACTGTCAAAAAGGAGGGAGAAAGAGATATTTGTGGAGAAACATATTTCTAGTACAGAATTAAGAAGAAGAAATACTTGTATATACACTGTGCATCATATTATGATTTAATATTTACACTATATGGGGGAGATATGTGCAAATTTATATTCAGCAAAATTACAAAGACAAATTTTGAAAAATCAAAAATCAATTTATCACTGTACATAAGTTTTGGCTTATAAGTGTTTCTCATGCATGCAGTAGATTAGGTGAATTAATGGTGAATGATTAAGTGCTGAATTAGGATAAATTTTTTGAGGTTACTAATTTACCCCTCCCCTCTCAGTAACCTAGCTAGTCTTGATTATATCCAATAGTGGTGCCAAAAAGATGACACATAACTAAAATTTCTAAGTTTCTAAAAGTGTGCATGCACTTTGGCTTGGGGAGCCCAAGCCAAAGCACATGCATGCTTTTTAAAAATTCTATAAATGGGTTGCAAACCCATGACCCATTCTATTTTTCCTCTTTTGTTTTTATTGGTGCCTTGTTTCCCCTCAATAGCACACAAATGGTTTGTGGAAGTTGAAGGATTTTCTCACTTTCCTCCTCAAAATTCTTCATCATTAGAGATCAAGATCAAGATTGTCAAGTATGTTTTCTACTATTATTTTTACATTGTGTTAGATTGCGGTGACTGATCAGGAAAGTATTGTACATACTTCATAATTACTGGTACTATTTGTAGATTCGCCATTCATAGATTTGCCACTAAAGTTATGGCTAATTTATGGCCAACGTGTTATAACCCTAAAGCAGTTTAATACTTGTATAAAAGGGTTTAGGGTTGGGTATTTTCATTATGTTGTGATACAAAATTGCTTCTTGCAGCGATATTGAGCTGTAAGGGATTACGGATTGTAATCAGAATGTAATCACTGGATTGTAAGAATATTGGACTTGCTATTTGGTGGGCGTAGCCCAGGGATTGGGTGAACCACGTTAAATCTTGGTGCCTTGTGTTCATTTCTGTGTGATCTATTATTTTCTATTATTGGTTATATTTGCATGTAGTTTTTATTTATGTTTGTGGTTTATCCTAACAAGTGGTATCAGAGCGAGGTTGTCTTTCAGTTATCCTCTACAGGAAAGTCTCATGGTTAAGTGGGAGTCTCACAGTTGAGTGGGAGCAATGGAAGATGAGGGTAAGCTAAGGTTTGATAGGTTTAATGGGAAAAACTTCCAATTATGGAAGATGAAAATGAAAGACTATCTATATTAGAAGGATTTATGGAATCTGTTGAAAGGCAAAGCCAAGAATCAGGGAACTATGTCAGATGCTGAATGGGATCTTTTGGAAAGAAAGGCACTCAGAAGCATTCGGTTATGCTTGGCACCATCGGTGGCATTTAATATTACAAAAGCAAAAATGACAAAAGATTTGATGAAAACCCTAGCGACACTATATGAAAAGCCCTCCGCTTCAAACAAGGTATTTCTCATGAAGCATTTATTTAATATGAAAATGGCAGAAGGTGGATCTATTGTAGATCATTTAAATGAGTTTAATACTATTACTAGTCAGTTATCTTCTATGGGTATCAATTTTGATGAATAAATTAGGGCTCTCTTGATTTTGTATTCTTTTCCTGAAAGCTGGAATGGCTTGGTAATGGCAGTGAGTAATTTTGTTCCTAGATCTAGTACCCTAAAATATGATGATGTAATCGGTGTTGTTTTGAGTGAGGAAACTCGTAGGAAATCTTCAAGTGGATTTACATCAGGAAGTTCTTTGAATGCACAAAGTAGGGGCAGAATGACTGAGAGAGGAAGTAACTCTAAAAATTGTGGGAAATCAAGAGGAAAGTCAAAGGGGAAAAGCTCTCAATCGAGAGGACCAAATGATTGTTGGTACTATGGAAAACTAGGTCATAAAAAGAAAGATTGCTAGAATCAAAAGAAAAATGAAGGAGATAAATCAGATGGAGACAAGGAGGAAAATGTGGTAAGTAACAAATCTGAAGAGGATGATTTTCTTTTGTCTTTAGAAAGTGTTGATGATTCATGGGTTTTAGATTCTGGTGCTTCATTTTATGCTACACCTCATAGAGGTTATTTCATTGATTATGTCCAAGGGGATTTTGGGCTTGCTTATTTGGGGGATAATGAACCCTGTCAAATTGTTGGAAAGGGAAAATTTAAGATTAAGTTGCAGAATGGGAATCATCGGCTACTACATGAGGTAAGACATGTTCCAATTTTGAGTAGGAATTTAATTTCAACAGGGCAACTTGATGATGAGGGTTGTGTAGTTACTTTTAATGATAAAAATTGGAAGGTTTCAAAAGGTTCCCTTGTAGTAGCAAAAGGTGTGAAAGTGGGCACCTTATATCTTTGTATAGGTCATATTGTTCATTCTACTTTGATTGTTTAAGAGAAAAATGAATGTTCAAGAACAATTGCTACAGTTGAGCAGCGAGAACAAATAGTTGCTGTAGATTCTGATACAGCGTTGTGGCACAATAGACTTGGGCACATGAATGAGAAAGGTATGAAAGTACTTCATTCAAAGAAAGTTTTACCAGGTCTAAAATGTGTTAATATGGATTTCTATGAAAGTTGTGTGTATGGAAAACAAAAGAGAGTGAGTTTTGTAAAGACTAGGAAGGAAAACAAAAGGGAGAAATTAGAGCTTGTGCATACAGATGTATGGGGACCAGCTCAAGTATCTTCCCTTGGTGGTTCTCATTATTATGTTACATTTATTGATGACACAACTAGAAAAGTATGGGTTTATTTCCTAAGACATAAATCTGATGTATTTCAAACTTTTAAGAAATGGAAATGCTTGGTTGAAAATGAGACTGGTAAGAAATTAAAATGTCTCAGATCTGATAATGGTGGTGAGTATTTCAGTCATGAATTTGAAGATTATTGCTCCACTAATGGCATTTGTAGATAGAAAACTATTCCAGGAACTCTAAAAGAAAATGTAGTGGCTGAACGCATGAACAGGACTATAATGGAGCGCACAAGGAGCATGAGGTTGCATGTTGGGTTTCCCTTACACATGTGGGTAGAGGCTATCAATACTATTGTATATTTGATTAATAGAGGCCCCTCTACTCCTTTGGGCTATGGTATTCCAGAGGAGGCATGGACTAGTAAGAAGGTGAGTTATTCTTTTCTCAAGACCTTCGGTTGTGAAGCTTTTGCTCAGATAGACTCTAAAAATAGAACCAAGCTAGAAGGTAAATCAAGGAAATGTGTCTTTGTTGGATATGGCATTAATGAATTTCGTTATAGGCTTTGGGATTTTGAAAATCATAAAATTGTTAGAAGTCGAGATGTCATATTCAATAAGAAAGTGTTGTACAAAGATCTGTTACAATAACATGAGAAGAAAGAAGATGATTATGTAGTGTTGGATGATACTCCAAAAGCTGATGTTCCATCCATTCCTCATGATGTGCAACAATCGCAACAAAAAATACCACACACACCAGTGAATGTTAGATCGTCAACGAGGAAAATTAGACCTCCACAAAGATTTTCTCCCTCTTTGTATTCTATTTTACTTACTGATGTTGGTGAACCTAAAAGTTATGATGAAGTTGTGCAGGTGGATGCTAAGATTCAATGGGAGTCTACAATGAAAGATGAAATGGACTCTTTGCTAAAGAATAAGACATGGGATCTATGCAAGTTGCCTACAGGTTTAAAAGGCTTTACAAAATAAGTGGGTTTATAGGTTGAAAGAAGAGGAAGGAGTAAAAAAAGATTTAAGGCTAGGTTAGTTGTAAAAGGATTTGCACAAAAAAAGGGAATTGATTTTGATGAGATATTTTCTTCTATTGTTAAAATGACTTCTATCCATACTGTTTTAAGTCTTGTGGCTACTGAAGATTTGAATTTAGAGCAATTGGATGTTAAAATAGCCTTTCTTCATGGTGATTTGGATGAAGAAATATATATGGCTCAGCCACGAGGATTTAAGCTCAAAGGTAAGGAGAACTTAGTGTGCAAATTGAAGAAAATTTTATATGGCTTGAAGCAAGCACCTCGGCAATGGTATCTAAAATTTGACAAGTTTATGCATGAGCATGGCTATAACAAGTGTCATTTAGATTATTGTGTTTATTTTAAGAGGTTGGATGATGATAGCTACATTATTTTATGTTTATATGTTGATGATATGCTTGTAGCTAGGTCTAACATGGATCATATTAAGGGGTTGAAACACCAGTTAGCATATGCATTTGCTATGAAGGATTTGGGGCCAGAAAAACAAATCCTTGGTATGAAGATTTGAAGAGATAGGAAGAACAAAACATTGCGCTATCTTAGGTTGATTATGTTGAGAAGGTGTTGCAACATTTCTCTATGGAGAATGCTAAAGCTGTCAGCACACCTTTACTTGGTCATTTGAAGTTGACTAAGGAGATGTGCCCTAAGACACAAGAAGAGGAGGATAACATGTCCAAAATACCCTATGCTTCAGCTGTAGGAAGCTTGATGTATGCTATGGTATGCACTAGGCCAAATATTTCATATGTCATGGGAGTCGTTAGCAGGTATATGAGTCATCTAGGATTTGAGCATTGGAATGTTGTCAAGTGGATTCTTAGATATTTGAGAGGAACATCCAATAAGTGTTTACACTTTGGGGGATCTGCTACTGATTTACAAGGCTATGTTGATTCAGATTTGGTAGTGGATATTGATACCAGGAAGAGTATTATAGGTTATGTCTTTACTGTTGGTGGGGCAACCGTGAGCTAGGTTTCTAGGTTCCAGAAGATTAATTATCTATCCACTACAAAGGCAGAGTATGTTGCTGCTATAGAGGTAGCCAAGGAGATGATATGGCTTCAGCTCTTCTTGAAAGAATTGGGACATCCTCAGAAGGATAATTATTTGTTCACAGATAGTCAGACTGCCATTCATCTTGCAAAGAATTCATCTTTGCATTTTAAGACCAAACACATACAGTTGTAGTACCATTTCATTCGGTCAATTTTGGAGGATGGATTGTTAAAGCTAGAGAAGATACATACCAATGACAATCCAACAGATATGTTGAAAAAAGTTGTAACAAGGGAGAAGCCGAAATCCTCTTTAGCTTTGGTTGGTCTTTTAGACTGAACATGAATAAAAGAACAGTAGAGTGCAGGTAGGTTTGATCCCATGGGAGCCCCATGTGGTAGTAGTATTGCTACAGGATCAGTCTCTAAGTGGGAGATTTTTGTTTAGTGTGGAGCTTGATCAGTCCCCAAGTGGGAGATTGTTAGATTGTGGTGACTGATCAAGAAAGTACTGTACATACTTCATAATTAATGGGGTACGAGGCATCGCCCCAAAAAAAAAAATTGGTACTATTCATAGATTCACCATTCGTAGATTTTCCATTCATAGATTTGCCACTAAAGTTATGGCTAGTTTATGGCCGACATGTTATAACCCTAAAGTGGTTTAATACTTGTATAAAAGGGTTTAGGGTTGGATATTTTCATTATGTTGTGATGCAAAATTGCTTCTTGCAGTGGTATTGAGTTGTAAGGGATTACGAATTGTAATCAAGTTGTAATCATTGGATTGTAATAATATTGGACTTGATGTTTGGTTAATGTAGCCCAGGGATTGGGTGAACCATGTTAAATCTTGGTGCCTTGTGTTCATTTTTGTGTGATCTATTATTTTTTGTTATTGGTTATATTTGCATGTAGTTTTTATTTCTGTCCGTGGTTCATCCTAACACATTGTTTTGTATTTTTTTTAGTTTTTCTTCAAATTTGCCTTTTTTTAAAAATTCAATTGGTTTCTTATGAGGAAATGTGAATAATCAACCATGAAATCAACAAATTCAAAATGAAAACCTTCCACAAGATCAAAATTAAAGCCCTCCACAAGAAGAGAAATAAATTCCACAACCTCCACCGATTGAAAGACCTCCTCCTGGCACCCAAGATAATATAATGAATGAAATAGAAAGAGGGGAAA
The DNA here is from genome assembly GCA_028749045.1 of Cupressus sempervirens. Lineage (NCBI taxonomy): Eukaryota > Viridiplantae > Streptophyta > Pinopsida > Cupressales > Cupressaceae > Cupressus > Cupressus sempervirens. Next base: position 345,010,139 of record CM053787.1, on the reverse strand, counting down.
ATGAATTAGAAGCAACCATTGGTAGGTTGAAATCTTGTGGGAAAACTAATCCTATGAGAGCACAATTTTCATCCTCCCTTGAGTCCATCATGAGCCATGTAGTTTTTGTTAGTAGTCAGTTGGATATTTGGCATGTTAAGAGAGAACAAGAATGAAGATATTATGAAAAAAAATATCCTATAAAGATTTAAGAAAAATGGATATAGAAAAAGGTAGCATATGTGCATTGTTTAAAAAGCTTGGAGAACAAGACATTGTTAAACATACAACTAAAAGGTTCCCCATCCATTGGTGCATACATGATATTAGAAATAATTTTTGGGATAGATTGTGGATATTCTTTGATACCACTCCTTGCAATAATCACAAGGTTCCAATGTATTTCTTAAATAAATTTTATTGTGAACTTTTCCTTGGGGAAATCTCCAATTATTTTGATATGTTAGATTCTCAGGATAGAGGTGGGGGTCATCATTTGAGAGGTCGGGGGTATGTCATGACCCTAATCCAGTTAGGGTGCCTATTGTCAAGCCACAAGGTGAGCATGTCATTATTCCTTTAGTTATGAAGGAACATTTAGATACCAATACTCTAGAGACTATCAATGCTTTGATACAAACCCTCATTCATTGTGCCAGTCCATTAGTTGAGGAGGATCCTTCTTTACATCGTGGTCACATGTGCACTTCATGTGGATCCTTATGCACATTTTGCATTCATGTTGGAGACACTATAGATGATTGGTTAGTCATTGATAAGTTCATCAGTGACACATTTGGAATTGACACATAGGTAAATTACAATTATAATAAACTAATTTGATCACATTTTTTTTTAATTACAATAGGAAAAGTAAACTTTTGCAGGGTGGGGGTGAATTGGTAGTTTAAACATGGACCCATAAAACTTTCACCACACATCCATCTCATACATTCAATGAGTAAGCTAAAATAACATGTAAAGCATGTACACCTAAAACATGTAAACATATAAACATTCACACACATATAACACTAGATATGAATACCTAGAAACCCTCCAATGAGAAGGTAAAATTGGGGTGCGGATGACACTCACAAATCTTCACTACAATAGTAATAAAGTGTATCCAATGAAGGTTACAACATTTTGACCATGAAAAATGATCTACCTTGTGAAAGGCCTACCCTGTTAAAGGCTTACAAAGACTATTAGGTCTCACCTTGTTAGAGGATTTCAACACCCTATTAGAAGTGTGCCTTGCTAAAGGACTTCAACTCACAATTAAGTAAGCACCTTATTAGAGGATTTCATATAGCTTTTTAGGACTACTCTATTAAGAGATTTTGACTAAAATCACCTATTAGAATGTCTTAGCTTTAATCCTATGGTTAGCACTTTCTTTCTTGATGTCAGATGACCTCTAAATTTTTGTCTCCTTGATCCTTCTTGATTAGATGTCTATTTGTTGTATACTCTACTTTATCCTCTATTCTACTCTAACTGATTTTGCAATGTAATCTCACTTCATAACTTCTAAGCCACCATGAATGCTCTATTTAAGCATGCAAACATCTCTCTTCACTCCTTCAATACCTTACACACTTGCTAGAGAGTTTAGGGTTTTTCCTCCTTAAGAAGATTTAGGTGACTTAGGGTTAGGTATGAATCTACAATTGAGATTCATACATTTTTCTACTTAAACCTTCCCTTTTTCTGATTGACTGCATGTAATTGCATAGGGAATCCAACTTGATGTTCATCCACTTTTTTGCTATATCAAAATCTAATCTTAAGTTGAGTCAAAAATGGTTTACATAGTTGTTTGTGTCATTACAAACAAGTATGTCAAAACTATGTCACTCAGCATCTGAAGTCTTTGATGCTTAGCATATACTAATCTTTCTACTATGACTTGGCATATGTATTTCTCAGCATCCACTATTTACTCGACATAGTCTATCTCCTCAGCACTTGAGTGACCCGACACATGAGTGGCTCGACCCTCACTATGACTCAGCATGGTCTAATATATACATGTTGTGCTCAGCATGTACTACTTGTTTGGCATGAACTAAGTAAATAACTTAAGTGTGTTGACACTCATCAAAACTAATCTAATATCAACAATCTCCCCCTTTGACATGAGTTTCAAAAACACTTGTGTATGCATGTATATCCTCAATCTCATGAGAATAACATATCTTAACTTGGCTTGTATAAAAAACTCCAAATTTTCAAAATTTTGTAACTTGTATACCTCAACATTTGATAACTCCCCCTGAGTTGATATGTCTATTTTGTAACCAAAATTATGTACTCCTGCTAAGTAAATATGTCTCATCTGATACTCTTTGACTTCATGCTCTATTTTGTGCTTTCTATGTCCCTTTTCTTCTTTATCTGCTCATATCTACCAAAAATTCTTATTCTCCCCCTTTTTAACACTTAGGTCAATGGGCTATACACTTATAATGTATTTGTCTAGAAAATACTTATGGACATCTAATATTATCTTCAGAGCTACATTCTAGTTCTCACATGCTACATCTAATGACTTCATTTGGATTTCTAGCTTGGTAGCAAGGTGAACTAGACCATCTAGTGTAGAAAGATTTGGGTCTTTCTTCATTAGGGTTTCAACATAGCCTAGTTCCTTGTGCAAAATTTCCATATGGGGGGTGAGAGTTGCCTAGATGCTAGTCAGTTTGGCCCTTATGTTGGCCTCATCTACTATCAATATAGCTAACTAAATTTGGGTTTGAAGCAATGTCCTGAAATGCTTCTTACTCTGAGCTGGATTCATAGGTAGTTTGGCAATTGATGAATTAATTTGGCTTTCCAAACTCAAGATGTGACTTCTAGTTTCCTGGGTGAAGAGTGAGGGATTGTGAATTTAGTGTACAATGAGAATATGTTCTCAAGTACCTTATCCACATCCTCAACCTTAGTTGCCAATTCAACTTGTGTTAATTTCATACCACCTGATAGCTTTTCATTTACTTTACTTTGAAACTTCTATTCTGACCATTCTAATAACTTAGAATTTGTATATAGATATTCATTAATAACCTTCTCCACTATGTCAGTTGTTCCATTAGTGGCTTGGTCTCATCAGGAGTTGGTAGACTAAATGCATCTAAAAAGATGTCTTTGATATGTTGTAGTGTCTGCCTCTACCTGTGCTCCCTTCTAAGCATTTCTTTATGCTTTTAACTTGCTATGGTTTGTTAAAGTATGCCCATCTATTCTATGGTTATTGTATCATATTCATACTTTGGAAAAATGATTTCGTCATCAAGGCTCACATCTCCATACTGTATGACTTCCTCTACCTTTGATGAACTCAAGCTCGGCACTGAGATCTGTAATGGGGTTGCATCTATGCTCAGCTTTTGAAGAGTTGTAGTGGAAGGAGTGCCAGATACTAATAAGGTTACCAAGGCTTGGATGGAAACTTACTTCTTCACTTTAGATGTCAACTCTATCTCTTCAAGCTTTCCCTATTCTACCACAATGACTTCACTTGCACCTTGATCTTGTACTATAGTTGCAGATAAGTCTATCTAACCTATTTCTTGTTGTTCTATTGTTACAACTTGTGTTTCTATTGTGCTCTTCTCTATTTTATCAACCTTGGCAATTGTATCAACCTTGTTAGATGTATCTTCTAGAATTTGGACCGAAGGTTGTACATTAGAGGGATGATAGAAGGTGGTTCTTGTGAATTCACCTTTTCCCTTATAGTATTAGTCACTAACTTTTGTAGCTTATCCACACTGACCAAAACATGATTATCACAAAGTTTGGCCTACAGTGTAGAATGATCTAATATCTTCCTCAAATCATCATTTGTAAGGGGATTGATGTTCTGAGCTAATAGATTAGAAACATCCTTGACAGTTATTGTTTTAGTATCTGTACTTGTGACATGTTGAGGACTGACACTCAACAATTGTGTGTCTTGTACACTCTGTTCTTCTTATTGTTATTCTGGCTCAACTGTTGCCTTGTCATCTATATTTATTTCTATTCCACCCTCAATAGTGTCATCTTGGTCATCTTCTTCATCACCCTTCACTTCAATGGGTGCTTTTTTTCCTTCCTTGACTGTAGTCAACCCATAAGTGAGCTTCCACATCTATGTGGACCTTTTCACTACATCTTCAATGTTGTTTTGAAAAAATGCTAAAGACTTTGTATTTAGATGTGAACCTAACTGCATATTTCTTCACAACCTTAGCAATTTGTGCCTTAGTTAATTCAAGCATCACTTGTGCAAGTGAAGTTTCTCTAATTTGTTTCTCCAAATCCAGACAATAGTGTCATTTTTTATCAACTCTATCATATAAATTCTCTAGCATAGATTTTTCAAGTTCTAGTGGAATAGTCTTAAACTTTTCCATCATGGCATATATGGCCTCCTCCACTTGGTTTTTCTCCACTTTACTAAGATTGTCAAAATCAACATGACTAAATCCTGATAAGTTTGTATCATTCTTTTACATTTTGACATAAATTCTCTAAATTTGAAAGAGGATTGTGACTCACCACCTTAAATTGGTTGTTGTCATCTAACTCAATTTTCTCTTCATCAGACTTGGCTTATGCTACATAATTCCTTCTTGGCCTTTTCTATAATTGACATTCTTATTCTACTTGTTTGGTGTTTTTCTTAGCCTTTTGTGTAGTTGAATATGTACTGGCTCTTGTAATAGGTGCAGTAAGCTTGGCTTGGCTTGGTTTTTTAGTTTTCTTAGCCCATGCCACAGGTTGTGCCTTAGCCTTCCTCTTCTTTTGTTCAGTGGGAGTAGGTGCTTCCTCAGCTTTTTCTCCCTTGAAACCTTCAATTTCATCATCTTCCTAATCTTCTCCCATGCCTTGTGTCAAAGCTAGTGGTGCTTGTGCTTGAGTTTCTTCTTCCTCCTCATCCTCTTCTTCTTCTTCTTCTTCTTCTTCTTCTTCTTCTTCTTCTTCTTTGTCTTCCTACTCAACACCCTATCCAAATTTTTCTTTCAACTTCTTCACTATCTTCTCATTTTTCTTCATGGCAAAGCTAGTCTTCAATTCAATGGTAATTTTGGACTTTACCATTTCATAGTTTCCAAATACCTTTGCACTTTTATCTACCTCTTTTGATAGTAAAGTTGTAATAGTTGTAGAGGCCTCATCCACATTGATTCATAACCAAGTGGCCTCAACCATCTCACCCTTGGTCTAACAGCTTGTACAAAAGTGTAGTCAACATCCACTAGGAAAAAAAAATGTCATTACAATGTTTCTTAACTAAGGATACTAGTATTTTTAGTCTCTTCTTCATTGACTACTTGAAGTCTTCAAAGTAGCTAGTCATTTAAGATTCAAAATTATCACCTAATTGCTCAATGTACTCACCAATCTGCACTGCTACTGATCTATTTTCTTTCCATCCAACAATGCCAAATGAAGGGAATGTGTTTTGAACATAAAAGAATATACAAATAAGTATAGAACCAAATTTACATCGTGCACTCTTAGTTTTCCTTACTACTCCAAGGTTCTCCATCAATTGTTGCAATTGTAGCTCTACTAGATCATTTGTATGATCTTTCTTTACAATTTTGTATCCAACATCCATAGCTATACAGGAGACACAGTTGAATCTACTAGATTGGTAAAACTTGTGTGATATAACCTTTACAGCAAAGTCTATTAGAGGATGAGTAATTGTATCAATTGGCATCCCTCTCTTGTTCCAAACAGCTCCTTTATTTTTCTCAATCACCTCCTTTGAGTCACTTCTTAGTGTCTTAGTCAATCTAGGGTTGGGTAAACAGTAACCCTATGGATTATTCTCTTAGTAATTTTTATAGGTCCATCTTCTAGCCACAATAAACTATCAATTATTCGGCTAAGCATTATTATTATCCATTCTATCTTGAATAAATTCAAAAAATCTAGGGCTTGTGTTAATCCCTTCATCTCTACAATTTTGAACTCTTCTTTCAAAACAAAATTATCATAGAGTCTATTGTATGCTTCCTAATCTCCATATCGCCAATGCTACCAATTTTATAGTTATAGCATTTTCTTACATCTTGCACCATTATCACATTTGGTGGAATCATCGACAATGAACCAAAAGGGTCTTTCTTATAAGCAATATCAGGAATAGCTTTGAAAATGGGTTGCTTTACCTCATTACTCACTAACCAAACATTCAAAACTTCCTTTCCCTTTACATTCTTTGAACTTGATTCCATAATGTGAAACTAGGGTTTACAAAATTTAAACCATGTAGCTCAACTCTTATAACTACCTTATGAAATCTGATGAATTGGTGATGAATCATTGCTCAAACCTTCCATAATCACTTTGGATGGATGTCAAGATCACCTTCTACTTTGCTCACTCTTTCTCAAATTTGAAATGATGAAAAATGAGATAAAATTGATAAAATACCCTTTGAAATTCTATAACTAATGTTGAGTGCTTACACAATTGTAAGCTTAGCATAAGGCAATTTTGGGCTCACTTGGCATCCATTGATATTTCAATCACTTAGAAACCACTACAAGCTTAGCATCAACTAGCTAATTTTTTAGCTTGGCATCTTCTAACATTTCACTTGGCTCACATAGGAAACTTTTCATGCTCGACAACAAAATGAAAAACTTAAAGATTTATCCTAGATTTCTAACAACATCTTGCATCTTTGTTCATGCTAATGTAATATTTTTAGTACTAGAACCTTTTGTAACTAATATATTATATAGCCTTTAAATATTAGTCCCACATACCTTTTGATTACCTAGTTTGATGAGGTGTGATCACCTGACCCATTGGGTGAAGTGATCCCTTCTCCATTTGATGTGTTGCAATCATCCTTTTTCTTCCATGTCTTATTCATTTCATCTTTGAGGTATTCAACATCTACCTTGCCTTTTACTTTATCAAATTCACAACTTGGTGCCTTTGACCTAATTGGACAATATTTATTGATGTGACTAGTCTTCAAACAGCTGAAATATGTGGTTTGACTCAACCGGCTTTGGTAATTACCTCTGAAGTGTGTTCTAATACAAGTCTTAGGAACATGTCCATATTCTTAACAATAATGATAGCTATATCTTGTATTATAATCCTAGTTATAAGAGTTGTCATTGTTTCTTAGCTTTGTTTGCATATTCGATGACCACATGGGTTTGTATCTATATTCAAAAGCTTTATGTCCATAATTTTGATAGTTGTAGCAATATCCTTCAAATATTTATGTATGCATGATCTTGGTTCTGTATTCATGTTCTTGATGACCTTTCTTGTTGCACTTATGGCAGTGAACCATGCTCTTAGGCTTGACATTTTGATTTGTAGTCTTGCTCCTACACACATTAGTAGTATGTCCTTTCTTACCACAATTATTACAAGTAGGTTTGGAGTTCTTACCTTTTTTGTTCCTTTCTTTAGCACTTTTGGATGACTATCCTGCTTTAGTTCTTGTGTATCCCTATCTAGATGTATTAGTATTGGATCTAGGGGATCTCAATAATTGCTTAATGTATTTGATGGCTTCATTTGGCTTGTTGAAACTTTTAGCAAATTCCTTTTCCCTCTTTAGGTCACTCTTCAATTTCTCATTATGCAATTTCAATGTAGTTATCTCAATGTCCTTGACATTCAATTCATAGTTGGCATTCATCACTTGACTTAGAGTATCCAATTGCATGTTGGAAATCTTGGTTAGCTCTATTGACTTCTCTTTTAGTCTGTTGGCCAAAATTCTTTTTTCCTCTTCAATCATGGCTTTGTCTTCTATGGCTTTCTTCTTCTATTTAGACACCTCAAATAGTAGTATGGCTTGTGATTCTTTATCTAACTTAAGATTTTTGATTTCCTTAGATTGGGCTCTATTCTTTTCCAGTAGATCTGCAACTGCTATATCAAATTTATTAGAGTCTCCAGCTACAAATAGCTTAATAGTGTCTATCTCTTTGTATTGTGTGCCATTCTCTACAATAGCAATTTCTTTCCTTCTCTTCAAAGATTTCTCCAGTTCTTCTCTTGCTTCATCCAATTCATGTAGAATGAGTTGTATTTCAATTCCCTGGTTCTCAATAATCTTTCCCAACTTGTAGACTTTTATTTTAGAATCTTTCCTCAAATCTACAAATCTTCTATTTCAAAGAACAAGGCTCTGATACCAATTTTTGGAATTACAATAGGAAAGGTAAACTTTGGGGGGGTTGAATTAGGAGTTTAAACTTGGACCCATAAAACTTTCACCACACATCCATCTCATACATTCAATGATTAAACTGAAATAACTTGTAAACCATATACATCTAAAACATGTAAACATATAAGCATTCACACACATATAACACCAGATATGATTACCCAAAAACCCTCCAATAAGAAGGTAAAATTGGGGTGGAGATGACACTCACAAATCTTCACTACTATAGTAATAAAGTGTATCCAATAAAGATTACAATATTTTGATCATGAAACATGATCTACCTTGTGGAAGGTCTGCCCTATGAAAGGCTTACAAAGACTGTTAGGTCTCACTTTGTTAAAGGATTTCAACACCTTGTTAAAAATGTACCTTGCTAAAGGACTTTAACTCAAAATTAAGTAAGCACCTTGTTAGAGGATTTCATACAACCTATTAGGACCACTCTATTAAGAGATTTTGACTGAAATCACCTATTAGAATATCTCAACTTTGATCTTGCAATTAGTACTTGCTTGCTTGATGCCAGATCACCTCTAAACTATTGTCTTCTTAATCCTTCTTGATCAGATGTCTCTTTTTTGTATACTCTTCTCTATCCTCTATTCTGCTCTAACTAATTTTGTAATGTAATCTAACTTCATAACTTCTAAGCCACCACAAATGCTCTATTTGTGCATGCAAACTTCTCTCTTCTCTCATTCAATACCTTACACACTCACTAGAGAGTTTAGGGTTTTTCCTCCTTAAGAAGACTTACGTGACTTAGGGTTAGGTGTGAATCTATAGCTAACATTCATCCATTTTTTTGCTTAAACTTTCCCTTTTTCTGATTGGTTGCATGTAATTGCATAGAGAATCCAACTTGAGATTCAAGCTTATCTTTGAAATATCAAAATCTATTATTAAGTCTACTTAAAATTGGTTTACATAGTTTTATGTTCCATTACAAACAAATATGTCAAAACTGTGTCACTCAGCATCTGAAGTCTCTAATGTTCAACATATACTAATCTTTTTGTTGTGACTCAGCATCTGCATTACTCAGCATTCACTTTACTGAGCACCTGAATCACTCGACATAGTCTATCTTCTTGGCACTTGAGTGACTCAAGAAATGAGTGGCTTGACCCTTACTATGACTTGACATGGTCTAATATGTACATGTTGTACTCAGAATGTACTACTTGTTCAGCATGAACTCAGTAAATAACTTAAGTGTGTTAACACCCACTTGTCAAAACCAATCTAAGATCAACAATTTCATGTGTATAGTGAATGATTAATTAATTATCATGTCTTGACATTGTTCAAAATTTAGGGTAAGATATTTGATGGCCCTAGTATACATTCCCCAACCTCAAGTTTTGATGGCCCTAGTACAAATTCCCCAGCCTCATTTTGTGTCCCATTGACAAGTGGAGAGGTATATATCAATTTAATCATTTAAGTTAATACATATATTTATTAATTAATCATGTGAAGGATAGAGGAAAAAAATGTATACATGTACATTAGTTCTCTATTGGACCATTGACATTCACAAAGGACTCTGAGCCTAGGCATGATACAAGCCTCGTAGAGGTACATTTGTTTCATGTTAGTTGAATTCATTTGATTATATTTGTTTCATATTTCATGTTACATGTAAATGGTATTATATAATTTTTATTTTTTGACATCTGAGTCTCCTCCTCATCTTTGATAGTCCATCAATCATGGAGTTGTTGTCACGGTGGCTAGTTCAAAGCCATTGACCGAGGTATGAAAGAGTTTTCATAGTTTTAGTTGTTATTTATAATTGTTAGTATTGAAATTTCAAATGGTATTTATAAGTATGATTGAGTGATTGTATTGATTGAATTGTTGTAGGGCCTTGTTACTACTAATCTTTCATGAGCCTTTGAGGTGGATGTATGGAGTGATTATTTGATGGCTTTAAGAAAATAATTAATTTTGTTTGTACATATATTTGATTTCAATGTATAATAATTATTGATTCACATATAATTTGTTTTTATCAGCTCCAGTTAGAGAGGAGCCTAAATAAGAGGACAAGGGAGTGTGTAAGGAAGACCCCATCATCCCCATCATTTGCCTATATGCAATGACCAAAGACCTCTATGCATTTGTTTCCTTCCCCTCATGGGAAGGAGAAGATATAGGGATGGACACACATATATAGGCATTAATGGACATATATCTTGGATTTTATGTCAATGGATATATTCAACATACATTTGATGTATATATGAAATTTTATATTTGATGTATGACATATATTTGATGCATGACATTATTAGACTTATGAAATTCTTTTTTTTCTTATTTACATTTTTCGTATTTCATGTATTTCATTTTAATATAATTTGCATCCAAAATAAGGGTAGGAAACATTACAATAAGCTTTGATAGTATCTTTTGACATGTGAATATGGCTATGATATTAATTTTTATTTAAATAGTACAAGTTATGAGTACTTTTGATTATAAGTATCTTATTTGGAGTTTTTGTTGGGATGAGAATAGTGAAACTTGAATTCTTATTATTGTTATACAATTGACAATAAAGTTTGACCCTTGAGTTGGCTACATTTTGTAAATGCCTATTCTTTAATCTTAGTGTCAACATAAACATTTTAAGTGCTTGTGTGGAACAATTGGTTATGATTGGGTCCAACACCTATATATCTCATTTTTCCACCCATTCAATTGACTCACACTCATCCCAATTTTTCTCTACACATGATGGACAATAGCATGCCTTTTTTCATGTGTGGGTACTCCATGAACCTACATTAGAGCTTCTAAAAGATTGCAACTCACTTGATGGACTATTAGTGTACAACAATCCTCGTATGGTGCAATGTTAGCATTATCTATCAACCAAAAAAATCTATGAACCGTAGACTCACCTTCCTTACCTAGACCCATTGTAGCATTACACCACTGGACAATGGATTTTTCATCTATCAATGTTGCTCCATCTTTGTACTTTAGTTCTTTACGAGATAAGTCTCTTTTGATGCATGCACCTACACCATCATGCACTCCCTTTCCATGGCCAACCTCTATGAAATTTCACATATATTGAATTCTAGGCAACTTGTACATCCTACTCAACCAATAGAACATCTATGCATTCTTGAATTGAAATATGCAATTGTCTAACCAAATAATGTTTTGGTGATATGGTATGCCCCTGATACCCGAATATCTATAAAATAGTTGAAAGCAACCATGTACAAAATTCGTAGAATGTGATTGATCATTGTTGATGTAAAAATGGTACTCCCTCAATATCTTCCTATCATCCTCTGTACTTGTAGGTGAACGCATGAATGTTATCTGAAAAAATATAGAAACCTATTGAGAAGTATAATACTTTTTTTGCACTTCATTTTGTGTTTGTAGTGTGTAATTATCTATGAATTCTACAACTAAAATAATGGTATCCAGGGGAAATGTATCCTTGCACAACTTGAATTGCAAATCCAACCATCAAGCTCTATGTGTATACCTTGCGTACTCATAAATAATCTTTTCACAAAAAATCTTCAAGAACTCATACACTGGAGTCTTTTCAATGACTAAATCACATCTTTTACCATATTTCCCATCTTTTAGAGCATAAGTCACTATCTTATATTTTCTATAATCTACTATTTAATTTCCAATTGCATGTGTACTATCCATACGTACACAAGTTGATAAAAGCATAAAAGAACCACAAAAAAAGGATGACATCTTGTAAAATTGTTGATTGCATACCCTATTTCACATAAAATGTTAGATATGAATTCTCTTGAAGATCTAGATGGCTCATTCATGTCACAATCCTAAAAAACAAACTTAGAATGCAAAACACACATCTATGCCTAAAAACATCAAAATTGTTAGAAAATTCAATATGTGTCCTACAACAACATGTTGTGTGTGTGTGATTTATCTTCACATAAAAAGGTTTATGACTTCAAAAAATATTTGACTTATTCAAATTTGAGGATACATACCAATAAATTTTGCAAAAAATTGTGTCTGAGTTGAGTCCAAAAAAGGTTTTACATGTGGATCGTGATTTCAGCTACTAATCCTTCTTCTTACAACATCTCTTTGATTAGGGGAAATAGGTGTGTTATTTTCAAAAATATTCAATCAATGATTTCAAAGCTTCACCAATTTATTTATCCTTTCATGGTATTCTACCACTAAATATCCATAACTCATTTTTTGTTGGATCTTCCAATCTCTCATGCCTTACCATGGCTCTCCTTAAAGTACAACCACCAATTTTCAATTTTTTTCTTCTCTTTCTCATGAGTCAATTTTTCTTCATTTGGGTACTTACTATTGTCAATGTAAGTAAGTGTTTAATGATATTAGTATCTTTGGTGTGTGATTTAGAACCCACTTTGTCATATGCACTTATTAGATTCTTTGCAATGTTATTTTCATTTGAATCATCCATCATTTTTAACCCAAGACTCTTCATGATGGACCTAAATTTAAAATTCCTCATCATTTCAAAAAATAATTGGCATTGACCTATAATATTTAATTTTTCAAAGAATAATCTCCACATACAATTCACTTTTCTTTGACAAGACCGCTTGCTAATCTTATTAGGCATTCATTTCAAAATGTTAGTGTCAATATAAATCAAATATTTTGGTCTTCTAAAATAAATTCTATACGGTGTTATAATCTCTTCATTTTTCTCAACATTTTGAACATCAACATAAGGTTGAGTGTTTTTCATACCTTGAATTGAAGATGGTTCCTTGGAAATAAGATGCAAAAGATGGAATATCACCTACTAGATATGTTTATTTTGTGCCTTCAACATGACATAATGGAGTGTGTACATTGTTGAATGTAGAAATTAGTGTATCTTCAACATGAGATGATGATATGACTCCATCATTGGAAGGTGGTGTAGCTTCACAATACAATTGTCTTCTTAAGCATTTAACAATCTCATTTGTTTTCTTTGTCTTTCCAATTCTTCCTCTTTGTTTCTTTGTATTAGTGGTTCATGTTCCTCTTTGAAAGACAATTCTTCATTATTGCTCATTATTGCATTGCAATTTTTTTTGTTCATGTAGTAGTTTCATTTTATCTCTTTTAATTGCCAAATATCTCTCCCTATCTTCCATTGTTTGATTTTTTGGTTTCTTCTTTGGCATGATGATGATTTCTAAATGTCAAATTATTCAAACATTTTAATTAAATAACAAATCATTCAAATGCATATACAAATTATGATTATTTCAATCAATACACAATATGTATTAAACAACTTGTCAAATTTCTAACCATTTCCAAATAACAATTCATTCAAACAAACAAATTTTAATGAATTCACTATATATTAAACAACTTGTCTAATTATAATGAAATTTGTCTCTATAGTGACAATGAATATTTAGAAATGACTAGACTAACCTTTTCTATGGAAAGAATGTTCAAAAAGCCTTCAAATAGTGTATCTAATAATTGAATTTGGTGTTTTCTAGCTTCCAATATCATGAAAGAATGTTCAAAAAGCCTTCAAATAGTGTATCCAATGATTGAGTTTGGTGTTTGCTAGCTTCTAATAGCATGAAACCCATGTTTTCTATCAAAACAATAGAGCAATAAATAGACAAAAAAGAGAACATGGGTCAGTAGGGACCCAAAATTTTGTCATAACCATTTTTTGGTGTTTTCATATAGTGTGTATGGACTATAAAGTGCACATGCACTATAAAGCATGTACGCACTATATGCTAGCTTCCAATAGCATGAAACCCATGTTTTCTATCGGAACAACAGAACAAACAATAGACAAAAAAGAAAACATGGGTCAGTAGGGACCCAAAATTTTGTCAACCATTTTTTGGTGTTTTCATATAGTGTGTGCACTATAAATTGCACATGCACTATAAAGCATGTACGCACGCACTATAGTGTGTACACACTATGTGAAAAATATCTCTCTCCCTATCCCACCCTCTCTCATCCCCTACTCTATCTCCCCCCTTCTCTCTCTCTCTCTCTCTCTCTCTCTCTCTCTCTCTCTCTCTCTCTCTCTCTTCCCCATATTCCACCCTCTCCAATCCCTACTCTCTCTTTCTCTCCATTTCTCCCTCCATCTCTCTCTATCCCACCCTTTCCCATCCCCTACTCTCTCTCTCTCTCTAGTAAGGAAGAAAAGGTGCATGGAATTGCTTCCTACACTTATCTTTGAGAGGACAATTATGAAAATTCAACTAACTATTGCAGAGATCTCAAGAAATGCATAATAATATAATCAAAATAACAATGAACACATAACACAATGATTACCGTAGGGAAATCCTTTTCAGAGAAAAACCCCACCCTCCAAAACCCACACAATGTATTCTCAAATCAAGAAGATTAAAATACACTTGCAATGCAAGTTCTTACAAGAACACTTCACCACAACTCAAACTTAGAATTAGACTCAGAGAGATTCCTTCTAGCACCTCATCTTTTGAATTGAACTTGGTGATTCAAACACCTCTCGAAACCCTCCTTTTATAGTGATTTACAACTTGGAAACCATTTGTGGTCTTACAAAACCATGGACCAAATTCTCCACCTTTTCCAACTTTACCTTGTCATTCTTGACCATATCTCTCACAAAATGATATTGTACATCAATGTGCTTGGTCCTAGCATGAAATGTCAGGTTCGTTGCGAGGTAAATTGCACTCTGATTGTCACTACAAATTGTCATTGCACCCTATTTGAACTCTATATTTGAACACAATCTCTTTAGCCAAATAGCTTACTTGTACACATAAGTAGCTACCATATACTCTGCCTCAATAGTGGACAAAGAAACCACAACTTGTCACTTTCTCATCCAATAGATTGCACCACCAAATAATGTAAACATATATACATTGGTGGATCTTCTTTCATCAACATAGTTGGCCTAGTGTGAATTGGCATAGCCTTGAATATCCAAGGAATGCACATTTCCTATTCCATGGAAACATATAGAGTACTCTGACCTACCCCATGTTGGTGCTCAAAATTGTAGCACAATTTTGAGTACCATTGAGAAAAATAAGCCCTATAAATGCTTTTTGATGCCTATATACCTGGCTATACTTGAGAAGCCCAACAGGTGTTTAATATTTCTAACACCATGCATTGAGCATGTCTAAGCATTCCATGAAGTTAAATTACCATTTTGAGTCATTTCTTGAAGTCTTGTTTTGAGCAAATTCCAAATCTACATTTTCACCTAAGTGTTAGACAACGATAGGAGCCTAGGTTTGCAATTGAATATCTTGTACCGAGTAATGTTTCATGACTCACTGCTTTGGGAGTATTTAGTGTCCATACCAAAGAGCCTATGTTTCATATTTCAAGTCATTTTGAATCTATATCACTAGGTTTTAATCCCTTAAAGTTGGTCATTTACTGATGTCATGCTGATGCAATTAGTTCTAAATTCTGGAAGGCCCTATTTGACTTGCCATAGATTTGACCTAGTTAACTAAAATGTTAAATTTCCTTTTTCATTTCATTTTAGAGGTCAAATACTTTCTATGTTTCAATTTGAGCTTATGATGAATCCATTTGATCAGTTTTCAAACGCGATTCCAAATGAGATTTCTAACTTTTTTACTAGTGTCAAAAGGAGTAGATTTGTTGGAACCCCAGTTCATGATGTCATATCTCGAGATCTATGATAGGTGAGATCAAATGAATTATTTCACTCATTTAAAATTCCTCATGTTAGTGTATCACATAGATTTTCAAATGGTTAATGTTCTCCCACATTATAAGCATTGTATATTAGTAAAATGAAACTTGCCAACTTTGAAATTCCAAGTTGTCAGGGACAGTGGAGCAGACACCCATGGCTTGGAGTATGAAAGCCCATGTGATTGATAAATACCACATAAAGCACACAAGGGAGCTTAGAGAAACCCATAGCACAAAAAGGAGGAATGAATTCCATAGTCCAAGAACAAAACATGCCAAAAAAGGAGGAATGAATGTTGCAAGTTCAAAGCCAAAAACATTGGTCAAAGAACCCACACATGAGGAGGAGTTAGGAAATCAAAGGAAACAAAGGTAGAATTTTAAAAAGGAAGCCATGGTAAACCAAATTTGACCCTATGCAAACAAAGGAGACTCCATTCTTGTGCAAGAACATTAGGGCTTCCACTATGGAAAGAAGGAAGAAGCATATGCCCATGCCATTTGAAGAAAGCATAGCAATGGAGGCATCTTTTCAAAGTAGGAAGCGGCAAAGTAAAAAGTAGAGCTCCATGATGAATAGAGGAACTTGCAATACCTGGGTCTACATTTTATCCATTTATTCTTTCTTTATCAATGCCTTCACCTCAGCAATATGGATGTGACTATGATCACAATGATCTTGACTTCAATCATGGAAGTTAGGGGAAACATTTTCAGTTAAAAAATTAATGCCAAGAATGCATGTCCATGAGTAGAGCTTGGCATGAGTAAAAGAGAGCCCATGCAAGCACACAAGAGAAGCCGCTGGCCAGTGAAAAGGGAGAAATCCATGTTGGGGGAAGACCATGCATTAACAAAGGAACATGAGCAAAGGAGATAGAATTGTATGCAAAGCAGAGGGAAAATGACAAAAAAGCCAATATCCCACATGCCAGCATGCAATGGACTTAGTGTCTTGAAAGGCACTACCTTTTGAAGGTAGCAGTTGTTTGGAGGGCCCACTTGGCTGGCCAACTGGCAACTCGTAGTAAATTTTGAAGTGAAACGAAAATAGATGTCATCAAGAAATGCAAGGATGCTGGAAAAGTTGGAAATGGTGCTAGAAAGGTGGAAGTTTCCAGTGGTTTCCATGTCACCACTAGAAAATGGGAGGGTCTCACCAATAGCAACATGGTGACCACCCAAAAAGTGGAGATTCTAGCTAGCGACCGGCCAAAAAACTAAGAAATCCGACAAAGGTAAAGTGAGAATGTGGGTCCTGCCTATAGATGCAGTCAGTGAACCAAATAATGACAAGTGGTAGCCAGGGTAGTATGTTGCAGTGATGAGGTGATTACTCATTGATGATGTGGAGTTATAGACCAACCACAAGGTGCCATGTGGCATAGATTTCAAGGAAGGATATGATGTGGTGGGAAAATCTAGTAGATGCACTAGATCGTGCCACATGGTAGATCTGGCAGATGTCACTATGTTGCTAAAATGAATTTGCATGCCAGTTAACATAGCAACATAGTGACTATGATGTGGCATGATGAGGTGGTGTGCCGACATGGCAATGCCAAGAATGAATCAAGTGATGTCATGTGGCGTCAGCTGTGCAGGTCAGATTCAATACAAATGTGACATGTGGCACATTGTGGATGAAAAGGTGGCAGTGTTGGGCCAATGAGATGATGCCATGTGACATTCAAGTGGTAGGAATGAATGACTATGTAGGCTTGAGAAAATCACATGTTGACACATGGCAGGGATGGTCAAACCAAGTTTGACCCAGCTGGAAAAATGAGGAAAAAATCAAAGTCCCAAAATTAATTGTTTATAAACCTATGTGTAGACCTCCAAAATTAAATTTGAAAATTTGATTTAAAATTATAATTTTCCTATAGTTCTAACTATAGGATTTGTTAAATTTTTCAATTTGATATTCTAATGACTCTGTCATGAATGGGAGCCCGATCTTCAAAGAGGCATAACAGGCATATTTTTTGAAGGATTTGATCAACACAAATCCACAAAGCCTTTGAATACCTGCATGCAAAAACCTATCATAGAAGAAAAAGACAAGAGGAGGCAAAGGGTTTTTCTCTGAAAAATATGCTAATGTATTTTCAAAAATGGAAAAGATAATCAAAATTACAAAAGATCAATCCTTATAAAAGGAGATCAAAACTCGAAAAAGGGTAACCTAAAAAGGAAAAGCTATTTAATAATTACTAATTAATTATTAAATAGAGATGAAAAAGGTGCATAAAGAAAAATCTTAAGGGAGTAAAGAAAATTTAATAAATGAAATTAAATCAATGCTTTACTCTAACACCCCCCCTTAACATGAGCAACAATGCAGCTACAAACAATGCAGAAAGAACAAGGAAACTACAATGCAATGCTTAAAGAAAACTTGGGTCCCAACAACAAGGCCTGATGAGGTACCCAATAAAAACTAAATCTCTATGAAATGGAAAAAATAGAGAAAACCTAGTGGGAAAAACTCTACTCCAAAAAGAGATAGCAATAAAAAGAAGGAAGGAAGGACTCATCACTGAGACCCACCAAGGACAACTTCCTTCACCCCAAGCATAGAACACAGCTGAAGATACCGCAAGGATGCAAAAGGTTTAGTGAAGATGTATGCAACCTACTCAATAGTAGGAATGTACTCCAAGCTCAAGGAACTATCCTAAATGAGATGCCTAATGAAGTGCATGTGAAGCTCAATGTGCTTGGTCTGCTGATGCTCAACAGGGTTGCATGAAATGTGTATAGCACTCTAATTATCACACCATAAAAAGGTGGGACTATCAGGAGGAAATCTAAACTCTGTCATCAACTGTTGAAGCCACAAAACCTCCTAACTAGCTAATACAGCTGCCCTATATTCTACCTCTATAGATGATAATGTGTGAGCATGCTGCTTTTTGCAAGACCATCTAATTGGACTAGAACCAAGACAAAATAAAAAATCAGAAGTAGACTTGCAATCATCTATGTCACCAGCCCAGTCTGAATCTGTGAAACCAACAATGTGAGGATCCCCTGATGTGTAGTGAATGCCATAACATGTTGTACCTCTAATATACCCTAAGATACATTTGGATGCTTGCCAATGACTCTCATGAGGATCATGGGAGAATTGAGAGACAAGTCCAACCACAAAGGAAATATCAGGACGTGTGTGTGTCAGGTACAACAAACTACCCACAAGTTGTCTATATAGAGTGGAATCCACTGTAGGAGTACAGAAAGTAGTAGATAAAACAACACCTAACTAAAAAGGTGTAGGGGTAGGCTTGCAATCAAGCATGCCGAATCTCTGAAGCATATCAAGAGCATACTTCTACTAGAGTATGGCTATCCCATCTAAAGACTGAACAACTTGTACGCCCAAAAAATAGTGTAGAAGTCCAAGATCTGTCATCTCAAACTGCTCTCTCAATGCATGTTGAACACTTTGTATCATGGAGACCGAGCTTCCTGTGATGATGAGGTCATCAACATAAAGCACAAGAATCAATAAGTCAGCCCCATGACACTTAGTGTAAACTATAGGATCAGAATGACACTGAGTGAATTGTGAATCAAGCAAGAAAGAATATATCTTCTCATACCAAGCCCTAGGAGCATGTTTGAGACCATATAAAGACCTCCTAAGCCAGCATACCAATGAAGAGTCCTGCACAAAACCATGAGGTTGCTCCATGTAAATCTCCTAATGAAGGTCTCCATGCAAAAAAGCACTCTTCATGTCCATCTGAAAAATTGTCCATCCCTATGAAGTTGCTAGAGAGAGTACAAGGTGAATAGAATTCATCTTGGCAATAGGGGAAAAGGTCTTGGAGTAATCAATACCTTCAACTTGTGAAAAACCCTTTGCAACAAGATGTGCCTTGTACCTATCTATAGAACCATCTGTAGTGTATTTGGTATGGTACACCCAATGATATCGAACCAACTTTCTTCCTTTCGGAAGAGGACAAAGATCCCATGTGTGGTTCTTCATCAAAGAAGAGTACTCCTCATCCATAGCCCTATCCCACTGTGAGTGTCTTGTCACCTGCAAAAAATTTTGAGGATCATTGAAAATTGCATGACTCAAAAGGCCACTACCTGCAGTCTAAGAATGAGTACGATGACCAACTGTAGGATCACTTGCCAGAGGTCCAGCTACATCAACAGTATCACAAGCCCACTTGGGCACTCGTAGAACATCTAGTGGAGGAGGAAAAGGGAGATCAATCTCAAGATCTTCCTCAGAGGAGGCATAATCCTATAGAGGAGTAGATGAAGTACTGGGTAATGAAGAAGAAGCTGAAGATGGAGGATCCATAGAAGGATAACGCTCATCAAACTAAACATCTTGCCAAAACAAGACATCTTTGGAATCATGATCAAACAACCTATATGATTTTACATCCTCACAGTAGCCAAAAAAAATGAGTGGTCGGCTCTTCTTCTCCATGGCTTTCTGCTGAGCATCTAGAATAAAATCCAAGCCTCACTATCAAAAATGTGTAAAGTAGAAACATCAGGCATGACATGATTCCAAGCCTCCACAGGAGTCATGTTTCACAATGCCTTATGAGGCATTCGATTCTAAATATAGTTGGCACAATTGGTAGCCTCAGCCCAAAATGAAGAACTCATAGCATGAGACTATATCATACAATTGGCCATCTCCTGTAATGTCATGTTCTTCCTCTTAGCAACCCCATTCTGTTGAGGTGTATGGGGAATAGAGAACTGATGCTGTAAACCATGCTCAGTGCAAAAATCTATGAAAGACTGATTCACATATTCTCCCTCATTGTTAGTGCGGATACACTTGATTGAAAGACTAGACTGCTTCTCCAGAAAAGTCTTAAAGATTTGAAATGAATCAAAGACATCAGACTTGTACTTCAAAAAATACACCCATGTGCATCTAGAGAAGTCATAAATAAAGGTAAGCACATATCAAGCACGAAAAAAAGATGGAGTGGGAAATGACATTAGATCACTATGTATCAACTCCAATGGTGCCTTAGCACGTGTGGATCTACCTATCAAAAAAGGATTTCTATGATGTTTGCCAAGCGCACAACCTTGACAAACACTGTCAGTACAAGAGATCAGAGGTAACCTAATTACTAGCTCTTGTGTACTCATCTACTATAGATATCTATAATTGACATAGCCAAAACACTCATGCCAAAGTTTTCTCACTGTGTTTGCATGAATAATGAGAGAAACACCTGTAGAATCAGAGGTCTCAAAGCCATCGAACTAATATAAGTGATACTAAAGATCAACACTCCCTGTAGCAATAACCATATCAGGATCATAGAGGTCTTGAATAACCACATCATGTGGTGAGAACTCAATTGTCTTTCTAAAGCCTGAATGACAAATCTGAAAGATAGACAGGACGTTTGTAGAAATGGCTAGAACCAAGAGAACATCCTATAGTGAACCACCCTCTAAAGAGATAGTTCCTGAACCTGTGACTGAAAGCTGAGAAGAATCACCAACTGCAATCTATGTAGTAACACTCTGAGAAAGTGAGGTAATCAAATCAAGTGAGTGTGTCATATGATGGGAAGCTCCAAAATCAAGAATCTAAGAAGCTAGAGAAGACAATGCACGTGCAAAAAAAGCATTTCCTTTCCCTGTAGGTGGAGGTGGAGGCTTCAGAGAAGCAATACTGGACTGTTGCATTGCCTCCTCTATTTCCTCAAGACGTTTCCAACACCTGGAAACTAGATTTCCTTCCTTGCCACAAAAATTGCAAGGTTCACCTGTATACTTCTTAGTCTTAGAGGAAGACTCACCAGACTTAGAAGTATTACCCTTTTGAGAGGGTTTTCAAGCATCTAATTTTGGAGGAGGCTTGGAGGAACTCTCACTACCTGCTAAATCTATCTTATGCTTTAGTTTCTGCTTTGGCTTTCTTGTAGATGTCTGAGCTACCAATGCCTTTGTCTTAGAACTAGTCATAGTATCCAACTATGTGAGTTTTGATTGCTTTCTAGTCAAGTGATCACAAAAGAATTGAAAAGAAGGCATGACAAATCAATTCCCCAAAGCATCTTTGGGGGAATAGAATGTGGAAGCAAATATCTGAAAATCCCCTCGAAGCTTTGAGAGAATCAAATAGATGCACTCAGTATTAGTCTTCATCTTTCCACAACTCTACAACAAGGATCTCTGTTGAGTAAATTTCATCAAGAAGTCATCAATAGTCAAAAAGGAATCCGGTGTAAGTGTTGTAAGCTCTGTCTCTATCTGAAGTGCCTTGAACTCATTCACAATACCAAACAAGACCTCAAGCTTGGTCCAGATAGCCAAAGGAGTATTACACCCATCCAAATGAAACTGTAAACTATATAATACCTATAATGCAATCAATCTGATTGCCACATCCATTTTGTTTCTATGCTGCATGATCTCAAAAGGCCTTTGAAGAATAGGCTGAACAGCATCTAAACATGACCACAACCCTTTTGACCAAAGAAACTGAGTCATTGAGGTCTTCCAAGTGTGATAATTATGAGGGGTCAGAAGTTCTAGAGAAGAAGTGGTCTCGGCCATTGTTTTAGAAAGGGTTTTTTTTTTACAGCTTATGGGGGGCCCTATCATTTTTTTGCAATAACTCTCGCATATAGGGGTCTTTTTCAATTCTGAAAGAAGCATCAAAAAGTTGGTTCCGAGACGGAGATGATGGAGAAGGAATTTTTTTGGTTTTTTTTTCCTCTGCATTGTTTGTAGCTGCATTGTTGATACCATGAAGGATTTGATCAACACAAATCCACAAAGCCTTTGAATACCTGCATGAAAAAACCTATCACAAAAGAAAAAGACAAGAGGAGGCAAAGGGTTTTGCTCTGAAAAATATGCTAATGTATTTTCAGAAATGGAAAAGATAATCAAAATTACAAAAGATCAATCCTTATAAAAGGAGATCAAAACCCAAAAAAGGGTAACCTAAAAAGGAAAAGCTATTTAATAATTACTAATTAATTATTAAATAGAGATGCAAAAGGTGCATAAAGAAAAATCTTAAGGGAGTAAAGAAAATTTAATAAATTAAATCAAATCAATGCTTTACTCTAACATTTTTTATCCGGGCACTCCAATATACTATCAAAACCAGGATGATCTAAATTTTCCATTTTTGAAGTTAGTTTTTGTATAGGTGTTCACCGATTCATGCTATAAGCCAATTTATGATTCCCAAGGCATTCTCAGCAAAATGGGAAAAATTTGTCCTTGATCATCAAAATTGATCATGAGGCAAATATAAAGGCTTGTTGAAGTGTGAAAGTAAAGAAAATCTATTCTAGAGGTTTTCTTGGCTTCTAAAGGTCATATTCAGCTGATTTTTCACTTATTCTTTACAATCAAAATATTTGAATCACTTTATGCCTTTGAGAGCCAAAATGGTTAAGGATATGATTCACCCATTGTAGAGAGAGATTAGAGAGAGTCTTTTCATTGCTAAGAGAGAGAATTTCAAGTGGACACATGTTAAATGCAGAGAAAATCTAGGAATTCCTTCCTCTATATCATTCTCATTCTTTCTCATTATATAGGTCCTAGTTTTCTGAGAAAAACTTCTCACTACTGAGACACCATTCTTCAGCAATTTCTTCTTGTATTGAGCAACATTTAAGTTTTAATGTAGATAGTATGAATTTTTTAGGTGATTTGTGAGTTATTTTCTGTACATCTTTCATGTATTCATTTTCAAGGAGAATGAATAAAACATAGAAAAGGGTTTTTAATTCCATCTGAATCTTGTCTCTTGTTCATGAATATGTAATCTCTTCTAATTTGTGAACCAAGAGCATGAATTAGGTTACATTCTATTTAAGGATGCATGTGATTGAAATGTATTTCTTGTGGAACAAAGAGCCATGTAATTACTTGGTTTTTATCACAAGGTTTGTAGATTTCATGATGGGATAGTTTGAGTATGAGATTCATTTTGATATAGATGTCTTTTCACGAGGTGAAAGATAGATCAGGGATCTTGATGTAGCAAGTTATGTCAAAGAATTCCATGAGATGTATGGTTGTACTTCATGTAATCACCCAATAGATAAGGCCCTAATCAGAGATAGGATCATTAGGTTTTGTTGCTTGTACCTAGGTCTTGCTGATATCAACATTATTAATCAAACATTTTCCCTTCATGTTGAAAGTTATTCAATGTTAACCCACACTTAGCTTACTAGTTTCATTAGTTATGTTCTTAGCTATTTCATGCTTGTGATTTCATGGTTAAGTATAGAAGATTTAGGGGTTTCATCTGTTATTCTAGATCCTGATTATGCTTATTGCACTAGTCACATAGTCAGATCTAAAGAGGTTCACCCGCCTATGTTTTGTAGAGCCTAAAGTAGAAGAAGGGTCAAAGCCTTATAGGTGGCCCGATGTTTGAAATGACATGTTGAAAATGGGAATTAGTTGCCCCTAGATGTGTCTTGTTCTCATTGAGGTAATTGGAAACCTACAACATTTTCAAACACCAATAAAATGGTGACTCTACTGGGGAATTGCATATAGAAAGAACTGAAATCTTTGGCATGAAACGGATTGGATATAGAAAATCTTTAGTAAGATGTGTTTCCATTTTCCTTGCTAAAGTTTCATGTTCCCCAGTGTTTTTATATTCATTGGCAGCAATAGTTTGATTGAATTGAACAATTTGTAATGTCAGATTCATGTGGCATTTTGATGAGTTGCTGTCAGAATTCAAAGTTAATGTCATGTTCTTTCACTTTGTCAAGAGTGTGAAATTCCCACGTTGTTGAATAAAGTTTTCAAATACCTATTGTAAATTCTGGACAAACTTGTTTTGTTTTACAATTTTGGTAAATCTTTTCTCACTAAGTGAGTGGTGACTCAAAGTCATATCTTTGCACCAGTGCTTTGTGAATGTGAAGGTATTTTGAAGGAAGCAATAGTTGGAAAGAAGATTTGAAGAATGTATCTCAAGTTCTTGACAAATGAGTGAAAGATTTGTATGAGATGTGGTGCAAAAGTTACTAAATCCAGATGAGATTTTTTATTTGTAGCATTGAAGTAGTTGTAGGAATTTGTATTAAAAGGTATTTTCCACTTTCATGTGATTTCATTTCCATGAAAGTAAGCTTTACAAAAGATTCTCCATCAAATGGTTTTCAGCATTAAATAGGAAAACAGTTTAATACAGGTCAACATACTTTGTGAGAGATAGATTTAGCAAAAGTGTTTATGCATTTTGAAGTATGTTTGAATATCCAAATTGATAGAAAGGATTCTAGATCTACTGCAATTAATGAATACTAAAAGTAATCTTGATGATTGAGTTATAAGTTTGTTAGAAATGGCAAATTTCCCTTCACCTAGTATGCAACCAGTTAATGGGAATTATAGATCTATTTTTATCAAGAGATATATGCCATTAAATTTCAATGGAATTCATGGTTTCCCAAACCCTATGCAATATAATCTCAAAAAGTATTTGCCTAAGTTTAGTGGGATCCATGACATTTTAGCTAGTCATCATGTTCAGTTGTTTAGTGACTTGGTTGGTGACTTTGAAATTGCTCATGAAGACATTCTTATGAAGTTGTTTGTTTAGACTTTAGAAGATGGTGCTAGGGATTGATTTTCCTTTTTACTAGCATGTTCAATTTCATCCTAGGATGAATAACTTTCAACCTTCATGATGCAGTTCAGGGAAAGAGTAAGCACCTTTGATTATTTTGATAAGTTTTTGAATATCCAAGTCAGGAATAGTGAGTTAGTTCTTGAATTTATTATCAGATTTACAAAGGTTTTAAATGAAATTCCTCAAAGTTATAAGTTGGATGATCAAGTGTGTTTAGTGGTTTATCTTGATGCATTTGATAAGAAGATGAGCTATCTGTTGAGAGATAAAGAACCTAAGACTTTGCATCAAGCATTCATGATGACAATGGAGATTGAAAATAATATAAAATATGGTTTAACTAAGAGTCACTTCTCTCAGAATGTTTCTCGAAAAGATGAGGTTCAAAGTAGAAATCAATGTCATGTAGAATGTTCAAATTCAGATCAGAAAATAAGTACCCCTACTATTGTAAAAAATCTTGTTGAATTTTTAGAATTAAAAACATGTGTAGATGAGGTTTCTTTGTTGCAAAGGAAAGATGATTCCATTCTTGCTTAATTGAATGCACATGTTTTGAGTATTACATTAGCTGAAGATAGAGTTAGTTCACTTGATGAATTTTATATGCAATATTTAAGTTCAAATATTCACTCTTCTATTGATGATTTTCTTTATGTTTAAAACATAATGAATGATGAAGAAGAAAGGTGTTCATCTCAATATGAGGATAAAGAGGCTAGTACTAATGTGTCAAGTGATAATGGTGAAGTTGTTGATCTAGTGTATTATGAAGAAACATCATGTGAAGACAATGATGAGAGGGGTTGCTCGAGTCAAGAAGAGGACAGTGTTATTACATGTTCATCTTCATACGAGTTTGATGTTGATTGAGAAGAAGTGAGCAATGACAAAAGTGACTACTCTTATGCAAGTAATGGTATGATTTCTTGTTCTAATTATGAACATGATAATTTATCTCAGTTTTTATGTTATACAAATCAGTTTGGATATGAAGAGCTTGAGAGGGATTTGTCCTCAAAGTTTGAAGATAAAGAAATGGTTGATCGATTTGATGCTAATGAGTTTGAACATGGAGTTTTGAGTGAAAGATTATTAAAAAAATTTATGTTAGACAATGAGGTTGCAGCATATGGTAATGGTTTTAGTGATGATTCATGCTCTATCTATAGAAGTCATCCTAAAATGGTAATGAAGTGATGTAGTCATTGATACTATATGTGTGGTAGATGAAGAAGAAAGCAAGTCTACATATAATTCTGATTTTTCATCATATGATGCAAGTTTTTGTGACAATACATTGGGTAATGGCTTCAAGGTGTTTGATAACATTTTATATAATGATGATCTTAATGATGGTCAGCCCCTTTTTTGTCATAATATCCAAAGAGGACCATTGCACGGAGTTATCAATCCACTATTTGAGGAGAACTTCAAGCTTTTAGATTTAGTTGAGCTAGGTATAAATGATGATGAATTATCATACTACTATAAGAAATCAATTTATTCTTCTTCCAAATGTGATAGTGAATATACTAATCAGCATTTCAATTGTGATTATGAGGACAAGTTGTTTGATGAGATGGTTATTGAAAATCAGCGTGCACCTTGTAATGAATTTTATGATGGACACTCTAATGTGAAGACTAATCTGTTTGCTGATTGTGAAGAACCATTTGAAGATTATGGATTAGTTTTAGATTCTAACATTGATGACACATGTGAGTACAAATCAGAGTGTTCATTTGAGTGCAATCCAGCTATGCATAAGGATACACATTTTCAAGGTATGTGTGATCCCTTTCCCCATGCTGAGTATGATGCCTTCATATTCAAGACTAAAAGCATGCATGATTCATTTGATGAAGAGAATTTTCAGTTTGAGTCTGATATTTGTGAGCATGTTGATTAGTACTTTCATAATGAGCAAGTGATTGAAAGTGAAGTTAGTTTTTGTATGCATTATGAAAGTGAAGGTGTAGATTTCATTTTGCTAAGTGGCGAGTTTCAAGATGCTGATCTAAGTGGTGAAACTGATAGGAGAAGTCTTTCTAATTTACCTCATGAAATTTTAGATGAGAATCAGATTTATGATAGAGATAAAGGTTTTTTTTGAAGTTCGGTGGCCTGGGGCCATCATTTGTACATAATAGGAGTAGTTGTTTCCCTATTTTCAATAAAGTTGTTTGAGAAAAGTTTTGCTATCAGGTGTGTGGTCTACTTCCTCTAGAGATTTGAATCCTTGCCATGCTCACAAGGGACATGCATTCCTAGACAAACTCACTATTGGCACTCAAAATTGTAGCTCCGATTTTGAGTACCATTGTGAAAACTGAGCCCTATAAATGCTTTTTGATGCCTATCTACCCAGCTATACTTGAGAAGCCCAAGAGTTTTTTAATGTTTCTAAGCATTCCATGAAGTTAAATTACCATTTTGAGTCATTTCGTGAAGTCTTGTTTTGAGCAAATTCCAAATCTGCATTTTCACCTAAGTGTCAAACAGCGATAAGAGCCTGTGTTTGCAATTGAATATCTTGCACCTAGTAATGTTTCATGAATTTCTACTTTGGGAGTATTTAATTCCCATACCATAGAGCATATGTCTCAAATTTTGAGTCATTTTGAATCCATTTTTGTAGGTTTTGAATCCCTCAAAGTTGGTCATTTATTGATATCATGCTGATGCAATTAGTTTTGAATTCTGGAAGGCCCTATTTGACTTGCCATAACTTTGACCTAGTTAATTAAAATGTTAAATTTCCTTTTGCATTGCATTTTAGAGTTTAGATACTTTCTATGTTTCAATTTTGAGCTTATGATGAATCCATTTGATCAGTTTTCAAACACGATTCCAAATGAGATTACTAACTTTTTTACTGGAGTCAAAAGAAGCAGATTTTTCAGAACCGATATTCATGATGTCATATCTTGAGATCTGTGAATGGATTATACCATTATGTTTTACTCTAAAAATGATTCAAGTGTGCCAATTTTTAAGTCTTGACGAATCCATTTGCACACTTTCCCAAGTCAATTCCATTTGTAAAAATCATTTTATGCCATTGTTCCCAGTCTACAAAATTTGAGTAGCCCACTTTGACCTGTCACCATTTATGTCCAATTATTCATCATAAGCCCAAATTGTAGATTTATACTCTCCTCATGATAGTAAACCAACATTCTAGTTTTTGTGCCCCCAAGTGTCTATTTACCCAATTTTCAAAGCCAAATCTGAACGTAGTTTGGTGTTTTCCAACATGTTTTCTTGCAGGTAGTTCTGAGAGGTCAACTTTGATGATTAATATCTTTTGACCCTGAATTCTTCATGAGATGAGATTTGATGTGGTAAAAGTGTGCAAAATAGAGAATCAATTGGTCAATTTTTAGAGCCCAGTCAAGTGTTTGCGTCAGTTTTTAAGGCTAGTCAAAGGACCCCCTGGCACAAAATGACAGTTGGCAATAAAGGGCAAAAAGTGATTTTTAGGGATAATTCAATGCTTGATTTTGATTTTAGTTAGTTTGAAGATCTCAATAGATCAATTTTGAGAATTCAGTTGTTTAGAAATGAAATTTTTTTTAGTTAGAGCTGCTTTGGGGCCCGACTAAATTCATTAGATTGCCAAGACTGTGTTTGAGATTGATATGTTGCAAGTTTTAAGTCAGGGGATTTCTGAATTCCTCAAGAAATACATAAAGGGAAATGGACATCTTACAGACTATTTACCATAATGATTATGATCAAGATCCTTATGCAAAGTAATTTGATATAACATTCGAGACAAGCTTGCCTCTGTAGAAGCTTGAATCTTCCTTGCTCCATGGTTAAAATATCATGATACTGGTAAGGAAAGAGTTTGCTTGCCTCAAGTTGGCCAATGAAACCAAACCTATCTAGATGTGCAATTAAAAGAGTGTATCTTCAGAAGAGTAAAACAAATTTTACAAGACTTTTAATGAATACATGGATCCTCTTGCATGCACTCATTTTAATATAGAGGAGTGAAGCAAACAAAATTGGGATGCAAATATTTTGTGGAGATTTAGAACCTTGACAAGAATTGCTCCAGGTTTGATCCTTAAAGTTAAGAAATTAGTCTTTAACATGAATTTCATGATGGTATGACCATCGTCATGTTGGTGCCTGAAAAATTGATTGTTTCACTCATTTAAAATGCCTCATGGTAGTGTATCACATAGACTTTCAAATGGATAACGTTCTCCCACATTATAAGCATTGTATAGTAGTAAAATGAAACTTGCCAACTTTGAAATTCCAAGCTATCAAGGATAGTGGCGCAGACACCCAGTCTTGGAGTATGAAAGCCCATGCCATTGAGGAAGACCACATAAAGCACACAAGGGAGCTCAGAGCAACCTACATCACAAAAAGGAGGAATGAACAACATGGTCCAAGAACAGAACATGCCAAAAAAGGAGGAATAAATGGAATAGGTTCAAAGCCAAAAATGTTGGTAAAATAGCCCATGCATAAGGAGGAGATGGGAAGTCAAAGGAAACAAAGGCAGCATGTTAAAAAGGAAGCCACGATAAACCAAATTTGACCCTGCACAAATACAGGAGACTCCATGCTTGTTTAAGAATAGTAGGGCTCCCACTATGGAAAGAAGGAAAGCTCCATGATGAATAAAGGAACTTGCAACCAGTTGGGGCATTAGTAACAATACCTAGGTCTCCATTTTATCCATATGTTCCTACTTTATCAATGCCTTCACCTCAAAAATATGGACGTGACTATGATCACAATGACCTTGACTTCAACTTTGGAAGTCAGGGGAAAAGTTTTCAGTTAAAAAATGAATGCCAAGAATGCAGGTCCATGAGCAGAGCTTGGTGTGAGTAAAAGAGAGCCCACACAGGCACATAAGAGAAGCCACTGGCCAATGAGAAGGGAGAAATCCACATTGGGGGAAGACCACACATTAAGAAAGGAACACAAGCAAAGGAGATAGTGTTGTATGCAAAGTAGAGGGAAAATGATAAAAACATCAATATCCCACATGCACCATGTTCAGTACATTTTAAAAGTTTTAATACCCTAGCGTGCGAAAGACTTAGTGTCTTGAAAGACATTGCCTTTTGAAGGAAACAATTCTTTGGATGGGCCCACTTGGTTGGCCAGCTGGTGACTTGTAACTAAAATGCAAATAGATGTCGCTGGGAAATGCAAGGATGGCAAAAAAGTTGGAAATGGTGCCAAAAAGGTGGAAGTTTTCGATGGTCACCATGTCATCGCCAAAAAATGGGAGGGTCTCACTAAAAATGACATCGCGACCTCCCAAAAAGTGGAGATTCTAGCTAGTGGCCCACCAGAAAAATTAGAAATCTGGAAAAGGTAAAGTAAGAACATGGGTCTCGCTTGTAGATGCAGTCAGCAAACCAGATAATGGCAAGTGGAAGCTAGGGTAGTGTATTGCAATGACAAGGTGATTACTCAGTGATGATGTGGAGTTCTGAACCAACCACAAGATGCCACATGGCACAAATTTTGAGGAAGGATATGATGTGGTAGGCAAATCTAGCATATGCACCAGATCGTGCCACGTGGTAGATCTAGCAGATGTCACTATGTCACTAAGGCAAAGTTGCATGCCAGTTAACATAATGACTATGATGTGGCATGATGAGGTGGTGTGTTAACATGATGGTGACAAGGATGAATCAAGTGATGCCATGTTGCGCCAACTGTGTAGGTCAAAACCAATGCAGATGTGACATGTGGCACATTATGGATGAAAAGGTGGCAATGCTCAGCCAATGAGACAATGCCACATAGCATCCAAGTGGCAAGAATGGATGACTATGTAGGCCTAAGTCAATCACATGTTGACACATGGCAAGGATGGTCAAACCAAGTTTGACCCTGTTGGAAAAATGAGGGAAAAATTAGAGTCCCAAAATTAATTGTTTATAAACCTACATGCAGACCTCCAAAATCAAATTTGAAAATTTGATTTAAAATTATAATTTTCCTATAGTTCTAACTATAGGATTTGTTAAATTTTTCAATTTGATATTCTAATGACTCTGTCATGAATGGGAGCCCGATCTACAAAGAGGCATAATAGGGGCATTTGTTATCCAAAATGGGGGCTTCAATAAACTATCGAAATTGGGATGAACTGAATCTTCCATTTTTGAACTCATTTTTTGCACAGGCATTCACCAGTTTGCATTATAAGCCAATTTGTGATTCCTAGGGCATTCTTAGCAGATTGGGCAAAATTCATCATTGATCATCAAAATTGGTCATGAGGCATATATAAAGGCTTGTTGAAGTGTGAAAGTGAAGAAAATCTATTCTAAGAGGTTTTCTTGGCTCCTAAAGGTCATATTCAACTGTTTTTCACTTTTACCTTGAGTTCAATTTTGACATCAGAAATTAGTTATTCTTTCCAATCAAAATATTTGAATCACTTTATGCCTTTGAGAGCCAAAATGGTTAAGGATATGATTCACCCATTGCAGAGAGAGATTAGAGAGAGTCTTTTCATTACTAGGAGAGGGAATTTCAAGTGGACACATGTCAGATGGAGAGCAAATCCGAGAATTCCTTCCTCTATATCATTCTCATTCTTTCTCATTGTACAAGTCCCAATTTTCTAAGAAAAACTTCTCACTACTAAGACACCATTCTTCAGCAATTTCTTCTTATATTAAGTAGCATTTAAGTTTTAATGCAAATAGTTTGAATTTTTTAGGTGATTTTTGAGTTATTTTCTGTACATCTTTCATGTATTCATTTTCAAGGAGAATGAATAAAATCCAGCAAAGGGTTTTAAATTTAGTCTGAATCTTGTCTCCTGTTCATGAATATGTAATCTCTTCTAATTTTTGAACCAAAAGCATGAATTAGGTTGCATTCTATTTAAGGATGCATGTGATTGAAATGTCTTTCTTGTGGAACAAAGAGCCATGTACTTGCTTGGTGTTTATCATAGGGTTTGCAGATTTCATGATGAGATAGTCTAAGTATGAGATTCATTTTGATACAGATGTCTTTTCATGAGGTGAAAGATAGATCAGGGATCTTGATATGGGAAGTTATGTCAAATATTTCCATGAGATGTATGGTTTTACTTCATGTAATTGCCCAATAGATAAGGTACTAATCAAAGATAGGATCATTATGTTTTGTTGCTTGTACCTAGGTCTTGCTGATATCAACATCATTAATCAAACATTTTCCCTTCATGTTGAAAGTTATTCAATTTTAACCCACACTTAGCTTACCAGTTTCATGAGTTATGTTCTTAGCTATTTCATGCTTGTGATTTCATGGTTAAGTATAGAAGATTTAGGGGTTTCATCCATTATTCTAGATCTTGATTATGCTCATTGCACTAGTCACATAGTTAGATCTAAAGAAACCTAGGTTTTGCAAAGCCTAAAGTAGAAGAAGGGTCAAAGCCTTATAGTTGGCCCGATGTCTAAAATGACATGTTGAAAATGGGAGTTAGTTGCCCCTAGATGTGTCTTGTTCTCATTGGGGTAGTTGGAAATGTACAAAATTTTCAAACACTAACACCCCGCATGTATTTGAAAACTCTTTTTACTACATCCCAATGTGCTCTTCTTGGATTAGACATGTAACGGGAAATTACATCCACTGCTTGGGCAATGTCTGGTCTTGTACAGACCATAGCATACATCAAACTTCCAACAACACTATGATATGGTAATTGACTTATCTCTTCCATATCCAATGGGGATGAAGGACATTGTGAGCTAGAAAGCTTTGTTCCCATAGTAACAGGAACAATTAATGTTCTAGAATCCTGCATATTGAATCTTCTCAAAATATTACCAACATAGTTACTCTAGCCTAGCCAAATCTTTATGTTTTGTCTATTACTTATAATGTCCATTCCCAAAATGTGATTTTAATTCAGCAATGAAACCTTTTCCTTTTCCAACAAACAACATGTCATTAACATATAAGGCAATAACTAGGAAATAATCACCATCGGACTTTTAGTATATACAGTGATTAGATTTGGATCACACAAATCCCAAACTCAATACATATGTATCAAACTTCTAGTACCATATCCTAAGACATTGTTTTAAACCATACAAGGATTTCTTCAATTTACAAACCAAATGACTTTTACTTTTACCACAAAGTGCTCTAGCTGTGTCATATACATTTCTTCCTCCAAATCTCTATGAAAGAAAGTTGTCTTCACATCCATCTGCTCAAAATCTAGATCATAAGTTGCTAAAATAGAATGTAAAAATTGAATGGATGTCATTTTTTCTACAAGAGAAAAAACTTCACCATAATCAATTCCTGCAACTTGGGAGTAACCTTGTGCAACCAATCATACTTTATACTTCTCAATACTTCCATCTAAACACATCTTCCTTTTGAACACCCATTTACAACCAATAGACTTTTGTCCTTCAAGAAATGGTACAAGGTCCCATGTGTCATTCCTCTTAAGTGTTGCCATCTCTTCTTGCATGGCAATTTTCTAGGACTCTAAATCATTCATACCAGGAGCCTCTTCTATAGATTTTGGTTCATCAATATTAGCATTCAAAGAAAATATACACCTCCAATCATCAGGAGAATATCCATACCTTTCTGGTACTTTCCTCTATCTACTAGACCTTTGAACAAGATCTGGTTCAATTTCATATTCAGGTTCTCCCTCTTCCTCTGATGATTCAGAACTCATAGAGCTCTCTTCAACATTTTGTCTTTCTAAGGGCCTCAATTCAATTTTCTCAGGTGTAGCAGGAAGTTGAGTCACATCTTTCTTTTCTTCTATCTACTCTAATTGTACTATAACAGGAGAAGGCTTAGGTTCTCTAAATATAACACTTATGGAATAAAATATCTTTTGTGTAATAGGATCTCAAAGATTGTATCCTTTCACACCATAACCATATCTGATGAAGATACATTTGATAGCTTTTTTGTCCAATTTTGTCCACTTCTCCTTTGGCACATGAGCATATGCCTCACAACCAAAAACTCTCAGATGTCTAAGTGAAGGTTTGTGGCTCAACCATGCTTCCATTGGTGTCTTATCAACAAGATCTGATGTAGGAGACCTATTTATCAAGTAGCAAGTAGTGGCTACAACTTCAACCGAAAAAATTTGTTCCAGTCTAGCTCCACTCAATATACTCCTAGCCTTCTCCATCAAGGTTGTGTCCATTCTTTATGAAACTCCATTCTATTGGAGAATACAAAGTTGTCTTCTCTCTTTTAATACCACAATATTTACAAAATGTGTTGAAATAATTGGAGAAAAATTCACCACCATCATGAATTCTCAAACACTTTATCTTCTTTCTAGTCTACAACTCAACCATTACTTTAAATTCCTTAAAATGACTAAAAACTTCAGCTTTACTCCTAAGAAAATAAACCTGTGTTCTTCTACTAAAATCATCAATGAAAGAAACATAATAAACTAACCTACCAATAGAAGGAGCATCAACTAGACCAAATACATCTAAATGGATTAGGTCATAAATACATGAGGACTTATGAGAACTTGAGTAAAATTGAACGCAATTTTGTTTACCATAGATACAATGCTCACAAAAATCAAACTCAAGATTGTAGTCATTCAACCCATCAACAAGATTTTTTTTTTTTAAAGGTTTGTAGACCCTTCTCATGTATGTGGTCAAGTCTCTGGTGCCATAACATAGTCTTCTCTGCAAGTAACTTTGATTCAGTAGATAGAGCACCCTTGGGTATCCAGAAACCACGACCATCTGTTGAAAGACAAACCCTCTCCTTCTCCAACAGATTAGTCCTCTTCACAATCTTATCAGAAGTACTATTGAACTCAATCATGCATGCATCAAGCCAATAAAATGTACCCAATCTACTTTCTCTTACTATTACCATAGCACCTTTCACCATTTTCACACTTGCTTTACAAAATTGTACATGTACACCCGCATCTATTAGTTTTCTAATAGATAAAAAATTCCTTGCTAGTCCCAAGATATGAAAGACACCATTTAAATCTTCTAATTCTTTCATTAGAAAATGTCACATGAATACTTCCAGGAACAACAATATCAAGAATTGAGTTATCACCCAAATACACCTTACCACCATCAAACTTTTTGTACTTACTAAACAAATTTCTATTAGGAGTCATGTGAAAAGATGCACTTGAGTCTATCAACCATGCATTGTCACCTACATGAGTGGCCAAGGCTATGATGAAAACATCTCCATCTTCCTTCTTGGACTCAGAATCAGAATCTCAAGCTTCTTCTTCTTTTTCTTCTTCTCCTCTTTGCAATCCTTTTGAAAGTGTCCAGGTTTGCCACAATTCCAACAAATCACCTTGAACATACTAGGAGATTTTGATCTCCCCTTATTCTTGGACTTAGAATGGCCATGCTACTTTTTGTTCTTGTCTCTTTCTTTTGGTCTTCCTCAAACACTCAAAGCCTCTTTGGCATTTAGAGAGAGCTTCCTTCTCATCTCCTCAGAAAGTAGAGAACCAACAACATCCTCCATCTTCAAGACAACTAAAGTGCTCCCTATGGCCATGAAAAGACTATCTTATGAGTTTGGCAATGAACATAGCAAGATTTGATACCTTTCTTCTTCAGCCATCAACATTCCAACTGAAGTCAATTGAGTCACCAACATATTATAACTTTCAAGATGCTCAAAAATCCATCTACCTTCTTCCATTCTCAAGGAATAAAACTTCTTCCTCAAGAAAATCTTGTTCACAAGTGATTTCACTTGATAGATCTCACTTAGCTTCTTCCAAAGATTCTTCATGGTAGGTTCTTCATGGACATTAATCAAAATTGAGTTTGCAAGACACAATCTAATGAGAATTTTAGCTTTTATGTCTATCACATCATATTATGTAGCTAAATTCATATCTGTGGGCCTCAGCTTATTCTCATCAATCACATCCCATAGATCTTGATCAATCAATAGATCTTCCATCTTTAGCTTCCATATCTTAAAGTTTGTGCTAGAAAACTTCGCTACATCAATCCTCCCCGATATGCTTGCCATCTTTGCAATCCTACAACACAAAAATAAAAACCTCTACACAATCTCCCACTCAAACCTTGATTAGCTCAAAAAAACCTATACCCAACAAATAGAACTAAAGTTGGCTAGGCTCTAATACTACTTGTAAGGAAGCAAAGGTGCATATAATCACTTCCTACACTAATCTCTGAGAGGATGATTGTGCAAATTCAACTAACTATTACAGAAATCTCAAGAAATGTATAATAATATAATCAAAATAACAACGAACACATAACACAATGATTACTGTGGGGAAACCCTTCTAGAAGAAAAATCCCACCCTCCAAAACCCGCACAATGTATTTTGAAATCAAGAATATTACAATACACTTGCAATGCAAGTTCTTACAAGAGCACTTCACTATAACTCAAACTCTGACTCTGACTTAGAGAGACTCCTTCTAGAACCCAATCTTACAAAATGAACTCAATGATTCAAGCACCTCCCCAATCCCTCTTTTTATAGTGATTTAGAACTTGGAAACCATTTGTTCTCTTAAAAAATCATGGGCAAAACAACCATGCCACATGTTACCCACTTGTCATTTGTAACTCCAAGAATAGCATTTTTGTCCATAATTTTATCCTCTAGTTTAGACCCCCATAAAAGTCATATAATGAGTTGTTTATATTCTAAAAATAGTCATATATTGTACTAGGGACAAGACACATTTTTAACAACTCATACACCTTTTTCAAACTCATAAACATGTGGAAAACTACCACAAACAAATTCTAGGATTTTTTAAAATTTACTAGAAATAGCTTGCAAGGTTGAGACACAATTCTCAACATCTCCCACCCTCTCCCATCTCATTCTCTCTCTCCCCCATCCCATCTCATCCCAATATCTCTCTATCTCTCTCTCTTTCTCTCTCTCTCTCTATCTATCTATCTATCTCACCCTCTCCCATCTCATACTCTCTCTATCCCACCCTCTCTACTCCCCTACTCTCTCTCTCTCTCTCTCTCTCTCTCTCTCTCTCTCTCTCTCTCTCTCTCTCTCTCTCTCCCTCTCCCCATCCTCTTTCTCAATCATTTCTAGGGGGAGAACATAGATATTTCATGTTTTTGGGATGTCTCCAATTACAAAATTCATAATTAAAAAATACACATTATAAAATTACTGAAAAAATCTATGATAAACTACATACTGTTAGGTGTCTTTTGACTAGAGTGATTAAAATTTTTCAAAAAGAAGTTAAAATTTTTGTGGGGGCACACTTTGTACTATGTTATCTTTTTTTCTAAAAAAATAGTACCATTTTCTATAGCCCCCTTTTTTGAGGACCTAAAACTAAACCATTTTGAAAAGAAAAGAAAAGTAGTTTAGAAACTAGATTCAAAGGACGACTACTTTTTTTTCATATCTTAAAAGTTTGAGTGTAACTATCTTAAAATTCTTGTTGAAGTTTAGAAAAAAAAAGTGGCCACTTATACCCCCCTTTTGGCACCACAACTTGGTGCACTTACCCGTCTATAAGCATGTTGATATAAGTTGATTCTTTTTTAATACAAACTATTATTGGAAATTAGTCAAATTTTCAACTATCTATAATAGTTTATTAAAAAAAATTATGATTCAACATATCATTACTAATGACCCCCTACCCCCTCACCAACATTGATTGGGTCAAGTTAAACATTGATGGGTCTTCAAAGGGTGGCCTAGATTGGGTGGGTGGGGGTCGCCTTTTGAGAGGCTCAAAATTAGAAATGTTTGTTGCCTGTTCCTTAAACCTTGGCATTGAAACTACCTACATGGTAGAATTAGTTTCCTTATACCATGAGGAAGTTTTTTGACAAGGATAAATTTGAAAATGACAGTCATTAAAGGAGATACCCTTAACATAATTAACATCCTAAAGTAGGTGGCAAAAAATGGCTGGAACAAAAGTGGTGTAATTGGTACGATAAGACAACTCTTCATTTTTGTGGATGAGGTGTCATTTACTCACACTTATCATGAAGGTAATCATGTTGTGGGTAGGTTGGCTAATGTGGGTAGGTTTATGAAAAGTTTTAAAATTTGGGAAGATATCTTATATATCCCTGTGAAGTAGGAAAAGTGATCATGCAAGATTGTAGTGAAATTATGCATCTATGTTGATGCCATTATTACCAATTTTAGGTTCCATTTCTCAACCTTTTTTTTTGGTTTGAGTGTACTTTTTCTTTATGGGTTATTTATGTTGGTTGTGAAGCTTGAAGATTGGTATTTCATTCATTTTCTTTAAGTGGTTTGTGTAGTCTTCAAGTCTGTAAGTGTTGTAAGAAGATTTATAGTAAGAATAAGAAGATGTAGGGTTATCATTTTCAAGTTGAACCTAATGAGTGGGGGAAATACCAAAATGATCTGGAACTATGAGAAACCTTGGAGCAGGGAGGTATCACTAAGCACGTTACTAAAATCAATGGCTTCAACCCAGAGCTCTCTTTGAAGATTATAAAATATTTTTATGTGGGGAGGTTATTATAGGTGATGTTACCTTCATTGTGACTCCATAATCGATATTAAATGTTATGGTTCTGAGTATGGAAGGTGTGAGGGTTCCACGAACCACAAAGATATCAATTAAAGAGGATCTTGAGCATTTTGTAGACCCAAGGGAGAAAATTCCTATATTTTATTTTGGTTTCAGCGTAGAAGCTATCAAGGGGGTGTGGTAGAAATGGGTGAAGTATATCATTCAATTCATCACTTGTGAGGGTAGGTATAAGTGGTTCCAACCTCACTCATTTCTTTTTCTTAACTACTTTTGAGTTAATGATTTGTTTTATTTTCTATTATGGATTTATTCCTCTCTTTCTATTTCTATGGAAGAATAAAAAGTGAAGGGTTCTCTTCCCAAGAACAAGGGAATTTTGCATGGACTTTATGATTTTTATAGGAATATGGTGGCTCAAACTTCTCCTTATTTAGTGGCTCAATTAAACAACCAAGTTTTTTGGTTATTTCTTCCATTATGAAATAGGCTCGTACCCCCATTACTCCCAAAAACTCTTCCAGGTCTATTGTGTGTATTCTTCCTCCCTATAAAGATAAGAATAAGTAAGAGACCCCCTAAGCATTAGAAACAAACTATTGAGGTTTTAGAGGACTCTAAAAAGGGCTAATCCTAGGCCACTCAAACTAAATGGAACCCAAAGAATTCATTCTAGTTTTTTAGTCCCTTATGCTCTATTTCTACTATGTTTAGGATCATTGATTTAAGTTACCCTAGTGACCATAAAGTGTCTCGACAATACTCTCTACGACCAATTTCTAAAAATAAAGATGGCTCTATGGATTTGGACACTCTTACCTTATATTTGATAGAGTTGTGTATATAATAAATTAAAAGTGGCTATGAGATGGTTGCTATTTCAAGCATGCATATTTCCCATAAGAAAATTAATAGATTGCAGAACATAGCTAAAGCAGAGTGCAAGGAAGAAGCTTGGACAATGGATCACAAGATTGAAGCCTAGTGGGAAGATTAGGGGTGAAAAAAATTGGAGCAACTTGAGGAGCATGTGGTGGATATCTGGAATAAAGTGCCTTCGAAATAAGAAAAATATGAAATGCTTTAGCACCTAATGGCTATGCAAAAAGATCAAAGATCAACTGGGTGACCAAATAAATAATATGGTTTCTCACCATAATTTTGTGCAAGCCAAGATGGAGGCTGAGATTGGTGGTTTGAGGCTCTAGCAAGAAGAAAGGTTGACAAAGAGAAAGTGCAGGAAGGTGACCCAAAGTAAGGAGGAGCAAAATCTATAGGATTCCCAAGGGAAGAGTTATGCTATGTATTTCTACCCACTCAAGAACTCCTTCTTAGTCCATCTCAAGGAGCTACAAAAGTAATTGCCTAGTACTCTGATATTTTGAATTGGGGTGGTGTGTGTTGGGTACTTGGTGGTTTCTTTCTGATGGTTTTAGGTTTTTTTGGTGGTGATGTTTTTTGGTTCAGTGTGATTTGCACAGTTGTTGTTGGTTGGTGCTCATTATCTCAATTGGTATTTTTTATTGCATCTTGGTCAGTTCCTTAGCCTTCTAGGTATTTGTTGGGATTCTTGTTTTTGGTCTCTTGGTTTATTTCTTTTTCCTAAGTTTTTGTCTTGTTGGTTTAGTTTTTTTTGTCTTTTTCTAGTCTATAGGTGTCACTTCTTATGACCTTATCTTTGTGTCTTAAATACTTGATGTTAATTTTTCTATAAGGTTGAATCCATATCTTTCTTTACTTAATCAAATCATATCATTTTAAGTACATTATGGCATCTTCGAAGTTATGGTTTTTAGTAGAATAAGAAGGTTTTATACATAGCCCAACAACTAGTACAAATAAAGAGGGCTACCAAAATAACAACAATATAGAAGCAAAGAAGAATAGCTAAAACATAAAGCCCACTTGATCATAAAGACACAAATTTGAAACAAGACAAAAAAATCCATAAAGTAGGACAAAAGACAAAATAAAATAGGCCCACTTATAATTAGCTTTGGGAAAGAAGAAATCTTTTACATTATGAACTACCATTGTGTTCATATGGGATGATTTGGGATTAATTGATATTATTTTATTTAATTAATAAACTAGGGCATTCTATATAGCAATAAAATAAAATAGGATAGTTTTCTATGTAAATGGGATAATATAGGATAATTTAAAATTATTTGATATTGAATTCAAGATTAATTATGAAAATTTACTGTGCTATATTTTGTGTGGGATGATTTGGGATTAATTGATATTATTTTATGCGATCGATATAGTTTTTATGAGACTTCAACTAAATATAATCTTTTATTAATGTGCACATATAAACATTTAACCATGTAAAATATCCTATTAAAATGGCATATTTACATGTCTTGTTGTGATAAGCTTTTAGGATAATTTATTACAATAAACAATTATGAAATTTATGCCATTTCATACTATCATAAAATGGGTTAGTAAATTTTCATGTATCTTGTCCTATCATTTTTGCTATATGATTTTCTTATAGAAATACATTTTTACTTATATGTATCATATAATAATTTAATATACCCATTAGTTTGACATAACTATAACACTAAGACATATTGTATAAGTGAAAATTGATTTAACATCAATTCTATACATCTATATTTTTGTAAATAATTGTCAATATAATTAAAACAAAAGTCAATATTTTTACTATGCTCATGGAAAGCATGTTCACTATAGTATTAATGAAAATGCAATAAAAGAATAAGAATATTAATGTTAAATAAAAGCACATATTGTCCTTATAATCTTATATAACTATGACTATATAAATTATTTGAAATAGATATATAACTTATTATGAGTCCCTTCTATATAGGCGGAGACTTATGTTTTCACCTCATTTTGTACTATTAGTTTGCTTCTATTGTAGAAATATTATATTACATTTGTAATGTTTCACATTTCTCTTATTTTTATTTTTATATTTTAAAGATTATTTATTTTTTCTCATTGGTTCCTCCTATTTTTGCAAGTGGTTTTTTAATTTTTCTTTTCAATAATTAAAAATATTTATGTACTTTTTCTACAATTAATTTGCCTCCATCGTATAAATATTAATTACATTGTAATGTATGATGTTATCTGATTTTTTTTTTTTTTAAGATCTAGTATTTTTTAAATTTTTCTTTTTAAAAAATAAAAATGTTTCTTATGCCACAAAAAAGCAAATGAAATATTTCTACATTTCTTTATGAAAATTTTTCTTATATATTTTAATTTTTTACATTAATATAGTTGCACTCAAAAAAATATTGATAAACCAAGTTATATAAATATTTTATATCTATTAAATTATCATTTATTAAACTGGCAAAATTATTTTATTACTAATGCAAAAACTTGTATACAACACAGATTTGCTCAAAGTTATACCGTAGATTTATTTTCCCAAATTACAAACACATTTCCTTTTGTTATTTTTGCATTAGGCAGGACTCCACTTGTATTAAAACTCTTGTTTATATTGGATTTGAACTTTAAAAATTTCACCAAATTCTCTACCACGAGACCATCTCATCCCAACTTTTCTATTAAGTTATACAATTATAATCATATCTTCTCATTTTATTATACAACTATTATCATATCTTCTTATTAAATTATGCAATTATTAGTTGTTGCAGATACTATTGCTTTCATTCAATTGACCATTCAACTCATAGATTTAAAAGAGTTGAAAAAAATCAAATGTTCATATCTTTTTCTAATTTTTTTAATTTTATAAAGCACATTTTTCATTCACTCTATTGGACCATTCTATTTTTGTTAGGGAAAAAAATCAATTTTCTCTAATAAAAATACAAATATTTTCTAACAAATCTATCATGCATTAATTACAATTTTATCTTTTCCACATTTGTGACAAGTTCATTAGATTTTCAAAAAGTCATATTTTTATCTTGTGAACAAAATGAATGTCTAATCAATATTAATTATCACAATCTAGTTTTCTGCCCAAGTTTAAATATAGATTTCAATATTTTATATTTCTTATTTTAAATATATTTATTAGTTTTAAATTGATGTTTATTTTTTCAATTGTAAAATGTTATTTAGTATGTTTTACTAGCTACGATTTTACAATCTTGCTCTAATTTTTTTATACCATTTTACAAATTGTTAAACTAATACTACCCCTGAAACTTACTAGATATTTTGGTAGTTTGAATTAAGTAATCAACAATTTATTTTTTAAAATTAAATATTTAACTTATAATTGAATTGGTAGAAATGAGTAATTCATTCATATAATATAATTTCTATTGTTATTTATATATTTATTAAAATAATATAATTATTAATATTTTTTAAATTTCCTTCAATTCTCTTTATCATTCTACTTTTAGTTGTCTTTGTAATTTAGCTCTCTCTTTCTATCTTTCATTTCTATCTATAAATATCTATTTTTCTTCTTTTTCCAATTATTGACAGGAACTTTGACGCATTGTGTCTCTTGTTATGATATCTTCTTATAAATACTTTGAACCACTTGATAGGACACACTTTGGATAGATGGGTTTAAAAATAAGATAGACATTGTGAAAGTAACATGGTCAAGGTTTAGTAAGATAGATATTGGGAGAAAATATAGGTGAGCGCTCAACCCCTCATTATATAAGCACAAGGAGATGCTACAGAACAGTATTATCCTCTCAAATACAAATTTTTCTTCTCTAAATATCTGGTTAATTATATGAGAAAACTTTCTTTTGTAACAGAAAGCTACATTAAAGCTCAGTAGTAGTCGATTTCTCGGGCAATGAAATGTTAGATAATTTTTTATATACCATCTCTTAATTTTCGAGAGGATAAAAGATTTTCTTTCAATCCAAATTGTACTGCTGTCGATTAAATAATGAACAATAAGTAAGACTTGAAGCAGAAGCAGTCTTGTAAACACCAGAGAAGGTTTTATTTCAGTCCTGACATCTTCTTAAACAAGTATTCAAAAAAACAGTACAAAGATTTGCACCATAGATGATGCTTATTTAGACTACATTACCAACTTCCTAATAGAAAGTTATACGTATTATTCATCAGTGATAACTACGACCTTCTCTTCTTTAATCTTCAAGCCAAATTCTGAATCTGCACATGGAATTCGAATAAAACTGTGAAAATAATGCCCTAGAAAATACCAACTTTGGTGAAAATTAATATAAGTACATTTACCTTATGTATCTGCACAT
Organism: Cupressus sempervirens; assembly: GCA_028749045.1. Classification (NCBI taxonomy): domain Eukaryota; kingdom Viridiplantae; phylum Streptophyta; class Pinopsida; order Cupressales; family Cupressaceae; genus Cupressus; species Cupressus sempervirens. Next base: position 344,965,817 of record CM053787.1, on the reverse strand, counting down.
TTGAATCCTTCAGGAGGATTCATTCCGCATGTATCAAAGATCTGGAGAGCTATTGGGATGACCAACTTTGGTGAAAATTAATATAAGTATATTTACCTTATGTATCTGCACATGTGAATCCTTCAGGAGCATTCATTCCGCATGTATCAAAGATTTGGAGAGCTACTGGGATGACCAAATCCATACCCAAGAGATTCGCCTTAAGTGTTCTACAGAAACATAATGCTGTGCCAGTGGACAAAACCCCTTCTATAACAGAACAGCACTCTTTAGTAACATTGCCTCCACCTAAGCGAAAGTTAGTGCCAAGCAATATTACACAAGACGCCGACTTTGGGAAGCCTTCTGGACATGGCTTCTCTCCAGTAGAACCTACTGGAGGACTACCTATTGAAGTTGCATTAGGTGATGATGGAGAGTCTATTGACATGGGAGCTTTAGGAATTATTGGAGATTCTTGTTCTATTGGGACATTGGGGATTATTGGAGATCCTTGTACTATTGGAACATTCGAAACTAGAGATTCTTGCACTATTTGGGCATTGGGTATAATTGGAGATCCTTGTGCTATTGGAACATTGGGAATTGGAGATCCTTGCACTATTGAGACATTGGGTATTATTGGAGATCCTTGCACTATTGGAACATTGGGGACTATTGGAGATCCTTGCGCTATTGGAACATTGGGGATTATTGGAGATCCTCCAACTATTGGAACATTGGAGATTATTGGAGATCCTCCAACTATTGGATTTGATTTTGCTATTATGGTGTGGATAAATCTTTTTTTTTGGAGTTTTGGATTTTCACTTGGATGAGACAATTTTCGGGGGGTTTAAACATCACACACTAAGACTAAATTCTTAGACTAAAATTTTTAAATAGTCAAAATTGACTTATTTTTTCAAACTTAATTTCTTCCTTGTGTGTGATGTTTAAAAATGACCTACAATTCATGTAAAAAACTACTCCCCAAATACCATCAATAAATTTCACTCGTAACTCTAAAATTTGATTGTGAGATTAACGATTCTTATTGTTAATCTTTAGTAATCATTCTAACCAGAGAGCTTAAAAGTGTCTGTTATGATTTTCACTCGAACCAACAAGGACATAATGTTATTGCGTGAATGCAACGGAGTCGGCAAAAGTGCTGGCGTATGAAAATGAAATTGCAGGGTGTTGTCTTTATTCCCAAAATGGGAACAACAGAAACACTCGAGCAGATTGCGTCAACTACAGATGTAGACGAATCATTTACCAAATTTTCGAGTGATTTATATTGTGGCAAGAAAACCATTTCGGTAGTAATGATGGTTGCCTTTGTCAAGTGATTTATATTGTTCTAAAAGTCTAGTTTCAAAAGGTTCTCCTAATAGCAATTTACCAAAAGAAATAGTACATTTTGTATTTAATTTTTAAAAAATTGAAATTTTAAGTATTTGATCTTCATGATCTGCATAGTTTGTAGTCTAAATAACAAAAAAATTGGGAAAAAATCTACGAAAAAAAAAAATTTAACTTTATCTTTAGCACATTTTGGATGGAGATTAGCTTGTCCCCAATGAAGCTATCAGCAGTCAAGAAAGTTAAAAAAATGATCAACTATTAGTATTTAGAACCTTTTAAGAACAATAATTAGAAGGATAGATAACTCTAAATATGGCCCTCGACAACTGCTATTGAAATACTAAAAACCTCCACCATACCAAGGTGGAACAATTAGCTTTTTCTCTAAATAGTTATCAAAAGCACTATATAGAAGACATTTTATTCAAGCATGGAGACAACTGGCTCGTTTCTCCTAACACTAAATTTTGAATATTGTTTTTTTTGGGACCAAAAATGGTAAAAGTAGAAGAGAAAAAATAAGCCCGACTCTTCTTGTTGCAGAAAGTTACAAGTTGCTGCCTTTTCATCTGCTCATTCCATTGATTCTTCTGCGCAAGTTGAAAATGTCATTCGCATCACACGTTTGCCTTGTGAAGATTTTCTCGTGACAGATTTGACGTTACAAGCGTTTGGGCTTCTTTTGCCTTTCAATGGATCGTCTGAAAGGCGAATGTAAGATCTTTTTTTGCGTAAGTGTTAAATGATCCATTTACAACTGCCCCATCTTTGTTTCGATTTTAGGTTATTCCCATCACGTCGATTATTTGCAGAGCCTCACAATGCGACCGGTTCTCCCTGTTGGAATACTCGTCCCCAATACATATTAAAGTTATTATGTATTGGAGCCTCATAAAATTTGCTGCTTTATAAACCATGGAAGCCAAAAAGAAGGAAGCCTACTTTACCCAGCTTGATCTATACTGGAGAAGAGAATGAATTGCCCAAATAATTCCACAACTGAAACTATGATGGCTCTGAGTTGACCATCGATCATGATGGCCCTTATGATCCTATTATGCACTTCTTGTCTTCTCTTCTTTGATTCTTGATGAGATATAATGCTTTTGAATAAACACAGTTCTAATTCCTGAGAACCTTCTCTAAAGTTGAATGAAATTTTTGACATAGATTACTTGGTGCTTGCATTTTTTAACCGCGTTTGCATTTTTGGTGGATCAGAGTGATCATTTCGCAGCGCTTCACTGGCTTGCAAGGTTTAGAAAGGATATACCAAAACCACCATTTTCTCCTTGTTTTGGAGCAGAAACTGAATTAAGGATATACATGTACATCAAATTTCATATATATTTTGAAATTGGAGTAGTATATCAATATTGCAAAGCAAGGCAAAAGCTTACAATACAATGGTAAATTGTGAATCTCTTATCAAAAAGGTCTTGAGTTTGAATTTACTCGCGATCATGCTTAATAAATAATAATAATAATTAATTACAACACATAATAATTAATCTTGACTTCAGCAAATTTTATGAGCCCGGGTTTCTTTCATTTGCTTCCATTACATATTAAAGTTTTTATGGGCTAGCTAACTCCTGCTCCCCGAGATCTCTTATTTGTTGATCAAGTAAGTTATTATTGAATTGCAAGCACCATGCTTGTTTGAAATAATGCGATTATGGCTAAGAATCCAACTTCTCTTCTGTTTTATGTGAATATTTCAGTACACAAATATATTAAATCTCAGCTTTCTATAATGATATTTATATCTATTAGTATAGATATCATATAATATCAATTAAAAATATTTATATTTGATTGTATCTATATTTTTTTTTGGGGTTGACTTAAGTTTTCATTTTAATTTCCAAAAAAAATATTATTTATATCTTTATTTTAATTTTTTATGTGGCATTTATTAAATTATTTTTTAAAATATTTTATGTTAATATGAAAAAGGCAAGAGCCTACAACCCACAATCATAATTCACCATTTCACCATTGTAGAATGCCTATAAGCATTAATTAACAATGAAAAATATGTCATTTGTGGTAAATAATTGCTATTAGTGGTGATATTTATTTGACTATGTAGGAATAAAATGAAATTGTTATAATGCTTACAATATCTTGAATTGTGACATGTATGAAAATAATATCCTAAGTGTTTCATGGGCCTTTGATATCCACCTATATGTTGGGAGCTTTAAGAAGTGAACAACAAAGAGTAAATGGTTTTAGAGAATAAAATCTCTAGTAGGCTCTTGATATTGTAGATTTTGTGCAACAACAACAATACAATCTAATAATTGATGGTAAGTGTTCTTGGGTGTACCCACAATAGTGGGTTGCATTTTTTTGCCTAAATTGACACTAAAGTTGACATAACACTAATTTGGACATACATGACTTTTGACACATGTAACTTATTAAATATATTTACCAAATTTCAAACTATTTATTTTTTGAATGAAAGAGGACTCAAATAAGGAGACTGTAGCTAGTTTTCAAAAAAAATATTCTTTTAGTTACTATTTTTCCATGAGAGTCCAATATGTAGGTTCATTTTTTATAATGAACCTATATTCAATTCACGTAAAAAATGTATACCTAAAAAATTCAAAATGTATCAAATTATAGTCATTAGAAAGCTCATTCTGAGTACTTCTATCATGCAAAATGAGATGTCTTTAGTGATCCATCTAAACCTAGTAATTGAGCCTAGAAGCCATTAATATATCACAAAATCTTCTGGCATTTGGAAAAGACTTGTAATTAGCTAGTTTCGATAGAAACTAACTTTCTATCAAAACTTTTAAATTTAGTTTCGATAGAAACAAATTCCTATAGTTTCTATCAAAACTAGTCGGCCTTTTAGAGTTTTTTTTTAAATTCTCATATAAATAATTATTCATTTTTTAAAAATTTTACATTCGAAATAAATCAAATAATTCGCACTTGAATTGGGAGAGAGGAAATATTTTCAACTCATTTGTTTTCAAATTTTGAAAGAAGAATTTGCAACATGGGCAATAAAGATAAAAGAGCAAGTAAATATGAACAAAAAAGAACTAACGAACAGGAAGATGAAAATCATCAAAAGACTTCAGTAGGATACTATAGGAGGCAAGGTACACATGTGCAATCTTTTTTCCAATGCTTTTTTTTTTTTATTGTACAATCATATTCTAGACTTTAAATATATAGCTAGGATTAGGATTTATCCAATTATGAATATTTAAGATTAGTGTTTATTAAATTATGTTTATTTTAATTATGAATATTTAGAATTAGGGTTCATTAAATTATGGTTTCTTAAATTATGGATTTATTTAGGACATAGTCAACTAGGATAACTTACCAAGGTTGGAGAAGGTTCATCCCAAGTTCAAACAAGTACATGTGCATCTCTTGCAAGTACAATCTCTCTCTAGATTTCTAGGTCCAAGAAAACTTGATATCTTTAATTTTTAATTTTAGATACATTTCCCCGTACAAACTTGCTTGATTTTATTTGTCATATCGTGCACGTGTAGTAGTCGATGATGAAAATGTTGGACATGGAAAATTGAAGTTGAAGCAATGGATATTGAAGAAGGATAATCACAAGGTTAGGTAAGATTGTATAATATTTTTCTTATTATGTATGTACACATATATCCCAAGTTAAAAGACTATATCTTAAGATTTTTTTAATTTTTTCCTTGTAGCCTGAGATCAAATAACAAATGAGAATGTTAATCTAGCTCAAAGATTGATGAGAAAAATTAATCATAGGAACATAGATCATTTAATTGAAATGGATGTGGGAAAATTGAGACAATATGCTAGTCAACCTACACATACTACTAAGAGGAAATTGAATAAAAAGTCTAAGGAAATAATTGCATAATTTGAGAATCTTGATACAATGGAGAAAACTCAACTATTGTTAGTTTCACTTCTTCAAGATGAATTAAAAGAGTCATTGCAAATATTGGGTATACATATAAGTATAAAAAAGAGGAGGACTTCTAAACTACAAAAAGATATTGTTGAAAGTGTTAAGGAAGGGTTATATTCCATTGGGGGAAAAAACTAGATCTACAGATAAATCCATTGCACGAAGAGTGATACTAACATCTATTTTCAATAAGAAATTATCCCAAAAAGATGGATCTCTTCACTATCATCTCATATCATGTATAATTGGAAGACAATATTATATTATTTGAAAAGGAGAAATAATTTGGATGACAATACATTAGAAGGCAATTGGGCACAAATATGTAGAGCTCCTCGATCTAATAGGATTGGGGAAACGGTCAAGAACTTAGTTATTCAATTTTGGATTGATAATACTCATCCTTCACAAAATAGAAGAGATGTCATCAAGAAAAGGATTGGGCCTAAGTAATATCTTCAACATGAAAAATATTGGTTGGATGTCATGCAACATGAATTGTATCTCTCATTTTGTAATTTAAATCCTAACACAAAGATTGGATAAACAATGTTTGAAAGATTGAAGTCGTATTTTGTGACGATAAATATATCTTTTGAAATGTTTTGTTGTTGATATCATGTCAAATTCAATTTGTACAATCAAGAGTTTCGAAAGATGATAGAAGAAGGTGGCAGTTCTCAAAATTCCTTTCATAAACAACTGAGCCAATTCATAACATCAATCTTATGTAACAAACCAAATGATCATGTAATAGGTGTAATAGATTGCATAAGAGGAACTTGAGAAACATGTGGTAACCTAAAGTTAAATTTCCTTTGAGAGATGAAGATATTGATAGAATGAGGATGGTAAAATTTAAGAGATATAAGTATATAAAATTGAAAAAAAAAGTTGGAAAAGAATCAACAAGGTTGAAATATGTAGAGGATGACATACATGCTAGAGAATTCATGTCATTTTTTTGTAAATTGATTCAACCATATATACATCATGCTTTTTTTGCTAAGTGGCAAGCAAAACAGTTTCAAACACTAAGAGAAACTTTCCCACTCGGAATAATTTTATTTATTGTTGACTTTGCAGAGAATTACTCTTTCATATCTCAAAAATAACTTCAAGCAGAATACTACTTTACAGAGCAGGTTACTATTATGGTTCAGGTTTCTTATTGATATGCACAAATTGATTTGGATGGTGTGGAAAGTACAAACCAAGCACGTAAGTTATTAAAAAAGAGTATCACTTTTACAGTAGTGATGAAAAAGAGCATGACACACTTTTTTTGGAACATTGTTTTAAGATATTTTTTGAATATTTAAAAAACAAAGGCATAAAAATAGAAAAATATTTTGTATGGTCAGATGGATGTGTAGCACAATTTAAATCAGCTAGACCATTTTATGCATTATGTAGATATCATCGATATCAAGTAATATACCACACATTTGGAGTGTTTTTAGAGTGGAGATGGAAAGGGTGAGCATGATCGTGCAAGACCTTGTATCAAATATGCTTTAAGTATCAAATGGACCATAATGGATATCGCATTAATAATGCTCATAATGTGGTTGAGTGGTGCAAAACACATTTTATGATGCTAGCAAATACAGATAACATTTCATCACAAGAGGATTGAGTCATACCATTTGAAGTGTTTTGGGAGGTATCAGGTATAAATTAATATGAATATTTAAATTGAATCAAGTTTATATTTAATATGTTAGGTGATAACTAAATTATGTACACATGTTTAAAACTCATTTTTTATATGTATGTATGGACCTTACATTCAAATGTCGATAGAATATCAATGCATGCATGCAAGAGGGTAGAGAAGACAGGATCTTTGCATTCAGTTATGAGTACACATAGTAATGTGTGGTCATTATACACAAGAGAATACTCATGTTTTTGTCCTGATAGCATTGATGAAAACTATGATGGGTGCATTAATCAAGAACGTGTATATGTATGTGAATGGGCTTTAGTGCCACTATCTGTGTTATTAATATGAATGATTTTGAGGATGAAAATTATGATGATATTCCATTGATTTCTAGTAATTATACTCATATTTCATGATTGATCAGAGTTGGTATGTATATATATACACATGTATTTGTTTCATAAGTTTGGTTAATTTATAATATATACTCATGTAAATGCCAAATGGAATTTATACATATACTTTGTGTACATGCAATGTGTTTGTAGTTATGATTGAATCTGAAAAAAGTAGAAGATGTTAGCTATTATTTATTGTGTTGCACCATAAAAAAGACTAGAATAAGTGATGGAATTAAGTTTCTCATGGGTTAGTATTTTGAATCATGTATGCACATGTTCTATGTTTTTATGAATTCAAATTTATTGACTTATAAATTGATGTATTTATGGATATGTGTACATATATTCAGTAATTAATTAATCTATATGATATTATTTTATTTATGTGTATGCAGGTTATGTTGTTGTGCAGGGAAAATAGAAGCAAAGAAGAGTACTTTAAAATGGGATTTATTTCACTAATTATCAACCTAAAAATAGGGTATATAAGTATAGTAACCATGTTATTAGCACTGGTTTAACTCTTCATCTAGTCAAAGGACGTGGAATACATAAGTGGAGGCTCGATATTGATGTTCGCGAGAAAATATTAAATGTTATCTAACAACGAGCTGATCCACTTGATATGAGATAGAAACAACTTGTAATTTGAAACAACTTGAACATTTTAAAATTTGGTTGAACTATTTGAAATTTGGTTGACTAATTTGAAATTTGGTTGAACTAATTAGGACTTGTATTAAGAGGATGAAATTAGGACTTTTTCTTAAGGGGGTGAAATTAGGACTTGTCTTTAAAGGGGATGGCATACATTCCAATTGATATTTTACTCTTTCATTGAACTTGTCAAGTTCAAATTTTGATTTGTAACTGATTATTAAAATTAGGAACTTCTATGTACAACTAATTAGGACATGTTCCTTGAGGGGAATAAATTTGAACACTTATCTTAAGGGGATGAAATTAGGACTTGTAACTAATTATATTGAACTTTTACTTTTTCATTTAACTTGTCAAGTTAAAATTGTGATTTTTAACTAACTATAGAAATTAGGAACTTATATGCAACTAATTAAGACATGTGCCTTGAGGGGAAGAAATTTAAACGCTTGTCTTAAGAGGATGAAAATTAGGACTTGTAACTAATTATATTGAACTTTTACTCTTTCATTTAACTTGTCAAGTTCAAAATGTGATTTGTAACTAATTATTGAACATGTGTTTTAAGTGGAACAAATTAGAACATTGGGCTTAAGGGGATGAAATTAGGACATGTAGATTAAAGGGATGAACTATATATTTACTCTTTACGATACACACAACTAATTACATGGTACTTGTTCATATTAGGACACAAATTACATGTTATATAGCTAAATTTATCTAAAGTACTTTTTTGAATTCTAGGACAAAAATAAAATTATCAAAAATGTATATTTAACTTGAGTTAAGTCAAACACATGTTTCAAGAAAAATGCCATCGTACACATGTACTTATAAATTATAAAGTCTAGATCAAATGTTGAATTTAGTCATATCTAAATTTATCACTTCCACATAGAAAAAATTCTCGTCAAATATATACTAGAACATTATCCAACATAATCTATAATGTAAAATAAATTTCTAGAATATATGTATGTATGTATGTATGTATGTATGTATCTATGTATGTATATCAATCATCAAACATGCATATAAACCTGAACATAAAAACATGTGTCAAACGTCATTCTGAAGTATACAATATACATCAATCATCAAACAAATAACAAAAACATGTATCTATCTAGATCTCAGAAGATAATATCAAATATAAATAGTGAGCATGTAAATATCTAGTTATCTATATTAGATCAAATATAAATATATTGCATATAAAGTTTATATCTAATCTATGAATGTCTCTCTGGATGGAATTCTAGATCAAATAATCTTTTTAAAAACCCTATATATCGTCAAGTGCAGGATTCTCATCATGACATCTCCTCACAATGTAGTATGAAGATTGAGTATCAAGATGCTCACTAGGATTCATTGACCCCTACATATATTCAAGAGAAAGTGATATCAATGTACATGTAATCATATTAAATTAAATCTCTTAAATTTACAAATTGCACAATTTGTGTGTGTGTCTACATGTCTGTAGGTGTGCATGTCTAATTCAAAACATTTTAAACTAACATGTCCACTACTAACATCATTGAATGAGTCTCAACAACATGCATGATCTAGCATCAAAGTATTGGAAATATAGGGTAGGCTAGCTTACTAATAGGGGAGGGGTGAACCAGGAACCAATAAAACTTTATCTTACTTTACCAATTAATCCTTCATATAATATTTTGATCTAATTGTGTGCATGAAAGAATGAAAGAAATAAAACATTCATAACACATTGACACAAGATATGGTGACCCAAAAACCTTCCAATTAGAAAGTAAAATTCGGGTGGAGATGATACCCACAAGCTTTAGTACTGTAGTATAAAGTTCACCTGTTAAGGCCTACAGTTGACCACTTCTAGTGATCTACCCTATTAGGAGCAATAAGGAATGTGAGGTCCACCTTCTTAAAGGATTTTCAAACATACAATGAAGTATGCATGTTGTTAGGAGATTTAGCAAAAGAATGTTAAGTCTACCTTGTTAAAAGATTTGACTGATGCACCTATTAGGATGAATGAGTGGCTGATGCATGATCTACAAGTCTAATTTTTTGAATGAGATTCCTTGTGTTACAATGATCACCTAGCTATGATAGATAAATCTATGTTGTCCCTTATGCTACTTGTAGCCTTCTTCAATTTGCACTCATGTACTTTATATTCTTCTCCACATTCCCTCTTGGATATGATACAATGCATTACATATATACCAATCCATGTCATTACATTCTAGAGTTAGCTACAATACTAATTTCATCATAATTTGCAAAGTTGGCCCAACTAATGTAGCATGGGTTCTAAAGACAAACTCAATGATATTCTGATACATGGAAAATATTCTCAATGCTCAAAAAACTCTGGCACTCGATTGAATTTGAAGCTTAATCCATACTAATCACTTTCAAGTAGCTCAAACTTGGTTAGCACTATGTGACTCGGTGAACACTGAGAAACTCAGTAGCTATTGAATCACTCAGGTGACAATGCATGACTCAGTCAACACTAGATTCACTGAGTTAACACTACAAGCCTGGTAGAAACCCTAGAGCTTGGTCCATATAGCTTGGTAGACACTACTATGCTTGGGCTTTACTGCAAACCATCTTTGATGCTCGGTACATACTGTGTAGCTTGGCATGAACTGCAAACTATCTATTTAGCTTGGTAGCAATTGAAACACATTTTTAACACTATTGGATGAATGATAAGCTTGGTAGCAATTGTAGAGCTCAGTAGCAATGTAACCATTTGACTAAGTGTTGAGTCAATGATAGAAAAATTTACCTTAATGTCAACAATCTCCCCTTCCGGAATTACTAACAAAAACACTTATCAAACCAAAAATTTGAGTTCTCAAAATTACAAGTCAAAACTTTCTTTATCACCATATTGTGTCTTCAACTTGGTTTTGACTTCCTATTGTTGTAGCTTGGTAACATACTTTATTTTCCTAATTTTTCAAAATTGCTTGTGTTCATATATTATCTAATTATCTATATATGTATCTTCATAATACAATACTACTCCCCCATACATATATCTCTCCTATACCATATGTATAGTATTCTTCCTCTTCCCCTTTATTAGAATATTCATACAGATAATCTTAACATATTTACTTCTCCTCATTTAAACATATTAATTCTCCCCCTTTTTGACATAAATGCAAAAGGTGTATAATATCTATAAGTTAATACCAAAATGTGACAAGAAATCAAAATGTACCTTTAGAATTAGTACCATATTCTTGTCCTTATTCTCTTGTAATACCTTACATGCATGCAAGGCTATTTGAACTTATGCTGATAATTCCATCATGTGTTTAACTATGGAGAAGTCGTTATCAAGGATGAGAGTCTTTGCATGTGCAATGTGTTTATGTAGTGCATCCATGTTTGGAAGAAGAATGGCCTAAATTTTTGCAAGTGTGGCCCTAATTTTTGCTTCTTCCCTTAATAATTCTACCTAAAGATTTGTCAAATATCTAATCTTTGTGAAGTGTACAGAACTATAATTTAGATCAAGTGACAGTTGGTGTGCATTTTCCTTCATATCCTCATTTATCTTGGACAATTTATCCTTGATTTCCTTTGTGAAGATAGATATATCACTTAGTTTGACAAAAAATGAAACAACATTATTGACAAATATTTTTATTGATGTAAGAATGTTAGATAGTTCTACTTGATCTATTTCAATCTTCAGTGCAACTTGCTCCAACACTTTGTTCTCAAATTTTCTTTTAGCTCTTTGTAGCAATTTTTCCTATCCATTCAAATCTTCATTATATTTGTGGAAAATTTCAGCTAATTGATCTAGAATAGGAATTTTTCTATCAACATTAATAATCAGAGCATCAATAAATATGCTCTTTATGTCCTCAAGGACTTGATTTTTCTTCTTCTTCTCTTCTCTAAGCTTTTGTTGCTTGGCCCTTTTCTTTGAGGGTTCTGCTATGGTATCCATTTGATCAGCAGTGATGGTAGAGATATCCCAATTTGGAATAACAATGTCCTCATCTAGATCCATTTCTTCCTCTTCTTCTTTACCCTTAACCTTTGTAATGGTAGAAAAGATTTTTTTACCCTTACTTGGAACTTCGGTGCTCGTTTGAGACTGATTCTCAACTATCATTGCACTAGCTATGGATGCACTTGGAATAGAAATAATTATGGAAATAGATGGAATATAAATAGATGTATCAATAGCACTAACAATAGGAATACCTTGTTGTTTCGTAGTTAGGCCTAATGATGGAGGAACTTATTGCTTGGAAAATGAAGTGTTGGGCACTTCAGTCAATGAAATATTTGGTAGTAGATATCTAGAGATTGGTAGGGTGCTTGTTATAGTAGTGGTAACCATAACCAACTTAGTAGGAGCCTTCTCTAAGCCTAATTGCACTAAGGTTTTTCTCAAAGAGTGAGGAAATGAAGTCATGACCAATGCTGCAATCTTCTCTACATCAGTTTACTTAATGCTTTGTATTTCTAGAAGACTTTCCTTCATGGATTATTGACCTTGCACCTCATCATCAAGATCGACATCATCTATCTCATCATCTCTTATTTCTACTTCCTCTTCTACATCCTCATCTTCACCATAGTTATCATCAAATGTACCACAAATTTACTGGGTTTGTGCAACCCATAGATATTCTTCCACGTGGTAGTAGTTGTCATCACCAAGGATTCAATGTCCTTAGGAAATATCATACATGTATTGAATTTGAGAGGGAGATTCTTCTGAATTTGCTTCAAGGATTCCTTTACCTCCTTCTCACTGATAATCTACATAAGCTATCTCAGAGTTTTTTCACAGATGTCCTTAGTTGTCTTCATTGCACTTTCCCATCTAGGTTTTACTACATTTAAAAGTTTATTAGGAATTTTTTGTGAAAGCTCATCTGGTGAATATTTCCACTTGCCCAAATTTTCCATGAGAGTATCCTCAATCTTCTTTATCTCTTCTTCATTCCTAGTTCCATACTTAAGAGAATTAAAACATGTTATTCCCAATATGGCATCAAAGATGGAGTGAAAAGAGGCATGTCCCCTTACAATAAATGTATGTGCAAAAAATCAAATTAAAAAATATATAATTACACAAGCACAATATGTATACACATAAATTATTAGTTTCAAACAATTGAGATTTTAATAATAATAATAATAAGATTTACCTATGTAGATGTTGGCATCTGATAATACTTAGACTACCTAGCATCAATTGTGTCCACCAATATATCCACATTTTTTTGGGCCTCATCTAGCTCCATCTCTTCATCTATAAATAGTGACTAACACATTTCCTAATAATAATAAGCCAAGTGGATTGACTAGATGAGATGGCATAGAAGTAGAGTCATCAAGTGTCAACAAGTCCATCTATCCTTTGGTCGACTAGTTGAAGTCAACATCATCAAGGCCCACATCTGAACTCTGAGCATGCCCTACATTGCTTGAAGGGTATTATTATGTATATGTCCCTCTATAGAAATAGAGTGGTTAGTAGGTGGATCATGATGTGCACTACCACCATGACCACTACTTGATCAATGAGAGTAATGTGGTTGAGGATGTGTCATAATACTACAATGGATATAAGCTTGAACATATAATATGATTATGCCAAGATGCTCTAATATTAATCCCGTATCAATCTAATAGATCCTCAACCAGACCAGTCATAGTATCTCGTGCCAACACTATAGTGGGACCCTCCAAGCTAGCTAGTGAAGGGATGTATGTTGCACTATACAAGTCTCCTAAAGATGAAGCATTAGACAATGATCTGAAATGCTGATGAGACATAAAATATTGGCCAACCTCATCACTCAATATAGATCTAATAGTTGCAAAAATCTCTCCAAATCCCTGAATCACCCACTACAATTGGGTGCTACACATGGCCTCATCATCTGAGATACCTAATATAGGGGAAATATCAAGTGCCCTCTCTCAAATAATCAGCCTATGTGTCTATAGTGGATGACCTAGTAGCCTATTAGCCAGTCTATCATGTCCCTATCCTAAATTCCTTGGTAAATCAGTGTAGTTCACCACCCTTCCTAAGCGAACCTTGGCATAAAGTTTTAATGCAAAATAGAGTAGAATTTGGTTTTTATTTGGATAATGACCATGAGTAGAAAGGAAGTGTGGGTATATTATTGTAGCCATCTATGGATCTGTACACTTAAGGGGAGAATACCCCTTCACAACCTTTTTTACAACATAATGAGGGAAACATTCCCTCTTCAAGACATCTTTGGGCACTAAGCCCTATACCTATAGTAGTGAAAAACTTGAAGAGACCTATCATCTCTTACTATCAATGACAATCTATATAATTTGTGCAAAATATGGAGCAGCACCGTGAATCTCTTCTCGAATATATGTAAGGCTACGTAAGATGATCTAGCATCTACTACTATATACACTAGAGCATGTGCCACTAGCCAAGGATTCCTAAAGTCTCTAAATCTCCTACTCAATGTGATCATAGAGCTCATGAGGTGGGATAGGTTGTTGATCTGGATAGATAGGTTGCTTCTCAGGGGAGATAGATTGTTGCTTGAGGGGGATAGGATGTTGCTCAGGGGGATAAGAGGCTACTAATTTGTCATGTGTCAATGTAGGTAGTATGTGTATAATGTGTAAACCTTAAATTTAAATTTAAATATGACATTTAATAAACTTGAAATTTATTACAATGACATTTAAGAAACTAGAAATCGTAACATGAAATTATATATGAGTGTAAATATGAAATGAACATATAATATGTGCACATGAGTCAAAATTATTTTTAAATATTGAAGTGAGTGCATACACATGTTTAAAATTTACTTTTAATATATATAAGTCCTAAAACATAAATGAACATACACATGTATGAATTTTTTTTTTAAACATTCAAAATGAGTATGTGTGTATGTCCTAAACATGAAATGAAGATATATTGTACATGTGTGTTTTACTTCCTTAACTTCAAATTTGAATGTTGTGCATGCATATATAAGTCATAAAATATGTACATAGGTACTCTTTGTTAGATTGTGGTGACTGATCAGGAAAGTACTGTACATACTTCATAAATTCTTTGGGGTACGGGGCACCGCCTTGGAAAAAAATCTTGGGTTGTGGCCGATGTTGTATCTGACATATGGCTGACATATGGCCAACATGTTATAACCCTAAAATGGTATAAAATACTTGTATAAAAGGGTTTAGAGTTAAGTATTTTCATGATGTTGTGATGCGAAATTGCCTCTTGCGGTGGTATTGAGCTATAAGGGATTACAGATTATAATCAGGTTGTAATCACTGGATTGTAATAATATTGGACTTGAAGTTTGGTGGATGTAGCCCAGGGATTGGGTGAACCATGTTAAATCTTGGTGCCTTGTGTTCATTTCTATGTGATCTATTATTTTTTGTTATTGGTTATATTTGCATGTAGTTTTTTATTTCTATATGTGGTTTATCCTAACAAGTGGTATAAGAGCCTAGTTGTTTTTCAGTTATCCTCTGCAGGAAAGTTTCACAGTTGAGTGGGAGTCTCACAATTGAGTGGGAGTAATGGTAGATGAGGGTAAGTTGAAGGTTGATATGTTTAATGGGTAGAACTTCTAGTTATGGAAGATGCAAATGGAAGATTATCTGTATTAGAAGGATTTATGGAAGTTGTTGGAAGGCAAAGCCAAGAATCAGGGAACTATGTCAAATGATGAATGGGATCTTTTGGATAGAAAGGCACTTGGAAGCATTCGATTATGCCTAGCACCATCAGTTGCATTTAATTAAACAAAAGAAAAGACAACAGAAGAATTGATGAAAACCCTAGCGACACTGTATGAAAAGCCCTCCACTTCAAACAAGGTATTTCTCATGAAGTGTTTATTTAATATGAAAATGGCAGAAGGTGGATCCAGTGCAGATCATTTAAATGAGTTGAATACTATTACTAGTCATTTATCTTCTGTGGGTATCAATTTTGATGAAGAAATTATGGCTCTCTTGATTTTGTGTTCTTTTCCTAAAAGTTGGAATGGCTTGGTAATGGCGGTGAGTAATTTTGTTCCTAGATCTAGTACCCTAAAATATGATGATGTGATCGGTGTTGTTTTAAGTGAGGAAACTCATAGGAAATCCTCAGGTGGATCTACATCAAGAAGTACCTTGAATGCACAAAGCAGGGGCAGAACGATTGAGAGAGGAAGTAACTCTAAAAATTGTGGCAAATCAAGAGGAAAGTCAAAAGGGAAGAGGTCTCAATCAAGAGGACCAAATGACTGTTGGTACTGTGGAAAACCAGGGCACAAAAAGAAAGATTGTTGGAATTGAAATAAAAATGAAGGAGATAAATCAAATGGAGACAAGGAGGCAAATGTGTTAAGTAAAAAATTCGAAGAGGATGCTTTGCTTCTATCTTTAGAAAGTGTTGATGATTCATGGGTTTTAGATTCTGGTGCTTCATTTCATGCTACACCTCATATAGGTTATTTCATTGATTATGTCCAAGGGGAGTTTAGGCTTGTTTATTTGGGGGATAATGAACCTTGTCAAATTGTTGGAAAGGAAAAAATTAAGATTAAATTGTAGAATGGGAATCATTGGCTACTACATGAGGTAAGACATGTTCCAAGGTTGAGTAGGAATTTAATTTCAGCAGGGCAACTCAGTGATGAGGGTTGTGTAGTTACTTTTAATGATAAAAATTGGAAGGTTTCAAAGGTTCTCTTGTAGTAGAAAAAGGTGTGAAAGTAGGCACCTTATATCTTTTTACAGGTCATATTGTTCCTTCTACTTTGATTGTTCCAGCGAAAAATGAATGTTTAGGAACAATTGTTGCAATTGAGTAGGGAAAACAAATAGCTACTGTAGATTTTGATACAGCACTGTGGCACAACAGACTTGGGCACATGAGTGAGAAAGGTATGAAAGTAATTCATTCAAAGAAAGTTTTACCAAGTCTAAAATGTGTTAATATGGATTTTTGTGAAAGTTGTGTGTATGGAAAACAAAAGAGAGTGAGTTTTGTAAAGACTGGGAAGGAAAACAAAAAGGAGAAATTAGAGCTTGTGCATACAGATGTATGGGGACCAGCTCAGGTATCTTCCCTTGGTGGATCTCATTATTATGTTATATTTATTGATGATGCAACTAGAAAAGTATGGGTTTATTTCCTTAGACAGAAATTTGATGTATTTCAAACTTTTAAGAAATGGAAATGCTTGGTTGAAAATGAGACTAGTAAGAAATTAAAATGTCTCAGATCTGATAATGGTGGTGAGTATTGCAGTCATGAATTTGAAGACTATTGCTCCACTAATGGTATTCATAGATAGAAAACTATTCCAAGGACTCCACAAGAAAATGGAGTGGTTGAACGCATGAACATGACTATAATGGAGCGCGCAAGGAGCATGAGGTTGCATGTTGGGTTGCCCTTACACATGTGGGAAGAGGCTATCAATACTATAGTATATTTGATTAATAGAGGTCCCTCTACTCCTTTGGGCTATGGTATTCCAGAGGAGGCATGGACTGGTAAGAAGGTGAGTCATTCTTTTCTCAAGACCATCGATTATGAAGCTTTTGCTCATATAGACTCTGAAAATAGAACCAAGCTAGCAGCTAAATCAAAGAAATGTGTCTGTGTTGGATATGGCATTATTGAATTTGGTTATAGGCTTTAGGATTTTGAAAATCATGTAAAATTGTTAGAAGTTGGGATGTCATATTCAATGAGAAAGTGTTGTACAAAGATCTATTGCAGCAACATGAGAAGAAAGAAGATGATTATGTAGTGTTGGATGATACTCCAAAAGCTGATGTTCTATCCATTCCTCATGATGTGCAACAACTGCACCAACAAATACCACACACACCAATGAATGTTAGATGGTCAACAAGGCAAATTAGACCTCCACAAAGATTTTCTCCTTTTTTGTATTCTATTTTACTTACTAATTCTGGTGAACCTGAAAGTTATGATGAAGCTGTGCAGGTGGATACTAAGATTCAGTGGGAGTCTGCAATGAAAGATGAAATGGAATCTTTGTTGAAGAATAAGACATGGGATCTATGCAAGTTTCTTGCAGGTAAAAAGGCTTTACAGAATAAGTGGGTTTATAGGTTGAAAGAAGAGGAAGGAGGTTAGAAAAGATTTAAGGCTAGGTCAGTTATAAAAGGATTTGCACAGAAAAAGGGAATTGATTTTGATGAGATATTTTCTCCTGTTGTTAAAATGACTTCTATTCATACTATTTTAAGTCTTGTGGCTACTGAAGATTTGCATTTAGAGAAGTTGGATGTTAAAATAGCCTTTCTTCATGGTGATTTGGATGAAGAAATATATATATGGCTCAGCCATAGGGTTTTGAGGTCAAAGGTGAGGAGAACTTAGTGTGCAAATTGAAGAAAAGTTTATATGTCTTGAAGCAAGCACCTCGGCAATGGTATCTAAAATTTGACAGTTTTATGCATGAGCATGGATATCATAGGTGTCATTTAGATTACTGTGTTTATTTTAAGAGGTTGGATGATGATAGCTACATTATTTTATGTTTATATGTTGATGATATGCTTGTAGCTGGGTCTAACATGGATCATATTAAAGGGCTAAAATGCCAGTTAGCACATGCATTTGCTATGAAGGATTTGGGGGCAGATATGAAGATTTGCAGAGATAGGAAGAACAAAACATTAATGCTATCTCAGGCTGATTATGTTGAGAAGGTGTTGCAACGTTTCTCTATGGAGAATGCTAAAGCTGTCAGCACACCTTTACCTGGTTATTTGAAGTTGACTAAGTAGATGTGTCCTAAGACATAGGAAGAGGAGGATAAGATGTCCAGGGTACCCTATGCTTCAGCTATAGGAAGCTTGATGTATGCTATGGTATGCATTAGGCTAGATATTGCACATGCAGTGGGAGTCGTTAGCAGGTATATGAGTCATCCAAGATTTGAGCATTGGAATGCTGTCAAGTGGATTCTCAGATATTTGAGAGGAACATCCAATAAGTGTTTACACTTTGGGGGCTCTACTACTAATTTACAGGGCTATGTTGACTTAGATTTGGCAGGGGATATTGATACCAGGCAAAGTACTACAGGTTATGTCTTTACTGTTGGTGGGGCAGTCGTGAACTGGGTTTCTAGTTTACAGAAGATTAATGCTCTATCCACTACAGAGGCAGAGTATGTTGCTACTACAGAGGCAGCTAAGGAGATGATATGGCTTCAGTTCTTCTTGGAAGAATTGGGACATCCTTAGAAGGATAATTATTTTTTCATAGATAGTCAGAGTGCCATTCATCTTGCAAAGAATTCAGCTCTGCATTCTAAGACCAAACACATATAGTTGCGGTACCATTTCATTCGATCAGTTTTGGAGGATGGAAAATTAAAGCTGGAGAAGATCCATACAAATGACAATCCAGTAGATATGTTGACAAAGGTTGTAACATGAGAGAAGTTGAACTCCTCTTTAGCTTCGGTTGGTCTTTTAGACTAAACATGAATAAAAGAACAACAGAGTCCAGGGTGGTTTGATCTAGTGGGAGCCCCATGTTGTAGCGGTATTGCTACAGGATTAGTCTCCAAGTGGGAGATTTTTGTTTAGTGTGGAGCCTGATCAGTCCCCAAGTGGGAGATTGTTAGATTGTGGTGACTGATTAGGAAAGTATTGTGCATACTTCATAAATTTTTTGGTTGACGTTGTAGCTGACATATGGCCGACATGTTGTAACCCTAAAATGGCATAAATCCTTGTATAAAAGGGTTTAGGGTTAGGTATTTTCATTATGTTGTGATGCAAAATTTCTTCTTGCGGTGGTATTGAGCTGTAAGGGATTACGAATTGTAATCAGGTTGTAATCACTAGATTGTAATAATAATGGACTTGCAATTTGGTGGACGTAGCCCAGGGATTGGGTGAACCACATTAAATTTTGGTGCCTTGTGTTCATTTTTGTGTGATCTATTATTGGTTATATTTGCATGTAGTTTTTTGTTTTTTGTCCATGGTTTATCCTAACACTCTTAAGTCCCAAACATAAATTGAACATGTATTGATATCATGTGTACATGCATGTGCATAAAGGGGTGCTAATATGATGTCTAATTAGGGATAACATAAAATGATGACTTACTTCCAAGGAGAATATAAATCAAACACATGAAATCTAGGATCTATATTAAGAGGATTAAAACTTTAAGTTGAAATAACTATCATGTACATGCACAACAACTTCATAATTGTTGATTAAGTCAGTTTATATCATGTGTGTGCGACAACTTCATAATTGTTGATTAAGTATAGAGTCTAGAGCACATGGGTTGACAAGGACACATAACTAATAATAAATTAAGGGGTCCTAGTATAAATGTCTTAAACATGGGTCCTAGTTTAGGATGTTCATTTGAAGTCTAGAGAGGAGAATCTATAAGATCTGATGTATTGAAATTAAAAACTAATATGTATGAATGTATGTATGTATGTATGTATGTATGTTTAAAATTAGTATATTACAAGTTAACATGTGTACATTAAAAATTAAAAAGTATACATATCCACAATATACATACATACATACATACATACATATATGTGTGTGTGTGTTTGTGTGTGTGTGTGTACATACGTATGTGCATGTATATATGTATATATATGCATATATATGTACATTTGATATGTATAATATATATACACATATATGTATATATACATATACATACCAATATTATAAGTTATGCAATGATAAATCAAGAAATTAGACATAATATTTGAAGAAAGCATTATCTGCGCAATGATCTCTCCAGAGGTACTCAATATTTGTCACCATGCCTAGCCCAATGACCCTTCCATTTGGTAATCATAACTCTTATTGTCTACTTCCATATACAAATATGTTAGCCATAGTTTTATTTAAAAATCCCAAAGACTTTGTAAACCAAAATGTGGGCTTAGTCGATTACTCTCTGAATAGTGTAAAAATAGATCTCTAGAAATGCTTATAACATTCACCACTATTCATTTATTATTTTAGAGCTGATATGGAATAAGTAATAGAAATGCTTGAAATTCAATAAGATAAGATACATACCTCAAAATAGCACCAATCTGGAAATATCTATTTTCTTATGCCTTTGTATAGTTTCTAGAAAATGTGCAACCTACTCCTGACTAGAAATGTCGAGACAGAGAAAATCCAAAAAAAAATTATCCTTATGAGGATAGGTCAACTTTGATCTAGTTGGCGGGGAACAATATTACCCGAAGGCACAATTGTGCCCCAAAAAGTTGACCTTGACCTGCCCTACTCTGATGAAAATTATGTTCGTGGATCTAAGAAGTTTTTCAAAAAGGGTATCCAACTCTGTACTCTAATCTTTGAAATAGCACCTACATATATCTAAAAATGGGGTTTTAGGGTGGCGATATAAGGTTTTTCTTTATTCAAACCCCTATTTTGGTGATTTCCACCTCCACAAATAGCTAGATGTAATAGAATGTGTGTGTATTGAATGTGTAATGCCAAGATCTAATCTACTAGATTGAAACCCTAACATGAATATGAATGAGAAACCAATATATAGACTTGAGTAAGCTAACAAAGCATACCAAGCCCCTAAGTCTAAAGTACTCCTACAAAACTCATAATCTATAATTGCTAGCCCATGATTATATCTCTGAATGATTGAATATTGATAATGTTGGATCAAGGAAGATTGGATCTCTCTTGCTCCAAATAGATGTTCACAATAGTGTGTTCATAAAATGCTTGATATCCACAATATCTTGATCCTCTATATCATTCTCTTGCAATCTTGCATCTTCATAACGTCATCTTGTTATCTCTTGATTCTTGTTGTCTCCTTCTACTTCTAGTTGTAGATAGATGCAAATGAGAATCTTTATATAGAGACTTCAAGGTGAGACTCATAGAATAATGTGAGGACCCATAATTTAAATTTCACCTCAAATATGGTCCAATCATAATAAACAACTAAGGAGGGAAAATAAATAAATTAACCTCAAATTAAAACCCTTCTGCATTAGAATCTGAAAGCCCAACATTGATTTCAGGACAAAAATTTGAAAAGGGGGTTCAAATCCTAAAGAAGATCAAGCATGACCTCAACCTTGGCCTAGGTCAGGGATGAGCTTCACCCTACCCTAGGTCAGGGTTGACCTGGTTGACCTTGCCCTAGGTTAGGGTTGACCAAGGGGTCAAATTTCAACTAGAGAAAAAGAATAGAAGGTCCTAAGGATGCCTAAAAACATGAAATGATATCCGAATAGAACTAAATGTCAAGGATAGGTACAAAATCTTATAATGAAGGCTAGGAGGACCTATGCCTAAGTCCTACCTAGAAAATAGAAGAGGTAAATTAAGGAGAATCTTCATGAACCTAACCCTAATTTCACCTAGAACAAAGGAATCAAGTGTAGAATGTGTCCTAAATGCAAATATATCATTATAAATGTACTAAAAGAGGGTGCTAAACCTACCAAGATGGAAGTTCTTCCATTTTAAGATGATACACTCTCCATCTTCTTTGAATGCTTCCCATTTTTTCCTAAAACTCCATTTTTGATGATAAATTAAGACAAAAATGTTAGAGCCCATCGAAGATGATTAATTTGATGGGAATAATATGTTAGTTGGCATTTTGAACCCCAATTTTGATCTTCAAAATCTAGTCTTCCTAATGCCTTTTTCTTGGTTTTCTTTGTTTCTCCTCTAATCAATATTGAAAAGTACTTTGTGAAGTCTTGTTTTATGAAGGCAATGTTCAAATTAATTGTCATAACAATGAACCAAAGGATACATATGCCAAAGTGCAAGATCAAGTGAATAGTTTCAAATGGTACAAAGTGTTTTTGAAACACTTTGTACCCATTGAACTAATTATAAGTAGTTCAAAAGTTCAGTGGATCTCCTTCAAACCAACTTGCAAAAGGCTTCAAAACTATGTGAGATCCATTGTAGAGACTCAATTTTAATGATTTAAAAGTTAGATATTGTTGTTGGGTAAGCTGGTTCATAGATTCAATACTATATCTTTGCATCCAAATAGTTTGGTAATCAGAATGGTTCTCTTGAATGGAAACCCCATTTCTAGTTTGGTGACACTTTTATGAACCATGGGTTACAATCAAGGAACATTAAACCATAGTTTGGGACCTTGGAAAAAAAAGGGTCATGTAAAGACATTAGTGCCTTGAAAAATTATTCAATAAAATGAAAAATTTGAACTTCAAAGTGCAAAAGTGTTACACAACATTGATATATGATAGATGCATCTATATGACAATGGCTTGGCCAATAAAAGCATTATGAAAGTCTTCATGTGATAGAAATAAGTATTTGAGCCATCATAGCACACAAGGGACTCGGCCTATAGTCACCTTTGAAGACTACTATTCTTTCTGTATTATTCTAAGCAACTAAAGGAGACCCCTAAATATGACACGCAAGAAGCAATCATTGAACTCTATTATGAGTAGGCTTATTGTTCATCTCTCCATCAGAGGCGTTAGAATATCTATGATAGGCAAGAGAAAGAATTTACCCTTAGCTCAAAGCAAATCCATGTGGTGTCCATTTGCATTAAATCCTAACTTCTCCAAGCTTATACCATATCAGGTCATAATTTATGTTGTAGAGTTGTTTCACAAGAGACCTGAGTGTCAGGAAAGTTGAATTAGCGGTGGTCAAGAGTGAAGCCACATTTTATGGTGTTGGTTGTGTCATTGGTGCAAGTACATCTAAAGCATAAAGAAATGCAACAAACTATATGACCGAATGTTGATGTGATTAAAAATTTAGAATCAAGTATATCAAGTCCAGTTCGACTCGCTCCAAGGCAACACATAAGATGTTTGATAATGTGCCAGCATAGAAATGTAGTATAAAGGAGCTCAAAATGAAGGCAGCATGATGGTTTGACCAAGTTGGTGCCACACGTGATCGCTCAATGAAGTAATATTATCATTAAGTTGAACCTAATATGCAAAAGCATGGATAATGCATGTGAACTATTTAATATAATGCTCAAACCTAGTAAACCCATAGAGAAGTTTCACAGACTGGACTATTGCACATATTGTCCATATTTGGGCCCGGCATTTTTGCTCATGTAATCACCTTGCACATCCATGAAGGTGTCTTCAAAAGATGACATGGAACAGCCAAATGCCAATGTGATGGAGTCAATAAACACATGCAATGTTCCCCTTCATACTGAGCTTGCAAACTAATGCTTTTAATTCTATTGACACCTACCTGATATGTGAAAAATCGAGATGTATCGAGACATACTTTTGCATATTCTATGATAATGTCAACCTCCACAATTGTGGAAGAAGTTGTGGTCTAAGTTCAAATGAAAAGAATATGAGCTTTTATCGATGTTATTTATCTCTCAGTCCCAGAGACAAATAAGTTTTCTTGCGACATGGTGTATGAAGGAATGGGTTTTCTTTGAAGCCATAAAAGAGCCCGATTAGTAATCAAAAATTGTAATATTTTGCTGGAAGGATCCATGCACAAGTTCCCATTGCTAAATCATATCCCGCGTGTCAGCATATTTTAGGGTCCTGTGTTCACAATATTATAAACAATATTTATAATGTTTTAAAGCTATGTGTAAAAAGAGGAGCAAAAAGAAAGTCATTCCCAATTATCAGTTATCCAAACTAAATGGAAACCGACAAGAATCAAAGATAAATATGTGAGAGAAAGGGGGTAAGGGGTTCCAGTTTTTGGGCTCCTTTTCCAAAGACTTTGTGCTATAGGAGAGGGGGGTTTTCTCCATTGTAGATTTGGTGCTACAAGAGAGAATGAAGTTCCACTTTTCCAGAGAGTGTTGGCTTGGGAAAGAGGGGAATAGTTTGATATCATCTTTTGTTATTCATGTACTTGCAATTTCTTTTTGAATGTATAAAGTTGAACATGGTTTTGGAGTATTGTTATTCTAATTTGAAGTGTTGTTTTGGAATGATTGAAACTATGTATTCATTCAAATATTGCATGATTATTGTGTTGATTGTGTTATATCTTCAGAATTTCATCTCCTTGTTCATCAAATTAGTTCAAAAACTATCATTACATTTATAGTTTTGTTTCTCAAATTCATGGCATGGTGAGGAATTGTATGTCTTTACTTTGGTTGTTTAGTATTCTTGTGAAGTAAGTAATGGTTATTTTCCCCCCATCCAAGAATAGTGAGGGTAGCCTTCACTTTAAAGTTAAAAGCATTTCTTAATCTCATTCTTTGCATATCTAATCAGGGAGCTATACCTCATAAAATTTAGAGGGCGCTTAGACAATCCAATGACAAAGCAACCCAACTATTGGTATCTTTTTGTGCCTTCATTATTGGGAAAATAAGGGTTATTTTAGAATTTTTCTGTGAAGATGAATATGTTTACCAACATATTTTTGGTGACATTGTTGGGGAGCCGGGAAAAAAGATCAGTATCTATAATTATTTCTTCAGTTTTATGATTATCTATGTGTGCAAGAGATTGGCAACTCTGTGTAAAGACCATGCCGACTATAAAAGTCATGAGAAGGGACAGGCCAAATCCTTCTCTCATGGAACTTTATCAAATGGATGATAAAGTGTTGCCTAAATTCATGGATAGCTATAAAAAAAAGTGTCTCTTGAGCTATTAGGAACAACATAAGCATAGAAGTGGGCTCCACATCTTGGCTATTGTGGAAAAATCTCTATGTGAGATTTCACAAATTGAAGGACTTGCAAGAATGTGTAAAAAGAGTGGTAAAGTTGAAAGAAGAGTTGATGGTTGATGATGAAGAACCTCTAGTCATGACCATCTCTCACATCTACTCAGTCTTTGATGATCAAATCTACCCCCAAGAAGCTTTGGATAAAGAGGAAATTTTTTCTAAAACTTTATTGTCTTTTGATATAGAAAGTTTTGGAAAAGATGACAATTGTCTTACTTTGGAGCATTTTAGTGGTGAAGAATCGTAGAATAGTGTTTAGTTAGAAGTTGCAATTTTTTTCTATGAGGGAAGTGTAAATAAAGAGGTTTCTCTAGGCATAAAGATTCATGATCAGCCATGGATAAATCAAGATTTTCATTTTGGGAATGAATCTTGCAAATAGAAAATGCCTCTCAACAAGTTTTCTTTACATGCTAAAAATCTGTTTGAGGTAAGAAACTTTGAAGTAAAATTTAAGTCTATATCAACCATAGTGCAAATGTTGAACAATACTTTGCCTTCAAAAGAGGAAGAAATTGTGTTCAGAGTTCTATCATCTCTCAAACCAGAGAAATTCCTGCAAATTGGTTCAGTTGTGGAATCATCCATGATTTTTAATCTCAATCAGTAGCAAAAGGGAAGTCAACAACTAGTTTAACAAGAAGAGAAGCATGTGCAAGAAGAACCTCATGTTATAGAGAGATAAATGGTAAGTGATAATAAAGAGGTGAATACTTGTGATTTTTAGATTATATTTTCACCAAATGAAAAAAATTATTCTATTTCAAACAAGGAAGTTTCTCCTACAAAGTTTGGTCCGGTGATTATTGAAAGTAGTTTTGAAAAACCATTTCTCTTAAATATATGTCATGAGGATAGTTTAGGTTGTAACATGCATGAAGAAACTGGGAATTCTGATTTTTTTTTCATGTCAGAGTAAGAATGTGGCTGATATGATAGCAGTAGAGAATCAATTAAACAATCCCGATGATGAGATTATTTGGAGCAACATGAATGTATTGTACTCTCCTACTTAACATAATGAGGATTTTTAAATTGGGATAATCCTCTCTTCGTTCCTTGTGGTTTATGTGATTGTATTTAAAATTCTAGCAGTATGAACATGCATCAGCAAAGCAAGAAAACTATAGCCAATCCAAAACATGATGGCCAATTATAAGTTCCCTCAATGAATAATCCATGGCTTCTTGAGATAGTTGAAGATGACATAGTGGGTGATGTCCAAAAGATCATTGAGATACATGGAAATCTATGTACGATTGAGTTAAATTATGCCTTTAGTCTATAAATACAAAGATTTTGGTGTTTTCTGTGTTGAGTCCAATGCTATTCCTATTGTGATAATTGATGAACTAAAATTTAGAGTTTGTACATTTAATGAGAAGATTGAGTATGAGGCTTTCTTGTTTGATCTCACCCTAGCTCAAGAGAAGTGGTCTCAGCCCCAAATGTTGAATGCATCCTATTTTAAAATTGAAGTTGTTGATGAACTTATGGGAGATGGACATTCAACAAGCCTAGTTCCAAGATCTAGTTTGAAAGCTTCTATGAGGCTCTTCCCCAATGCCTACATCATCCATGGTTTAGCCTATTTTTCCCAAGAGAAGGATGTGGCTATTTGTGATACAAATTACTTCACTCAAAATGATGGCAAGATATTAATTATCATAATAGTGAACCAAAGGACACATGTGCCAAAGTGAAAGATCAAGAAAATAGTTTCAAATAGTACAAAGTGTTTTTGAAACACTTTGAACTCATTGAACTATTTATAAGTGGTTGAAAATTTCAATGGGTCTGCTTCAAACCAAGTTGCAAAAGGCTTCAAAACTATGTGAGATCACTGGAGATTCAATTTTTAATGATTCAAAAATCAGAGATGGTTGCTAAGTCAGTCAAGTTATGGATTCAATACTGTATCTATGCATCCAAATAGCTCAAAAATTAGAACGGTTCTCTTGAATGGAAACCCCATTTCTAGTTTGGTGACACTTTTTCGAACCCTGGGTTACAATCAAGGAACACCAAACCATAGTTTGGGACCTTGGCAAAAAAAAGGTCATGTAAAGACATTAGTGCCTTGGCAAATTATTTAATAAAATGAAAAAGTTGAACTTCAAAGAGAAAAAGTGTTACACAACATTGATATATGAAAGATGCATCTGTATGACAATGTCTTAGCCAATAAAAGCATCATGAAAGTATTGGAATTCTTTAAAATAACTAGGTGGGTTGAATCAGTTATCCAAGGTCTAGATGTATAAATAAAACTTTTCACAACTTAATGAACTCATAAAACATTTATCATCATGCAAGCATCCATAAAATTTATGCAATCACTTAAAACTTGTAGGTTACTATCAAATCATGCAGAAATGTAAACATGGAACATAAAAAATTCAGTAACATATTTGACACAATGATTTATGTGGAAACCCAATTTGGTAAAAACCACCAATAACATGCTACTCTTTTTCACTCTTATGAAGTGATGTCCTGTGAAAGGCCAACCCTGTTAAAGGTTAGTATGTAGACTATTAAATGTGACCCTGTTAAAGGATTTAAATCACCCTATTAAGAGTGAGCCTTGTTAGAGGACTTTGGACCATTCACTTGGAATGTCACCCAGTTAAAGGATTTACAAAAGGTCAACCTTAATCCAAAAGATTTACCTTAGACTGATACAATTATTAGAGAGTAACAGTAAGGCTTTGATTTGATAACAACTTACAACTCCATTTGTAGATTACAAATCTATGTTTTAGTCCTCCATTCTACTTGCCTTTCACACATATCAGCTTTGATAGCTTGTTCACCCTTCAAGCATTCATACCCTTAAGCCTTCTTGCTTAACATGCCAATATATATTCTTCACTTGGGTCACTTGATGAAGCAATACCCTTGACTCCTTGTCTTCCTTAGGTTCTTGCACATGAAAATGCTTGCTTCTGACCAACTATCCCTATAAATAGAGAATTAAGATCTTTTGTTGTTCATTCTCCATCGTCCAATGTAGGGTTAGGACATATTAGGTAGGATTCATTGAATCTACCCCTCATTCCATATCACTTCTATAAACTCCTCCTTCAATCCTCTTTAAATCAAGAAGATTACAATACACTTGCAATGCAAGTTCTTATAGGAACGCTTCACCACAACTCAAACTTGGACTCGAACTCAGAGAGACTCCTTCTAGCACCTAGTTTGGCAAACTAAACTCGGTGATTCAAACACCTCCCCAAGCCCTCCGTTTATAGTGCTTTATAGCTTGGAAACCATTTTGTGGTCTTAAAAAACCATGGGCAAAGCAACTATGCCACATGTTACCCACTTGTCATTTGTAACTCCAAGAATAGCATTTTCGTCCATAATTTTGTCCTCTAGTTTAGACCCCCATAAAAGTCATATAATGAGTTTTTTATACTCTAAAAATAGTCCTTCTATATTGTACTAGGGACAAGACACGATTTTAACAACTCATACACCTTTTTTCAACTCATAAACATGTGGAAAACTACCACAAATAAATTCTAGAATTTTCTACAATTTTTGGGAAATAGATTGCAAGGTTGAGACATAATTCTCAACATTCTCCCACTTGTCAAATACCTTGCAAGAGTTAGGAGATCCAAAGTGTCATGGACTTAATTGTTAAGGGCTAAGAGGCCCATAGACTCCAAACACCATCTAAATTTCCCTGTGCTCATGGGATTAGTTAATGCATCAACAACATTCTCCAAAGTCTCCAACCTTTCCAGCTTCACCTTGCCATCCTTGAAGATATCTCTCACAAAATGATATTTTACATCAATGTGCTTGGTCTTGGCATGAAATGTCAAGTTCTTCACTAGGCAGATTGCACTTTGACTGTCACTATAAATTGTCATTGAACCCTATTTGAACTCTACATCTAAGCATAGTCTCTTTAGCTAGATACCTTCCTTGTAGGCATGAGTAACTTCCATATACTCTACCTCAAAAGTAGACAAAGCAACCATAGCTTGTCACTTGCTCATCCAACTGATTACACCACTGAATAATGTAAACACATATACACTAGTGGATCTTCTTTTATCAACATCACTAGTGTAGTGTGAATCTACATAGCCTTGAATATCCAAGGAATACTCATTTCCTATTCCATGGAAACATATAGAGTACTTTGAGGTACCCTACAAGTATCTAAAAACTCTTTTTACTACATCCCAATGTGTTATTCCTAGATTAGACATGTAATGGGAAAGTACTCCCACTACTTGGGCAATGTCTGGTCTTGTACAAACCATAGCATTCATCAAACTTCCAACAACACTCTGATACAATACTCAACTCATCGTTTCTATCTCCAATGGGGATGAAAGACACTGTGAGCTAGAAAGATTTGTTCCCATAGTAATAAGAACACTAAATGGTCTAGAATCTTGCATTTTGAATATTCTCAAAATATTACCAACATACTCACTCTGGCCTAGCCAAAGCTTTTTATTTTGTCTATCTCTTATAATCTCCATTCCTAGAATGTACCTTGTTGCACTAAGATCTTTCATTTCAAACTTTACTAAGAGCTAAGATTTTAATTCTACAATTAAACCTTTTCCTTTGCTAACAAATATGTCATCAACATATAAGGCAAAAACTAGGAAATAATTGCCATCAGACTTGTAGTATATATAGTGATCGGATTGGATCACACGAATCCTAAACTCAGTACATATGTATCAAACTTCTAGTACCACATCCTAGGACTTTGTTTTAAACCATACAAGGATTTCTTCAGTTTATAGACCAAATGACCTTTATCTTTCACCACAAAGTGCTCTGGCTATGTCATATAAATTTCTTCCTCCAAATCTCCACGAAGGAAAGTTGTCTTCATATCCATCTACTCAACTTCTAGATCATAAGCTACTGAAATAGAAAATAAGAATTGAATGGATGTCATTTTTTCTATAGGAGAAAAAATTTCACCATAATCGATTCCTGCAACCTAGGAGTAACCTTTTGTGACCAATCATGCTTTATACTTCTCAATGCTTCCATCTGAACCCATCTTCCTTTTGAACACCCGTTTTACAACCAACAGGCTTTCATCCTTCAAGCAATGGTACAAGGTCTCATGTGTCATTCCTCTTAAGAGCTACCATCTCTTCTTCCATGGAAATTTCCAAGACTCGGAATCATTCATACCAAGAGCCTCTTCTATAGATTTCAATTAATCAATATTAGCATTCAAATCCAATATACACCTCCAATCATCAAGAGAATATCCATACCTTTATGGTGCTTTCCTCTGTCTACTGGACCTTCAAACAAGATCTGGTTCAGGTTCATATTTAGGTTCTCCCTCTTCCTTTGATGATTCAGAACTCGTAGAGCTCTCTTCAACATCTTGTCTTTATAAAGGCCTCAATTCAACAATCTTAGGTGTAGCAGGAAGTTGAATCGCATCTTTCTTCTCTTTTATATGTTCTAGTTGTATTGTAATAGGAGAAGGCTTAGGTTCTCTAAATATAACACTTTTGGAATAAAATACCTTTTGTGAAATAGGATTTAGCTTGTATGCTTTCACACCATAATCATATCCGATGAAGATACATTTGTCAACTTTGTTGTCCAATTTTTTCCACTTCTCCTTTGGCACATGAGCATATGCCTCAAAACAAAAAACTTGTATATGTCTAAGTGAAGGCTTGTGGCCCGACCATGCTTCCATTGGTGTCTTATCAACAAGAGCTAATGTAGGAGACCTATTTATCAGGTAAAAAATAGTGGCTATAGCTTCAACCTAGAAATTTTATTCCAAACAAACTCCATTCAACATAATCCTGACCTTCCCCGTCAAGGTTATGTTCATTCTTTATGAAACTCCATTCTACTATAGAGAATATAGAATTGTCTTCTCTTTTAATACTACAATCTTTACAAAATGTGTTGTTGAAGCAAAATTCACCACCATTAACAGTTCTCAAACACTTTATCTTATTTCTAGTCTACAACTCAACCATTGCTTTAAATTCCTTAAAATGACTGGAAAATTCAGTTTTACTCCTAAGGAAATAAACCCATGTTCTTCTACTAAAATCATCGATGAAAGAAACATAATAAATTGATCTACCAATAGAAGGAACATTAGCTAGACCAAATACATCCAAATGGATTAGATCTAAAATACATGAGGACTTATGAGAACTTGAGTAAAATTGAATATGGTTTTGTTTACCATAGATACAATGCTCATAATTTAGTCAAACTCAAGATTATAGTCATTCAACCCATCAAGAAGATTTTTATTTTTTAAGGTTTGTAGACCCTTCTCACCTATTTGGCCAAGTCTCTGGTGTCATAACATAGTCTTCTCTATAGTTAACTTTGATTCAATACATAGAGCACCCTTGGGTACCTAGAAACCATGACCATCTGTTGAGAGAGAAACCCTCTCCTTCTCCAACAAAGTAGTCCCCTTCACAATCTTATCAGAAGTACTATTGCACTCAATCATGCATGCATCAGGCCGATAAAATGTACCCAATCTACTTCCTCCTGCTATTACCATAGAACCTCTCACCATTTTCACTCCTGCTTTAGAAAACTGTGCATACACACCTACATCTATTAGTTTACTAACAGATAATAAAATTCCTTGCTATCCCAAGATATGTAAGACACCATCAAATCTTCTAATTCTTCCATCAAAAAATGTCACACTTGAATACTTCCATGACCAACAATATGAAGAACTGAGTTATTAGCCAAATACACCTTACCACCATCAAACTTTTCATACTTACTAAACAAATTTCTATTAGGAGTCATGTGAAAAGATGCACCTGAGTCTATCAACCATGAATTTTCACCTACATGAGTAGCCAAGGCTATGATAAAAACATCTTTGTCTTCCTTCTCAAACTTAGAATCAGAATCTTGCTTCTTCTTCTTTTCCTTCTTCTCCTCTTTGTAGTACTTTCAAAAGTGCCCAGGTTTGCAACGATTCCAGAAAAACACCTCGAATTTACTAGGAGATTTTAATCTCCCCTTATTCTTGGACTTAGAATGGCCATGTTGCTTTTTGTTATTGCCTCTTTCTTTTGGTCTTCCTTAAACACTCAAAGCCTCTTTGGCATTCAAAGAGACCTTCCTTCTCATCTCCTTAGAAAATAGAGAACCAAAAACATCCTCAATCTTCAAGACAATTGAAGTGCTCCCTATGGCCATCACAAGGCTGTCCCATGAGTCTGGAAATGAACATAGCAAGATTTGACACCTTTCTTCTTCATCCATCGACATTCCAACTAAGGTCAACTGAGTCACTAAAATATAAGAACTTTCAAGATGCTTAGAAATCCATCCACCTTCTTCCATTCTCAAGGAATACAACTTCTTCCTCAAGAAAATCTTGTTCACAAGTGATTTCACTTGATAGATCTCACTTAGCTTCTTCCAAATCTTCTTTACGGTAGGTTCTTCATGGACATTAATCAAAATCAAGTCCGCAAGACACAATCTAATGAGACCTTTAGCTTTTGTCTGTCATGTCATACTATGTAGCTAAAGTTGGATCTGCAAACCTTAGCTTATTCTCATCAACTGCATCCCATAGACCCCGATCAATCAATAGATCTTCCATCTTTAGCTTCCACATCTCGAAGTTTGTGCCAAAAAACTTCTCTACATCAATCCTCCCTAATATGCTTGTCATCTTTGCAATCTTGCAACACAAAAATGAAAACCTTTGCACAAGCTCCTACTCAAACCTTGATTAGCTCAAAAAAACTTGTACCCAACAAATAGAACCAAAACTAGCCAGGCTCTAATACCACTTGTAAGGAAGTAAAGGTGCATAGAATCACTTCCGGCACTAATCTTTGAGAGGATGATTATGAAAATTCAACTAACTATTGTAGAAATCTCAAGAAATGCATAATAATATAATCAAAATAACAATGCACACATAACACAATGATTACCATGGGGAAACCCTTCTGGAGAAAAACCCCACCCTCTAAAACCCACACAATGCATTCTCAAATCAAGAAGATTACAATACAATTGCAATGCAAGTTCTTACAAGAGCGCTTCACCACAACTCAAACTTAGACTCAGACTCAAAGAGACTCCTTCTAGCACCCATTCTTGCAAATTGAACTCAATGATTCAAAAATCTCCCCAAGCCCTCCTTTTATAGTGATTTACGAATTGGAAACCATTTGTGGTCTTCCAGAACCATGGGCAAAACAACCATGCCACATGTTACCCACTTGTCATCTGTAACTCCAAGAATAACATTTTCATCCATAATTTTTTCCTCTAGTTTAGAACCCTATATAAGTCATATAATGAGTTGTTTATGCTCCAAAAATAGTCCTATATTGTACTAGGGACAAGACACATTTTCAATAACTCATACACCTTTTTCCAACTCATAAACATGTGAAAAACTACCACAAACAAATTCTAGAATTTCCTAAGAAAAATCAAAAATACCTTGGAAGGTTGAGACACAATTCTCAACATCTCCCACCCTCTCTCACCCTCTCCCATCCCCTTCTCTCTCTCTCTCTCTCTCTCTCTCTCTCTCTCTCTCTCTCTCTCTCTCTCTCTCTCTCTCTCTCTTTCTCTCTCTCTCTATCCCCCACCTTCTCCCATCTTCTACTCTCTCACCATCCTTTACTCTTTCTCACTCTCTACCCTCTCTCCCTCTCTCCTTCCCTCTCTATTGAAATTTAGGCTTACAAAGTGCATGTGCATTATAGCACATATGTGCTATGTAAGCTTGAATATAAAAATACTTTGAATAGCACGCACGTGATATTTAAAGCTTCAGATTCTACCAAGCCTAAGGCTTGGATTTTCCTTGGGAATCCAACCCAAAAGTTTGGAGTCTCTAAGGTGGTCTAAGACGTATTTTTCAGCAAGCATAAAAAAAATGATTGATTTTTCTTGTATGCTCTTCTTCAAGTTTCCTCATGGTTCAGAATCGATAAAAAAAGGTTACATGGTATTGTAGATCTCTATGTTAGTTATACAACCATATGATTTATTTTGAATTTGAACTATTTCAAGCCTTTCAACTATAATTTCTTTTAAATGTATGTCCATTTTCTCTCAAAATCCAACATGTACTAGTTGGGGTGCAGATTTTAGCTTGTTCACCAAATTTCACAAGAACGTAGTCTTTTTAGAAACTAGACTCCGTTCTACACACTTTGAAAAAAAGAAGTTTTGATTTTAGGTTAGTTTTCAATCATTTATAGGGGAGATCATAGATATTTCATGTTTTTGAAATGTGTACAATTACAAAATTCATAATAATAAAAAAATACACATTATAAAATTACACAAAAAATCTAGGATAAACTACATAGTGTTAGGTATCTTTTGATCAAAGTGATTAAAAAAAAATTCAAAAAGAAGTTAAAATTTCAGTGGGGGCACACTTTGCACTATGTTATATTTTTTTGCTAAAAAAATAGTACCACTTTCTATGGCCCCCTTTTTTGAGGACCTAAAACTAAACTATTTTGAAAAAAATAGTAGTTTAGAAACTCGATTCAAAGGACTACTACTTTTGTTTTTGTCATATCTTAAAAGTTTGAGTTTAACTATCTAAAAATTCTTGATGAAGTTTAGAAAACAAAGTGGCCACTTATACCCCCCTTTTGGCACCACAACTTCATATAAGTTGATATAAGCATGTTGATATAAGTTGATTCTTTTTCTATACAAACTATTATTGGAAACTAGTCAAATTTTCAACTAACTATAATAGTTTTTTTTTTTTTTTTTTTTTAAATATGATTCAACATATCCTTAATCATGACCCCCCACCCCCTCACTAGTATTGATTGGCTCAAGTTAAATATTGATGGGTCTTCAAAGGGTGGTCTAGATTGGGTGGGTGGGGGTCGCCTTTTGAGAGGCTCAAAACCAGGGATGTTTGTTACCTATTCCTTAAACCTTGGCATTGAAACTACCTACATGGTAGAATTAGTTTCCCTATACCATGAGGTAGTTTGATGACAAGGATAAATTTGAAAATGACAGACATTAAAGGGGATACCCTTAATGTAATTAACATCCTAAAGTAGGTGGCAAAAAATGGGTGGAACAAAAGTGGTGTAATCATTGTGATAAGACACCTCTTGATTTTTGTGGAAGAGGTGTCATTTATTCTCACTTTTCATGAAGGTAATCATGTTATGGGTAGGTTGGCTAACATGGGTAGGTTTATGCAAGGTTTTAAAATTTTGGAAGATATCTTATATATCCCTGTGGAAGTAGGAAAAGTGATCATGCAAGATCGTAGTGAAATTATGCATTTATGTTGATGCCATTACTACCAATTGTAAGTTCCATTTCTCAACCTTTTTTGTGGTTTGAGTGTAGTTTTTCTTTATGGGTTATTTAGGTTGGTTGTGAAGCTTGAAGATTGATATTTCATTCATTTTCTCTTAGTGGTTTGAGTATTTTTCAAGTCTGCAAGTGTTGTAGGAAGATTTACAGTGATGAATAAGAAGATGTGGGGTTATCATTTTCAAGTTGAGCCTAACAAGTGGGGTAAATACCAAAATAATACAAAACTATGGGACACCTTGGAGTAGGGAGGTATCACTAAGCACATTACTGAAATCAAGGGCTTCAACCCAGAGCTCTCTTTGAAGATTATAAAATATTGGTATGTGGGGAAGTAATTATAGGTGATGTTTCCTTCATTGTGACTCCATAATCGATCTTAAATATTATGGTTCTCAATATGGTGTGTGAGGGTTCCACGAAGCACAAAGATATCATTTAAAGAGGATCTTGAGCATTTTCTAGACCCAAGGGGGAAAATTCCTAGATTTTATTTTGGTTTCAACATAGAAGCTATCAAGGGGGTGTGGTAGAGAGGGGTGAAGGATATCATTCAATTTTTCACTTGTGAGGGTAGTTATAAGCGGTTCCAATCTCACTCATTTCTTTTGCTTAACTACTTTTGAGTTAATGATTTTTTTAATTTTCTATGATGGATTTATTCCTCTCTTTCTATTTCTATGGAAAAAATAAAAAGTGAAGGGTTCTCTTCCCAAACACAAGAGAATTTTGTATAGACATTATGATTTTTTTTATAGGAATATGGTGCCTCAAACTTCCCCTTATTTAGTGGCTCAATTAAACAACCAGGCTTTGTGGTTATTTTTTCCTTTATAAAATAGGCTCGTACCCCTATTACTCCCAAAGACTCTTCTAGGTCTATTGTGTGTGTTATTCCCCCCTATTAAGATAAGAATAAGTAAGAGACCCCCTAAGAATTTGAAGGAAACTATTGAGGTTTTAGAGGACTCTAACAAGGGCTAATCCTAGGTCACTCAAGCTAAATGGACCCCAAAGGACTCATTCTAGTTTTTTAGTCCCTTATCCTCTAGTTCTACCATGTTCCCCACTTTCGCTATCATTGATTTAAGCTACCCTAGTGACCATAAAGTGTCTTGACAATACTCTCTAGAACCTATTTCTAAAAATAAAGATGGCTCTATGGATTTGGACACTCTTACCTTATATTTGATAGAGCTGCGTATATAATAAATTAAAAGTGGAGATGGTTTCTATTTCAAATGCATATTTCCCATAAGAAAATTAATAGATTGTAGAACATAGCTAAAGCAGAGTGCAAGGATGAAGCTTGGACAATGGGTCACAATATTGAAGCCTGGTGGGAAGGTTGTGGGTGAATAAAATTGGAGCAACTTGAGAAGCAAATGGTGGAAATCTGGAACAAAGTGCATTCGAAATAGGAAAAATATGAAATGCTTCAACACCTAATGGCTATGCAAAAAGATCAAGACCAAATTGGGGACCAAATAAATAATATGGTTTCTCACCATAATTTTGTGCAAGCCAAGATGGAGGCTGAGATTGGTGATCTGAAGCTCCAGCAAGAAGAAAGGTTGACAAAGACAAAGCATGGGAAGGTGACCCAAAGTAAGGAAGAGAGAAATCTACAATATTCTTAAGGGATGAGTGAGGCTATGTATTTCTACCTAGGAGGAGGGAAATCTACAAGATTCTCAAGGGACCAGTGAGGCTATGTATTTCTACGCACTCAAGAACTCCTTCTTAGTCCATCTCAAGGAGCTACAAAAGTAATGGCCTAGTATTCTGCTATTTTGAATTGGGGTGGTGTGTGTTGGGTGCTTGGTGGTTTCTTTCTGATGGTTTTGGGTTTTTTTCTTGGTGATATTTGTTGGTTCAGTGTGATTAGCATGATTGTTTTTGGTTGGTACTCATTGGATCAACTAGTCTTTTTTATTGCATCGTGGTCAATTCCTTAGCCTTCTAGGTATTTGTTGGGATTTTTATTTTTGGCCTCCTGGCTTGTTTCTTTTTCCTAAGTTTTTGTCTTGTTGGTATAGTATTTCTTGTATTTTTCTAGTCTATAGGTGTCACTTCTCATGACCTTATCTTTGTGTCTTAAATACTTGATGTTAAGTTTTCTATAAGGTTCAATTCATATCTTTCTTTACTTAATCAGATCATATCATTTTAAGTACATTAGGGAATCTTCGAAGCTATGGTTTTTAGTAGAATAAGAAGGTTTTATACATATCCCAACAACTAGTACAAATAAAGAGGGTTACCAAAATAATAACAATATAGAAGTGAAGAAGAATAGCTAAAACATAAGACCACTTGGTAGTAAAGACACAAATTTGAAACAAGACAAAATAATCCACAGAGTAGGACAAAAGACAAAATAAAATAGGCTCACTTATAATTAGCTTTGGGAAAGAAGAAAAATTTTACATTATGAACTACAACTTGTTCATATGGGATGATTTGGGATGAATTGATATTATTTTATTTAATCAATAAACTAGGGCATTCTATATAGCAATAAAATAAAATAGGATAGTTTGATATGTAAATGGGATAATGTGGGATAATTTAAAATTATTTTATATTGAATTAAAGATTAATTATGAAAATTTACTATGCTATTTTTGTGTGGGATGGTTTGGGATAAATTGATATTATTTTATGTCATCAATATAGTTTTTATGGGACTTCAACTAAATATAATATTTTATTAATGTGCACATATAAACATTTAACCATGTAAAATATTCTATTAAAATGGCATATTTACATGTCTTGTTATGATAAACTTATAGGATAATTTATTACAATAAACAATTATGAAATTTATGCCATTTCATGCTATTATAAAATATGTTTGGTAAATTTTCATACATATCTTGTCCTACTATTTTTGCTATATGATTTTCTTATAGGAATACATTCTTTCTTATATGTATCATATAATAATTTAATATACTATTATTTTGAGATAACTATAATACTAAGACATATTGTATAAGTGAAAATTATTTTAACATCAATTATATACATCTATATTTTTGTAAATAATTGTCAATATAATTCAAATATTATGCAACAAAAGTCATGTATTTTTACTATGATCATGAAAAGCATGTTCACTATAGTATTAATGAAAATGCAATAAAAGAATAAGAATATTAATGTTAAATAAAAACACATATTGTCCTTATAAGCTTATATAACTATGACTATATAAATTATTTGAAATAGATATATAACTTATTATTTATATTGGATTTGAACTTAAATTTTTTCACCAAATTCTCTACCACTGGATCATCTCATCCCAACTTTTCTATTAAATTAAATACAATTATAATCATATCTTCTCATTAAATTATACAATTATTATTATATCTTCTTATCAAATTATATAATTATTAGTTCCTCCAAAGGCAAGATACTATTGCTTACATTCAATTCAATTGACTAATCAACTGATAGAATTTAAAAGATTTAAAAAAAATTAAATGTTTATATTTTTTCAAATTTTTCATTGTTTTATAAATCACATCTTTCATTCACTCTATTGGACCATTCTATTTTTGGTAGGGAGAAAATTCAATTTTCTCTAACAAAAATACAAATATTTTCTGATAATTCCATCATGCATTAATATATCATGTATTAATGAATGCATGTGAAGGCGAGTCGTGAGGCGTAGTGTTAGGCTAATGATCCCGGTGCTATGCATCAACTCTGGTTCGAGTCACACTAGGTTTACCAAAAACCCTTTTAAGGGTGAGTGAGTAGCTGAGTTGGTGTGAAGGCGAGTCGTGAGGCGTAGTGTTAGGCTAATGATCCCGGTGCTACGCATCAACTCCAGTTCGAGTCACACTAGGTTTACCACAAACCCTTAAGGGTGAGTGAGTAGCCGAGTTGGTGTGAAGGCGAGTCATGAGGCATAGTGTTAGGCTAATGATCCCGGTGCTACACATCAACTCCGGTTCGAGTCACACTAGGTTTACCACAAACCCTTTTAAGGGTGAGTGAGTATCCGAGTTGGTGTGAAGGCGAGTCGTGAGGCGTAGTGTTAGGCTAATGATCTCGGTGCTACGCATCAACTCCGGTTCGAGTCACACTAGGTTTACCACAAACCCTTTTGATAAATTGTGTGAAACCCTTTTGGATAGTAGAAGATGTATTTTAGCTCCACTCTAAGAAGCGTTGGCTACCGGCTGGGCTAGGGTTTTTCCCCTAGCCTGTTCTTGGTGTTTGATCTTTACTATTTTTCTGTTCTATTTGGATTGTTAGCTACTGGACATAATTTGCATCGGTGTTTTTGGAGATCTTCTGCAGTCAATTTTGGATTGGGGGTTTTATTGTTTGCATGGCAGGGCCTAGGATTTCTTCTCCGTTGGTGAGAACAGATGGTTCTTCTCCAACTATGCATGCAATGTGATCTGAATCGTTTTATTCAGGGGAGAGCTCCAAGCTGAAAAAAGTTAATGGTTGTCTTCTGCGTAGCCATGATTGCCCTGTTCTGGTTATTCCTCCAACGGCTGTAATGGAGGACATTGATTATTGGACCAAGCATGCTTTGATATGCAAATTTCTTGGAATTCGGATTTCCCTATCCGCTCTTGAGGCATGGATCTGCCACTCTTGGCAGGTGGAAGGCGGTATGGAGATTATGTTGGTAGGGAATAGTTTTTTTTTTGTTGTATTCTCTTGCATGTATGATCGTGATCGTGTTTTTGAAGGAGGCCCTTATTTCTACAACAATGTGGGGTTATTTGTCAAACCTTGGCATTCAGGTTTTAATTCTGCTGAGGATCTCCCTTCAACAGTGCCAGTTTGGGTTCGCTTGCCTCGTCTTCCCTTGGAATTTTTGCGTGAAGACATCCTTCGACAAATTGCTGCTTTGTTGGGGAAGCCAGCTGCGATCGCACATCAAACCCTCGATAAAAAGGTTATTTCTTTTGCTAGAATTTGTGTTGAAATTAATTTGAATAACTCATTACCAGATTCTTTGGAAATTTTTCTGGGGGATTCTTCTTGGGTGTAGCAGTTAGATTATGAATCCCTCCCTTTCCGTTGCCGGATTTGTCATGAGTATGGTCATTTACTGCGGCAATGCCCCCGTAACTCGAGTTTCAAAGGAGTGGATCGGTCTACAGCTGGAAATGCTGGTGGTTTGGCAGATACTACAGGGAAAGGACAATCTCAAATGGTTAATACTACCAAGGGGATGAATCCACAAGATGCTACAGGTAAGGGTAAGGCTCCAATGCAGGATAAGGATGGATTTACCCCTGTTCGTCCTCGAGCTAAGGGACGTGGTCAAAAGAGGCCTTTGAAAGAAAGATTATCTGATTCAGGTTTTAACCGTTTTGAGGTGCTGGATAGTATGGTTCTAGAGGAGGGTATTCCTCCTCCTATCTCTTCTGATCCAGCTTGCCCAGATGAGAGATCTGTTCCTAATGATGCTTGTGGGGCATCTCAAGTTGTAGTATATCAGAATTGTGAGGTTCCTGTAGCTCCTGTGACAGTGGCTCTGGTGACTCCTGCAGTG
Organism: Cupressus sempervirens; assembly: GCA_028749045.1. Lineage (NCBI taxonomy): Eukaryota > Viridiplantae > Streptophyta > Pinopsida > Cupressales > Cupressaceae > Cupressus > Cupressus sempervirens. The sequence continues at coordinate 344,924,123 of CM053787.1, read as the reverse complement.
TTGGAAGATGATGATGTTGTTTTGGCTGACTTGGTTAAGGATGTGCTACCATCAGGTAAGGGCAAGGGATCTCCTCTCCCATTGGGATTGCTGCCTCGACCCTTTAAGCGGGCTTCTTCTTCTCCCCCTCTAAGGAGTGGGCACAAAACAGACCAAGAGAAGATTAAACTCATAGGAGATATATTGATTGAGTCTGGTTCAGTGAAACCTTTGGATTCTCATTTTCCCAAATCTACCCAATGATGATTATTCTCTCATGGAATGTAAGGGGGTTGAATAGCATCCCTAGACAAAAGGCTATTCATAACTTGGTGGTTGATCATAGTCCTGATATTTTTTGTATCCAAGAGACTAAGCTCTCTGTGGAGTCTATGGTCCAACATGCCTCTAGTATTTGGTCTCATGGCCAATGCCAGTGTGTTGGGGCAACAGGCAGTGCTGGTGGTTTAGCTATATTTTGGGATCCTCAAAAAACTTCTCCTCTTGGCTGGATGTCTTCTCGCTTAGCTCTCTCTATGGTAGCTTCTGCTCTAGACTCAGGAGAGGTAATCATGGTTACTAATGTGTATGCACCTGTTGATCTTGTGGGAAAGGAGGAACTTTGGGAACATATTCATTATGTTAGAAATTGTCATCCTTATCATCCTTGGGTGTTAGCAGGGGACTTCAATTCAGTTTTAAGTCTGGAAGAGAAGCATGGTGGTTTGGCTAGATTGGGGCCTTCTTCTGCTCTTCTTCGGCAACACATATCTCTTTTGCATCTCTCTGATGTTAAGCCTTCTAATGGCCTCTATACCTGGAATAATCATAGGACTGGTGTTGCTGCTATCTCAGAACGCCTGGATAGATTTCTTGTTTCTTGCTTCTGGCTTAGTGGCACCCTTACTATCTCTTCAGAAATCCTTGATTGGAGGGGTTCAGATCATTGGCCAATCAAATTTTCCTCTATAGGGGCTTATGTTCTGAAGCATCCTCCTTTTAAGTTCCAGTTGATGTGGCTTCGTGACTCCTCTCTTCATGATTTTATTTTTTGTTGGTGGAAAGATGGTGCCCTTGCATATGGTACTGCAATGTTCTCATTTTCTAAAAGGCTTCAATATGTTAAAAGGCAGCGCAAGATATGGAATAGGGAATGCTTTGGGAATCTTCACTTTATGAAGAGGCTTGCTCAAGAAAATCTTGATGTCATCACAAGGGAGATTAGAGATCGAGGTTTCTCGGAGGATCTTGGCCAGGTTGAATCCCTTGCTTCTAGAGCTCTAGAAGAATGGGAACTTCGAGAGGAAATTTTTTGGAAGCAAAAGGCTCGAGTTGATTGGCTCCAGGAAGGTGATCGAAACACTGCCTTTTTCCATAAAACAGTGCAATCTCGCCGGAATCAGAGCACTATCTCTTCTTTGGTTAATTCTCAAGGTATCCAACTGAATTCCTTGCCAGCTTTGTTCCAGGAGGCTATTTCGTACTTCTCTACCCTCTTCTCTGAGGACTCTCCTCCTGCTGATAATGAAGAAAATAATATTTTGTCCTGTATTCCTTCCCTTATCACTCAGGAAATGAATGATTATCTTATGCGTCCTATCTCTTTGGAAGAGCTGGAGGCGGTGGTCTTTGGCATGCCTAAGGGGAAAGCTCCTGGTCCTGATGGTTTTCCAGTTGAATTCTTTTAGGAATTTTGGGACATCATTAATCATGATTTGTTGGAGGTGGTTAAAGAATCCTATGCTAGCAAGCAGATGCTTCGAGCTTTGAACTCTACATTCTTGACTCTTATTCCTAAGAGAGCGGGTGCTAATCAATTGGAGTTTTTTAGACCAATTGCCTTATGTAATGTGGTCTACAAAGTTATTACTAAGCTGATTGCTGAGAGACTGAAAAGGTGGCTTCCCATTATTATCTCAGAAGAACAAGGTGGTTTTGTTGCTGGAAGACAAATTTTGGATGGGGTGGTTATTGCTACTGAGGCTATTCACTCTATGGCTACTTCAAGGGAGAGAGCCATGTTTGTTAAGCTGGATATGGCTAAGGCCTACGATAGAGTTAAATGGAGCTTCCTAAGGAGTATTCTTCTTTCTTTTGGATTTAGCTCTGACTGGGTGAGTTGGATTATGAGTTTCGTTACTTTTGCCTCTTTTTCTATTCTTATTAATGGTCAACCTTCACAACTATTTGGTGCTTCTAGAGGCCTCTGCCAGGGTGACCCTCTCTCCCCATATCTATTCATCATCATGGCTGAAGGCTTGGGCAAATTCATTAAGCATCGGGTGTCCCAGAATTATATTCAAGGCTGGCGGTGGGGTAATGGCTTACCTTCTCTTTCCCATCTTCAATTTGTTGATGATTCTGCTCTTGCCGGTCTTGCTAGGATCAAGGAAGCTGAAGCCTTTCGACATGCTTTGGACATTTATTTGGCAGCTTCAGGCCAGAAAGTTAATGAGCACAAATCTTTCATTTACTTTTTTAACACTCCTGATTCTATTCAGCACAGGATTGTCGGTATCCTACGGTTTCAGATAGGTTCACTTCCTTTGACTTATCTTGGCATTCCTATTGTTGTTTCCAGGCAGCCACGTCTCTTCTGGCAAAATTTGATTACCAAGCTTTAGGAGAAGGTAAATCATTGGACTCATAGATGGCTTTCTACTGCTGCCCGGGTTACTCTTCTTCAAGCTGTTATCCAAGCTCTTCCTACTTATAGAAGCATGGTTCATGCTGCACCTATTTACTTTCTCAAGGAGCTTGATGCTCTTTCTCGACAATTCCTTTGGAGTGGTAATTTGCGTAGTACTAAATGGACTTTGGTTAATTGGGCAACTGTTTGTAGGCCTAAAAAGGAGGGTGGTCTTGGTCTTCGTTCTGCTCTATTGAGTAGACAAGCTTTGGCTGCTAAACTTTATTGGCGATGGTGCTCTGGATAGCATCAAATTTGGGCTCGTATTATCACTCATAAATATTTTCATGGTGCTGATCCTTGCTCTGTTTCTGCACTTCCTCTTGAAGGTCGTGGCTCAATGGTTTGGCATACTTTGAAGACAGGTGCGATGTTGGTGAAGAGGGGTCTGTTCTGGATATGTAAAGGAGGTTCTCAGGCTTTGTTTTGGTCTGATTCTTGGGATGGATTCCCTTCCATTTTATCCATATACCCTCATCTTCAGCCTCTTTGTGACTCTTTTCTTGTCGCTGGATGGGATAAAGTGGCTCATTACAAGACTCCTTATCAATTGGGACCTGTTGTTGGTTATAGATGGAAGCATTCCTCTGATTGACCTCCTGGAGGTACAAACATGGATTGTCAGGAGCTTTCTCAAATTTTGGCCTCTAGAGAGTGTTCCTCTTTGCTTGGTCCAGATGTATTGGCTTGGGGCAGTACCTTGTCTGGTAAATATCATGTCTCTGCTGGGTATCAGGAGATAACTAGACAATTATTTGGGGATGCTGAGGTCCCTTGGTGGAAGCAAGTCTGGAATAAAGTTTCTTGGTCCAAGTGCAATTTTTTCATGTGGCTAGTGGCTCACAACTGTTGTCTTACCTGGGATAATCTTTGTAAACGTGGATTTTAGGGCCCCTCTTATGGTGTTTTGTGTGGTAATGGAGAGGAGTCTGTCTCCCATCTTTTCTTCCATTTCTCCTATTCTACTCAGATATGGCACCTTTGGTGGAGCGCTTGGGGTTGCTCTTGTCGGCATGCTTCCTCTTTGCCTGAGTTCTGGGCTCGCTTGGGTAGTGCTCCCTCCAATAGGTTTCCTTCTATGTCCAGGTAGCTTCACCATCAGAGGAAGGGTCAGGTTAACCGGGATGGGCACTGGACTCCTCCTCCCTGTGGAGTTCTGAAAATTAACACTGATGGTTCTTCTCGTGGGAATCCTGGTCTGGCTGGTATTGGCGGAGTGGCTCGTTGTAGGTCTGGGAATGTTAAATTTTTCTTCTCAATTCATAAGGGTGATTATACTAACAATCTCATGGAAGCTCAGGCTATTTTATATGCTGTGGAACAATGTTGCTTGTGGGGATGGAGTAAGATTATTTGTGAGTCTGATTCCCAGGTGGTGGTGAACATGCTTTCTTCGCAAGAGCTTGAGGATGTTAGTTGGTAGCTGGCCACTGTTGTTAAGCAGATTCTTTTCTTCTCTTCCTCTTTTTAGTTCATTAGGTTCAAGTATATTCCGCGAGAATGGAATAGACCTGCTGATTGTTTAGCCAAATGGGCTTCTAGTCATGATCCGGGTTGGAATATTAGGGATAGGGGGCAACTGTCCTTTGAGATGGTGCAAGAATTTGATGATCTTGTTGCGCAAGATCGAGCTCCTTGTTGAGCTCTCCTTGTTGTATTCCTTTCTGTCTTAATAAATTTTTATCCCTCTTTTTGCATTAATTACAACTTTATCTTTTCCACATTTGTGACAAGTACATTAGATTTTCAAAAAAGTAATATTTTTATCTTCCACCTCACACCACTTTGAACAAAAATGAATGTCTTATTTTAAATATATTTATTAGTTTTACATTGATGTTTATTTTTTCCAATTGTAAAACGTTATTTCTTTAAGTTTACACTATGTTTTAATAGCTACTATTTTACAATCTTGATCTAATTTTTTATACCATTTTACAAATTTTCAAACTAATCCTACTACTCAAACTTACTAGATATTTTGGTAGTTTGAATTCAGTAATCAACAATTTGTTTTTTTTTTATTTAATATTTCAACTTATAATTGAATTGGTAGAAATGAGTAATTCATTCATATAATATAATTTCTATTGTTATTTATATATTTCTTAAAATAATATAATTATTAATATTTTTTAAATTACTTTCAATTCTCTATCATTTTATCTTTGCTTGTCATTGTAATAACATATCATTCTCTCTTTTAGCCCTCTCTTTCTATCTTTCATTTCTATCTATAAATCTCTATTTTCCTTCTTTTCCAATTATTATTGACAAGAATTATGACGCATCGCACACACTTTGGATAGATGGGCTTAAAAATAAGATAGACATTGTGAAAGTAACATGGTCAAGGTTTAGTAAGATGGATATTAGGAGAAAGTACAGGTGAACGCTCAACCCCTTATTATATAAACACAAGGAGATGCTACAGAACATTACTATCCTCTCAATACAAATTTTGCTTCTCTAAATATCTGGTTAATTATATGAGAAAACTTTATTTTCCAATAGAAAGCCACATTAAAGCTCAGTAGTAGTCGATTTCTCAGGGCAATGAAATGTTAGAGAATTTTTTATATACCATCTCTTAATTTTCGAGAGGATAAAAGATTTTCTTTCAATCTAAATTGTACTCCTGTCGATTAAATAATGAACAATAAGTAAGACTTGAAGCAGAAGCAGTCTTGCAAATAGCAGAGAAGGTTTTATTTCAGTCCTGACATGTTCTTAAACAAGCATTCAAAAAAAATAGTACAAAGATTTGCACCATAGATGTAACTTATTTAAACTACATTAGCAACTTCCTTATAGAAAGTTATACATATTATTCGTCAGTGATAACTACGACCTTCTCTTCTTTAATCTTCAAGCCAAATTCTGAATCTGCACATGGAATTCGAATAAAACTGTGAAAATAATGCCCTAGAAAATACCAACTTTGGTGAAAATTAATATAAGTACATTTACCTTATGTATCTGCACATGTGAATCCTTCAGGAGGATTCATTCCGCATGTATCAAAGATCTGGAGAGCTATTGGGATGACCAAATCCATACCCAAAATATTAGCCTTAAGTGTTTTACAGAAACATAATGCCGTGCCAGTGGACAAAACCCCTTCTATAACAGAGCAGCACTCTTTAGTAACGTTACCTCCACCTAAGCGAAAGTTAGTGCCAAGCAATATTACACAAGACGCCAACTTTGGGAAGCCTTCTGGACACGGCTTCTCTCCGGTAGAACCTACTGGAGGACTACCTATTGAAGGTGCATTAGGAGATGATGGAGAGTCTATTGACATGGGAGCTTTAGGAATTATTGGAGATCCTTGTGCTCTTGGGACATTGGGGATTATTGGAGATCCTTGTACTATCGGGACATTTGAGACTAGAGATTCTTGCACTATTGGGACATTGGGTATTATTGGAGATCCTTGTACTATTGGGACATTCGGTATTATTGGAGATCCTTGCGCTATTGGAACATTGGGGATTAATATTGGAGATCCTTGTACTATCCGGACATTTGAGACTAGAGATTCTTGCACTATTGGGACATTGGTTATAATTGGGGATCCTTGTACTATTGGGACATTGGGTATTATTGGAGATCCTTGCGCTATTGGAACATTGGGTATTATTAGAGATCCTTGCGTTATTGGAACATTGGATATTATTGGAGATCCTCCTAGAATTGGGAGGTTGGGGATTGGAGATCCTCTAACTGTTAGGATGTTAGGGATTATTGGAGATCCACCCACCATTGGAACATTGGGAATTAAAGGATATCCACCTACTACTGGTACATTTGGAACTATTGGAGATCCTCGCACTATTGGATTGGGAATGATTGGAGATCCTCCAACTATTGGAATATTGGGAATCGGTGGTAAGAGATTAAATCTTGATACTCTAGTAGGGGTAATGGTAGAAATCTCAATAATGAGAATGAAGAGTATGGCTACAGCCTTTGCCATGTTGAATGTCTTCGACTATTGCAAGTCTCAAGGTAGGAAGCAACAGTGCTTCAATTTTTTATCGTGGAAAACAAGAGCTACTAGTGAGATTTTATAGGCTGATGGATACTTTTCTCTCATTGAATGCATACGTTATGATGAGAATGACCATTGGAGCAAGTGTATTTTTCTGTGGTTGTAGAACACCAAGCTGGTCATTTTTGCACCACCTTTCGGTTATTGAGTGTTTGGTAGCCGACATGATTGCCTCAATATATCCCTCCCAGTTGACTCACGAGATTATTTAGGTATAGTCTTACAACTATGTGATTTATTTCAAGGAGCTTGTAATTGCTATTGGATTTGATTTTGGGATAAATCTTCCTTCTTTTTTTTGGAGTTCTGGATTTTCACTTGGATGGGACAATTTTTGGTAATTTCTTCCTTATATGTGATGTTTTTCAATAATTTCTTCTTTATATAATGTTTTAAAATAACCTAAAAAGCTACTCCCCAGATACCATCAATAAATTTCACTCGTAACTCTAAAATCTGATTGTGAGATTAATGATTCCTATTGTTAATCTTTGGTAATCACTCTAACCAGAGAGCTTAAAAGTGTCTGTTATGACTTTTGCTTGAACCAACAAGGACATAATGTTATTGCGTAAATGCAACGGGAGTCGGCAGAAGTGTTGGCATATGAAAATGAAATTGTAGGGTGTTGTCTTTATTCCCAAAACGGGAACATCAGAAACACTCGAGCAGATTGCGTCAACTACAGATGTAGAAGAATCATTTACCAAATTTTGAGTGATTTATATTGTGGCAAGAAAACCATTTCGGTAGTAAAGATGGTTGCCTTTGTCAAGTGATTTATATTGTTCTAAAAGTCTAGTTTCAAAAGGTTCTTCTAATAGCAGTTTACCAAAAGAAATAGTAAATTTTGTATTTAATTTTCAAAAAATTGAAAACATCATGAATTTTTTTCTGAAAATTTCATTATTTGATTTTCATGATCTGCATAGTTTGTAGTCAATAGAAATAATAATTTGAAAAAAAACTAAAAAAAAAGTTTGACTTTATTTTATCTTTAGTGCATTTTGCATGGAGATTAGTTTGTCCCTAAATGAAGCTATCAGCAGTCAAGAAAGTTAAAAAAATGATCAACTATTAGTACATGATTTTTAGAACCTTTTAAGAACAATAATTAGGAAGATAGATAACTCTAAATATGACCCTCTACAACTGCTATTGAGATACTAAAAACCTCCACCATACCAAGGTACTATATAGAAGAAGAAGTTTTATTTAAGCATGGAGGCAACTGGCTCGTTTCTCTTGAATATTGTTTTTTGTGACCAAAAAAGGTAAAAGTAGTAGAGAAAAAATAGACCCAACTCTTCTTGTTGCAGAAAGTTACAAGTTGCTGCCTTTTCATCTGCTCAGTCCTTTGATTCTTCTGCGCAACTTGAAAATGTCACTCGAATCACACGTTTGCCTTGTGAAGATTTTCTCGTGACAGATTTGACGTTACAAGCGTTTGGGTTTCTTTTGCCTTTCCATATATGGATCGTCTCAGAGGCGAATGTAAGATCTTTTTTGCGTGTTAAATGATCCATTTAAAACTGCCCATCTTTGTTTTGATTTTAGGTTATTCCCATCACACGCATTTCTTTCATTTGCCTCCAATACTATACTATAGTTTTTATGGGCTATCTAACTCCTGCTCCCCGAGATCTTTTATTTGTTGATCAAGTACGTTATTATTGAATTGCAAGCTCCATGCTTGTTTGAAATAATTTGATTATGGCTAAGAATCCAACTTCTCTTCTGTGTTATGTGAATATTTCAGTACACAAATATATAAAATCTCAGCTTTCTATAATGATATTTATATCTATTAGTATAGATTTCTTAAATAAATCTATTCTATAATATCAATTAAAAATATTTATATTTGATTGTATCTATATTTTATTTTTGGGGTTGACTTAAGTTTTTCGTTTTAATTTCTAAAAAAATTATTATTTATATCTTCATTTTTTATTTTTTATGTGGCATTTATTAAATTATTTTTTAAAGTATATTATGTTAATATGAAATATTAAAATTTTAACATGCAAATGTTTGTCAAATTTAAGGTCAAAAGTTAATTGTTAACATTAATACACTTGCACCATCATAATTCACCCTTTTACAATAGAATGCCTATCAGCATTAATTAACAATGACAAATATGTCATTTGTGATAAATAATTACTATTAGTGGTGATATTTATTTGATTATGTAGGAATAAAATGAAATTGTTATCATGCTTGCAATATCTTGAATTGACACATGTATGGTAATATCCTAAGTGTTGGAATTTTAGATAACTTTGTCATGTCTGTGGGGCCTTTAATATCCACCTATATGTTGGGAGCTTTAAGAAGTGAACAACAAAGAGTAAATGTTTTTAGAGAATAAAATCTCTAGTAGGCTCTTGACATTGCAGATTTTGTCAAACAACAACAATACAATCTATTAATTGATGATAAGTGTTCCTGGGTGAACCCACAATAGTGGGTTGCATTTTTTTTGCCTAAACTGACACTAAATTATGAATTTTCACAAAAAAATTCAATTTCGAAAGTAAATTGTTGTTTAATGGTTAAGAATTTGTAGATGAAGTAAATTAGACTCCTTTAGGATTTTCTATGTAGATTCTAAATACTTTTTTTTTAAAACTTTAATTGATTTGATTGAATTATTTTTTCTACCACAAAAATTGGTATGTTATAAACAATCTAATTTTTAAAGAATGGCACTGCTTTTGACACACATAACTATTTTTTCTACAATAGATATCAATGTGATTTTTTCAAATTTAGTTTGTTAACATCCATACTGAAACCATGGAGGTGGTTTGATGTCTTTATCTTTAGTATTTTATATTTTATCAAAGTTCAAAGTTGACATAACACTAATTTGGACATATGTGGCTTTTGACACATGTAACTTATTAAATATATTTACCAAATTTCAATTTATTTATTTTTTGATTGAAAGAGGACTCAAATAAGGATATTATAGCTAGTTTTTAACAAAAATGTTCTTTTAGTTACTATTTTCCCATGAGCATCCAATATAGAGGTTCATTTTTTATAACAAACCTCTATTCAATTCACGTAAAAAATGTATACCTAAAATATACCTTAAAAAATCAAAATGTATCAAATTCATAGTCATTAGAAAGCTCATTCTTGAGTACTTCTATCATGCAAAATGACATGTCTTTAGTGCTCCATCTAAACCTAGTAATTGAGCCTAGAAGCCATGAAAATATCACAAAATCTTCTAGCATTTGGGAAAGACTTGTAATTTTCTAGTTTCGATAGAAACTAACTTTCTATCAAAACTTTTTAATTTAGTTTCGATAGAAACAAATTCCTATAGTTTCTATCAAAACTATAGTCAGCCTTTTAGGGTTTTCTTTTTTAAATTCTCATATAAATTATTATTCATTTTTTAAAAATTTTACATTCAAAATAAATTAGATAATTCACACTTGAATTGGGAGAGAGGAAATATTTTCAACTTGTTTGTTTTCAAATTTTGAAAGAAGAATTTGCGACATGGGCAATAAAGATAAAAGAGCAAGTAAATATGCACAAAAAAAGAACTAACGAACATGAAGATGAAAATCATCAAAAAACTTTAGTAGGATAGTATAGGAGGCAAGGTACACATATGCAATCTTTTTTCCAATGCATATTTTATTTATACTGTACAATCATATTCTATACTTTTTATATATAGTTAGGATTAGGGTTTATCCAATTATGAATATTTAAGATTAGTGTTTATTAAATTATGGTTTTGAAAATTATTGATATTTAGAATTAGGGTTCATTAAATTATGGTTTCTTAAATTATGGATGTATTTAGGACATAATCAACTAGGATAACTTACTGAGGTTGGAGAAGGTTCATCCGAAGTTCAAATAGGTACATTTGCATCTCTTGCAAGTACAATCTCTCTCTATATTTCTAGGTCTAAGCAAACTTGATATCTTTAATTTTTAAGTTTAGAGACATTTCCCCTTTCAAACTTGCTTGATTTTATTTGTCATGTCGTGCATGTGCAATAGTTGATGATGAAAATTTTGGACATGGAGAATTGAAGTTGAAGCAATGGATATTGAAGAAGGATAATCACAAGGTTAGGTAAGATTTTATAATATTTTTCTTATTATGTATGTACACATATGTCCCATAAAAAGACTATATCTTAAGATATTTTTGATTTTTTTCTTGCAGCCCGAGATCAAATAACAAATGAGAATGTTAATCTAGCTCAAAGATTGATGAGAAAAATTAATCATAGAAACATAGATCATTTAATTGAAATAGATGTGGGAAAATTGAGAGAATATGCTAGCCAACCTACACATACTACTATGAGGAAATTGAATAAAAAGTCTAAGGAAATAATTGCATAATTTGAGAATCTTGATACAGTGGAGAAAACTCAACTACTGTCATTTTCACTTCTTAAAGATTAATTTAAAAAGCCATTGAAAATATTGGGTATAGATATAAGTATAAAAAAGAGGAGGAATTCTAAACTACAAAAAGATATTGTTGAAAGTGTTAAGGGTTATATTCCATTGGGAAAAAAACTAGATCTACAAATAAATCCATTGCACAAAGAGTGATACTGACATCTATTTTAAATAAGAAATTATCCCAAAAAGATAGATCTCTTCACTATCATCTCATATTAGGTATAATTGGAAGCCATTATTACATTATTTGAAAAGAAGAAATAATTTGGATGATAGTACATTAGAAGGCAATTGGGTGCAAATGTGTAGAGCTCGATCTAATAGGATTGGGGAAATAGTTAAGAACTTAGTTATTCAATTTTGGATTGATAATACTCATCCTTCACCAAATAGAAGAGATGTCGTCAAGCAAAGGATTGGGCCTAAGGAATATCTTCAACATGCAAAATATTGGTTGGATGTCATGCAACATGAATTGTATCTCTCATTTTGTAATTTAAATCTCGACACAAAGATTGGATAAATAATATTTGAAAGATTAAAGCCCTATTTTGTGAAGATAAATATATCTTTTGAAATATTTTTTTGTCGATATCATGTTGAATTTGATTTGTACAATCAAGGATTCTAAAAGATGATAGAAGAAGGTAGCAGTTCTCAAAATTCCTTTCATAAACAACCGAGCCAATTCATAACACCAATCTTATGTAACAAACCAAATGATTGTGCAATAGGTGAAATACATTGCATAAGAGTAACTTGTGAAACATGTGGTAACCTAAAGTTAAATTTCCTTTGAGAGATGACAATATTGATAGAATGAGGATGGTAAAATGTAAGAGATATAAGTACATAAAGTTGAAAACAAAAGTTGGAAAAGAATCAACAAGGTTGAAATATGTAGAGGATGAGATACATGCTAGAGAATTTATGTCATTTTTATGTAAATTGATTCAACCATATATAAATCATGCTTTTTTTCCCTAAGTGGCAAGCAAAAAAATTTCAAACACTAAGAGAAACTTTCCCACTCGAAATAATTTTATCTTTTGTTGACTTTGCAGAGAATTACTCTTTAATTTCTCAAAAATAACTTCAAGCGGAATGCTACTTTATAGACCAGGTTACTATTATGGTTCAGGTGTCTTATCAACATGCACAAATTGATTTGGATGGTGTGGAAAGTACAAATCAAGCATGTAAGTCATTAAAAAAGAGTATCACTTTTACATTAGTGATGACAAAGAGCATGACACACATTTTGTGGAACATTGTTTTAAGATATTTTTTGAATATTTGAAAAATAAAGGCATAAAAATAGAAAAATATTTGTTATGGTCAGATGGATGTGTAGCACAATTTAAACCAGCTAGACCATTTTATGCATTATGTAGATATCATTGATACCAAGTAATATACCACAGATTTGGAGTTTTTTAGAGTGGAGATGGAAAGGGTGAGCATGATCGTGCAAGACCTTGTATCAAATATATTTTAAGAAAGTATCAAATGGACCATAAAGGATATCGCATTAACAATGCTCATGATGTGGTTGAGTGGTGCAAAACACATTTTACGATGCTAGCAAATACAGATAACATTTCATCACAAGAGGATTGAGTCATACCATTCGAAGTGTTTTGGGAGGTATTAGGTATAAATTAATTTGAATATTTAAATTGAATCAAGTTTATATTTAATATGTTAGGTGATAACTAAATTATGTACACATGTTTAAAACTCATTTTTTATATGTATGTATGGACCTTACATTCAGATGTTGATAGAATATCAATGCATGCATGCAAGAGGGTAGAGAAGACATGATATTTGCATCTAGTTATGAGTACACATAGTAATGTGTTGTCATTATACACAAGAGAATACTCATGTTTTTTTCCTAATAGCATTAATGAAACTATGATGTGTGCATTAATCAAGAATGTGGATATGTAGGTGAATGGACTTTGGTGCCACTATATATGTTATTAATATGAATGATTTTGAGGATGAAAACTATGATGATATTCCATTGATTTCTAGTGATTATACCCATATTTCAAGATTGATCAGAGTTGGTATGTGTGTATATACACATGTATTTGTTTCATAATTTTGGTTAATTTATAATATAGTCATGTACATGCCAAATGGAATTTATACATATACTTTGTGTACATGCAATATGTTTGCAGTCATGGTAGAATCTAAAAAAACGTAGAAGGTGTTAGCTATTATTTATTGTGTTGCACCATAACAAAGACTGAAATAAGTGATGGAATTATGTTTCCCATGGGTTAGTATAGTTGAATCATGTATGCACATCTATGTTTTTTATGAATTCAAATTTATTGACTTATTTAATTGATGTATATATGGATATGTGTACATGTATTCATTAATTAATTAATCTATATGATTTTAAATTTTTATGTGTATGTAGGTTATGTCATTGTGCAGGGAAAATAGAAGAAAAGAAGAGTACTTAAAAATTGGATTCATTTCACTAATTATCAACCTAAAAATAAGGTATATAAGTATATTAACCATGTTAGTTCCACTATTTTAACTCTTCATCTAGTCAAAGGACCTAGAATACGTAAGTGGAGGCTCGATAGTGATGATCAGGAGAAAATATTAAATGTTATCTAACAATGAGTCGATCCACTTGATACGAGATAGAAACAACTTGTAATTTGAGACAACTTGAACATTTTAAAATTTGGTTGAACTATTTAAAATTTGAAATTTGCTTCAACAATTTTAAATTTGGTTGAAAATTTTGAAATTTGGTTGAACTAATTAGGACTTGTACTAAGAGGATGAAATTAGGACTTTTCTTTAAAGGGGATGGCGTACATTGCAATTGACATTTTACTCTTTCATTGAACTTTTCAAGTTCAAATTTTGATTTGTAACTAATTATTAAAATTAGGAACTTATATGTACAACTAATTAGGACATGTTCCTTGAGGGGAAGAAATTCAAACACTTATCTTAAGGGGATGAAATTAAGACTTGTAACTAATTATATTGAACTTTTACTTTTTCATTTAACTTGTCAAGTTAAAATTGTGATTTGTAACTAATTATAGAAATTAGGAACTTATATGTAACTAATTAGGACACGTGCCTTGAGGGGAAGAAATTCAAACACTTGTCTTAAGAGGATGAAAAATTAGGACTTGTAACTAATTATATTGAACTTTTACTCTTTCATTTAACTTGTCAAGTTCAAATTGTGATTTGTAACTAATTATTGAACATGTGTTTTAAGTGGAAAAAATTACAACATTGGGCTTAAGGGGATGAAATTAGGATATGTAGATTAAAGGGATGAACTATACATGTACTATGTAGGATACATGTAACTAATTACCTGATACTTGTTCATATTAGGACATAAATTACATGTTATATATCTAAATTTATCTAAAGTACTTTTTCAAATTCTAGGACAAAAATAAAATTATCAAAAATGTATATTTAACTTGAGCTAAATCAAACACATGTTTCAAAAAAACACCATCATACACATGTACTCGTAAATTATAAAGTCTAGATCAAATGTTGAATTTAGTCATATCCAAATTTATCACTTCCACATAGAAAAAAATTAATCACATATGTATACATAAATTTTGTCAAATATATACTAGAATATTATCCAACGTAATCTAACATGTAAAAGAAATTTCTAGAATGTGTGTGTGAGTGAGTGAGTGCCTTTGTGTGTGTGTGTGTGTGTGTGTGTGTGTGTGCGTGCGTGCGTGCGTGCGTGCGTGCGTGTGTATCAATCATCAAACATGTATATGAACTTGAACATAAACACATGTGTCAAACATTTTTCTCAAGTATACAATATACATCAATCATAGAACAAATAACAAAAACATGTATCTATCTAGATCTCAGAAGATAATATCAAATATAAATAGTGAGCATGTAAATATCTAGTTATCTATATCAGGTCATATATAAATAACATACATATAAAGTGTATATCTAATCTATGAATATCTCTCTAGATGAAATTCTAGATCAAATAATCTTTTAAAAAATCCTATATATCATCAGATGCAAGAGTCTCATTGTGACATCTCCTCACAACGCAGTATGAAAACTGACTATTAGAATGTTCACTAGGATGTGTTGACCCCTACATATATTCAAGAGAATGTGATATCAATGTAGATGTAATCATATTAAATTAAATCTCTTAAATTTACAAATTGCACAATTTGTGTGTGTGTGTATGTGTCTGTGTTTGTCTGTGTTTGTATGTCTGCAGATGTGCATGTCTAATTCAGAACATTTTAAACTCACATGTCCACTACTAACATCATTGAATGATTCTTGATGACATACATGATCTAGCATCAAAGTATTGGAAATATAAGGTAGGCTAGGTTACTGGTAGGGGAGGAGTGAATTAGGAACCAATAAAACTTTATCTTACTTTAGGGTATGTGAAGGATCATGGTGTACCAAACTATGACCTTAAGTGGCAATGAAAAATCAGCAAATCGGGTTTATGTCAACTTGACACATAATTTTGAAGTAGTTATGGACTTTATATCAAAAAGTTGTAAGAAAATAATCTGTAAGAAATTGAATTTAGTTTCTAAACTACTAGGCCTTATCAGGAGAAAAAAATAATTAATTGGTCAAAAGTTTGAATTTTAATGCAGTACTAAGAAAATTTCAGGGCGAAAATAAAAAGTAGGTGTATGTTTGACCACCTTAATCAAAATCAAATCATAATATTTTTTTAACATAATTATAGATATGAAAAGTAGACTCATGCCCGGATGTGACGCATATTTTTTGGTATTTTTATTCCAAATAAATAATTAAATATGAATTTTCTACCAAAAAATTTTTGGAAAAAAAAAAGTCCCGTGTCTGACCACCCTAACTAATAGAAAATTTTACCAAATTTAAATTTATTTATTTTTTCTTATACTAGCCGAAGTATAGAATGTGAAGCAACTTTTAGATTTAAAAAATGTTATACTATTTGAAAGTTATAGCTATTTTTCAATCAGTATGTCAATCAGCACTTTACAATTATCTTCATTGATAATTAACTAATAAATACTTATCGAACTCAGAATTTGACAGAAATTATATTGATGAAATCTAGAGAGCGATATTAAAAAACCTTTTCGTTTTATCCAATTTCGATCAAAATAACATTGTCAGACGGCTACCCGAAGTCTGAGTATCACTAAAACCCTCTTCAAACATGCCTTTTGGGTTGACCAGGTAGGCTTGGTAAATACCAAGCCTAATCGGATATTCGATTCCAAATCAGATATCCGATTATAAATTCGATATCCGATATGTTGCAGTTGGCAAATTTAAAATCCCAACCCATTTTGGAGGGAAAATTGGGTTTAAACATCATAGCTTATTATTTATAAATTATTTTACTTATATTACTATGTAAAGACGTATTTTAATATATGATATATATATATATATATATATATAATAACGTAATGTAAAGATATAAGATATAATCTAGAAATATATAATAATATATTATGTTAATCTTATTACAATCTATAAATATAATTTATATTATTATTATTTTTACTAAATATAATAACGTAATTTATATATATATATATATATATAAAATACGTATTATATATTATTATATTAATATATATGTTATTTATATATATAATAACGTAATATTTTCATTAAATATAATATGTATTATATATTATTATATTAATATGTATAATAATATTATATATATAATAACGTAATATATTAAATATAAATATATAATATGTATTATATATATTATTATATTAATATGTATGTTATTAATATATATATATATATATATAAAATAACATAATATTTTCATTAAATATAATAAAGTAATACATATATATGTTATTAATATATACAATAACGTAATATATATATATATAATTATATATTATTATATTAATATGTATGTTATTAATAGATATGTATATTATTAATATATATGAGTCAAAGGGGGTCATAGGTCAACTATTGACCCCCTTTGACGCATTAAACGGCGACATATGTCCTTAGGGGTCCTAGGAGCCCTAGGAACATATTACAATGGTTAATATGGGTCAAAGGGGGTCATAGGGTGACCTATGACCCCTTTTCACCCATTAAATAACGATATATGTCCCTACGGGTCCTAGGACCCCAAGGGACATATTTGAATCGTTCATATGGGTCAAAGGGGGTCATAGCATGACCTATGACCCCCTTTGACCCATTAAATGACGACATATGTCTCTAGGGGTCTTAGAACTCCTAGGGACATATTCAAATGGGTAATATGGGTCAAAGGGAGTCATAGGTCCCTTTGACCCATTAAATCATGACATATGTCCCTAGGTGTCCTAGGACCCCTAGGGACATATTCGAATGGATAATATGGGTCAAAGGGGGTCATAGGGTGACCTATGACTCTCTTTGACCCATTAAATGATGACATATGTCTCTAGGGGTCCTAGAACCCCTAGGGACATATTCGAATGAGTAATATGGGTCAAAGGGGGTCATAAAGTGACCTATGACCCTCTTTGACCCATTAAATGAAGACATATGTTGCTAGGGGTCCTCGGACCCCTAAGAACATATTCGAATGGGTTATATGGGTCAAAGCAGGTCATAAGGTCAAAGCGGGTCATAGGGTGACCTATTACCCCCTTTGACCCATATGAACGATTTGAATATGACTCTAGGGGTCCTAGGACCCCTAGGGACATATTCGAATTATTCATATGGGTCAAGGGGCTCATAGGGACCTATGACCCCTTTTGACCCATTAAACGATGACATATGTCTCTAGGGGTCCTAGAACCCCTAGGGACATTTTGAATTGTTCATATGGGTCAAAGGAGCTCATAGGGTGACCTATGACCCCCTTTGACCCATTAAATGATGACATATGTCTCTGGGGGTCCTATAACTCCTAGGGACATATTTGAATTGTTCATATAGGTCAAAGAGGGTCATAGGGTGACCTATAACACCCTTTGACCCATTAAATGATGACATATGGACATATTCGAATCGTTCATATAGGTCAAAAGGGGTCATAGGTCCCTTTGACCCATTAAACGAAGACATATGTCCCTAAGGGTCATCGGACCCCTAAGGACATATTTGAATCATTCATATGGGTCAAAGGGAGTCATAGGGTTATCTATGACCCCCTTTGACCCATTAAATGACAACATATGTCCCTAGGGGTCCTACGACCCCTAGGGACATATTCGAATGGGCCATATGGGTCAAAGGGGGTCATAGGGTGACCTATGACCCTCTTTGACCCATTAAATGATGATATATGTCCCTAGGGGTCCTAAGACCCCTAAGAACATATTCAAATCATTCATATGGGTCAAAGGGGGTCATAGGGTGCCTTATGACCCCCTTTGACCGATTAAATGATGACATATGTCCCTAGGGGTCCTCGGACCCATAGGGGCATATTTGAATCGTTCATATGGGTCAAAGGGGGTCATAGGGTGACCTATGACCCCCTTTGACCCATTAAACAATGGCATATGTCTCTAGGGGTCCTAAGACTCCTAAGGACATATTTGAATCGTTCATATGGGTCAAAGGGGGTCATAGGGTGACCTATGACCCCCTTTGACCCATTAAATGACGACATATGTCTTTATGGGTCCTAGGACCCCTAAGGACATAT
Source organism: Cupressus sempervirens (assembly GCA_028749045.1). Taxonomy (NCBI): domain Eukaryota; kingdom Viridiplantae; phylum Streptophyta; class Pinopsida; order Cupressales; family Cupressaceae; genus Cupressus; species Cupressus sempervirens. The sequence continues at coordinate 344,905,223 of CM053787.1, read as the reverse complement.
TTGAATGGGTAATATGGGTCAAAGGGGGTCATAAGTCCCTTTGACCCATTAAATGACGACATATGACCCTAGGGGTCCTAGGACCCCTTGGGACATATATGAATGGGTAATATGGTTCAAAGGGGGTCATAGGGTGACCTATGACTCTCTTTGACCCATTAAACGATGACATATATCTCTAGGGGTCCTAGAACCCCTAAGGACATATTCAAATGGGTAATATGGGTCAAAGGGAGTCATAGGGTGACCTATGACCCTCTTTGACCCATTAAACGATGACATATGTCGCTAGGAGGACCCTTAGGGACATATTCAAATGGGTAATATGGGTCAAAAGGGGTCATAGGGTGACCTATGACTCTTTTTGACCCATTAAACGATGACATATGTCTCTAGGGGTCCTAGAACCCCTAGGGACATATTCAAATGGGTAATATGGGTCACCCTATGACCCTCTTTGACCCATTAAATGATGACATATGTCGCTAAGAGTCTTCGAACCCCTAAGAACATATTCGAATGGGTCATATGGGTCAAAGGGGGTCATAAGTCACCTATGACCCCCTTGTCCCATATGAACTATTTGAATATGTTCTTAGGGGTCCTAGGACCCCTAAGGACATATTCAAATAGTTCATATGGGACAAGGGGGTCATAGGTGACTTATGACCCCCTTTGACCCATTAAACAACAACATATGTCTCTAGGGGTCCTAGAACCCCTAAGAACATATTCAAATTGTTCATATGGGTCAAAGGGAATCATAGGGTGACCTATGACCCCCTTTGAACCATTAAATGATGACATATGTCTCTGGGGGTCCTATAAACCCTAGGGACATATTCGAATCGTTCATATGGGTCAAACGGGATCATAAGGTGACCTATGACCCCCTTTGACCCATTAAACGATGACATATGTCCCTAAGAGTCCTAGGACCTGTAAAGACATATTTGAATCTTTTATATGGGTCAAAGGGGGTCATAGGGTGACCTATGACCCCCTTTGACCCATTAAACGATGACATATGTCTCTAAGGGTCCTAGAACCCCTAAGGACATATTCAAATTGTTCATATGGGTCAAAGGGGGTCACAAGGTGACCTATGACCCCCTTTGACCCATTAAACGATGACATATGTCTCTAGGGGTCCTATAACCCCTAGGGACATATTCGAATCGTTCATATGGGTCAAAGGGGGTCATAGGGTGCCTTATGACACCCTTTGACCCATTAAATGATGACATATGTACCTAGGCATCTTAGGACCCATAGGGACATATTTGAATCATTCATATGGGTCAAAGGGGGTCATAGGGTGACCTATGAGCCCCTTTGACCGATTAAATGATGACATATGTCTCTAGAGGTCCTAGGACCCCTAGGGACATATTCAAATCGTTCATATGGGTCAAAGGGGGTCATAGGTCACTCTATGACCCCCTTTGACCCATTAAACGACAACGTATGTCTCTAGGGGTCCTAGGACCCCTAGGGACATATTCGAATGGGCCACATGTGTGAAAGGAGGTCATAAGATGACTTATGACCTCTTTTGACCCATTAAACGATGACATATGTCCCTAGGAGATCTAGTACCCATAAGGACATATTCGAATAACTCATATGGGTCAAAGGTGGTCATAGGGTGACCTATGACCCCTTTTGACCCATTAAATGATGACATATGTCCCTAGGGGTCTAGGCTCCTAGGGACATATTTGAATCGTTCCTATGGGTCAAAGGGGGTCATAGGGTGCCCTGTGACTCCCTTTGACCCATTAAATGATGACATATGTCCCTAGGGGTCAAGGGACCCCAAAGGACATATTCTAATTGTTCTTATGGGTCAAAGGGAGTCATAGGGTGACCTATGACCCTCTTTGATCCATTAAACGACAACATATGTCCCTAGGGGTCCTAGGGACATATTCGAATGGGCCATATGTGTCAAAGGGACCCATTAAATGATGACATATGTCCCTAGTGGTCCTAAGACCCCTAAGGACATATTTGAATTGTTCATATGGGTCAAAGGGGGTCATAGGGTGACCTATGACACCCTTTGCCCATTAAACGATGACATATGTCCCTAAGGGTCCTAGAACCCCTAGGGACATATTTGAATCGTTCATATGGGTCAAAAAGGGTCATTGGATGAACTATGACCCTTTTTGACCCATTAAATGATGACATATGTCCTTAGAGGTCTTGGGAACCCTAAGGACATATTCAAATCGTTCATATGGGTCAAAGGGGGTCATAGGGTGCCCTATGACCCCCTTTGACTCATTAAAAGATGACATATCTCTCTAGGGGTCTTAGGACCCCTAAGGACATATTCAAATTGTTCATATGGGTCAAAGGGGGTCATAGGGTGCCTTATGACACCTTTGACCCATTAAACGACGACATATGTCCCTAGGGGTCCTAGGACCCATAGGAACATATTTGAATCGTTCATATGGGTAAAAAGGGGTCATAAGGTGACCTATGACCCCCTTTGACCTATTAAACGATGACATATGTCCTTAGGAATTCTAGTACCCCTAAGGACATGTTTGAATCGTTCATATGGGTCAAAGGTGGTCATAGCATGACCTATGACCCCCTTTGACCCATTAAACAATGACATATGTCTCTAGGGGTCCTAAGACTCCTAGGGACATATTTGAATCGTTCCTATGGGTCAAAGGGGGTCATAGGGTGACCTATGACTCCCTTTGACCCATTAAATGACAACATACGTCCCTAGGGGTCATGGGACCCCTAAGGACAAATTCAAATCATTCATATGGGTCAAAGGGAGTCATAGGGTGACCTATGACCTCCTTTTATCCATTAAATGATAACATATGTCCTTAAGGGTCCTAAGACCCCTAGAGACATATTCGAATGGGTCATATGAGTCAAAGGCTTTGACCCATTAAATGATGACATATGTCCCTAGGGGTCCTATGACCCATAGGGACATATTTGAATCGTTCATATGGGTCAAAGGGGGTCATAAGGTGCCTTATGACACCCTTTCATGCATTAAACGACAACATATGTCACTAGGGGTCTTATGACCCATAAGGACATATTCGAATTGTTCATATGGGTCAAAGGTGGTCATAGGATGACCTATGACCCCCTTTGACCCATTAAATGATGACATATGTCCCTAGGGGTCCTGGGACCCCTAGGGACATATTTGAATGGGCCATATGTGTCAAAGGGGGTCATAGGGTGACTTATGACCCCTTTTGACCCATTAAATGATGACATATGGCCCTAAGGATTCTAGTACCCCTAAGGACATATTTGAATCGTTCATATGGGTCAAAAGTGGTCATAAGGTGACCTATGACCCCTTTTGACCCATTAAAAGATGACATATGTCCCTAGGGGTCCTAGGACTCTTAGGGACATATTGGAATTGTTCTTATGGGTCAAAGGGGGTCATAGGGTGACCTATGACTCCTTTTGACCTTTTAAACGATGACATATGTCCTTAGGGGTTATGGGACCCCTAAGGACATTCGAATCGTTCATATGGATCAAATCGAGTCATAGGGTGACCTATGACTCCCTTTGACTCATTAAAGGACAACATATGTCTTTAGGGGTCCTAGGACCCATAGGGACATATTCGAATGGGCCATATGGGTCAAAGGGGCTCATAGGGTGACCTATGACACCCTTTGACCCATTAAATGATGACATATGTCTCTAGGGGTCCTAAGACTCCTAGGGACATATTCGAGTCTTTCATATGGGTCAAAGGGGGTCATAAGGTGACCTATGATACTCTTTGACCCAATAAACGGTGATATATGTCCCTAGGGGTCCTAGGACCCCTAAGGACATATTCGAATCGTTAATATGGATCAAAGGGGGTCATAGGGTGATCTATGACCCCCTTTGACGCATTAAACGATGGCATATGTCCCTAGGAGTCTTGGGACCCCTAAGGACTTATTCGAATCGTTCATATGGGTCAAAGGGGGTCATAGGGTGCCCTATGACCCCTTTTGATACATTAAATGATGAGATATGTCCCTAGGGGTCTTAGGAACCCTAGGGACATATTGAAATTGTTCATATGGGTCAAGGGGGGTCATAGGGTGCCTTATGACACCCTTTGACCCAATAAACGATGACATATGTCCCTAGGGGTCCTAGGACCCATAGGGACATATTCAAATCGTTCATACGGGTTAAAGGGGGTCATAGGGTGACCTATGACCCCTTTTGACCAATTAAAAGATGACATATGTCCCTAGGGGTTCTACTACCCATAAGGACATATTCGAATCATTCATATGGGTCAAAGGTGGTCATAGGGTGACCTATGACCTCGTTTGACCCATTAAACGATGACATATGTTCCTAGGGGTCCTAAGACACCTAGAGACATATTGCAAACATTCATATGGGTCAAAGGGGGTCATAGGGTGACCTACGACTCCTTTTGACCCATTAAACGATGACATATGTCCGTAGGGGTCATAGGACCCCTAAAGACATATTCAAATCATTCATATGGGTCAAAGGGAGTCATACGGTGACCTATGACCCCCTTTGACCCATTAAACGACAACATATGTCCCTAAGGGTCTTAGGACCCCTAGGGATATATTCGAATGAGCCATATGTGTCAAAGGGGGTCAAAGGTATGACCCCCTTTGACCCATTAAATGACAACATATGTTCTTAGGGGTCCTAGGACCCCTAGGGACATATTTGAATCGTTCATATAGGTCAAAGGGGGTCATAAGGTGCCTTATGACACCCTTTGACCCATTAAATGATGACATATGTCCCTAGGGGTCCTAGGACCCATAGAGACATATTCGAATTGTTCATATGAGTCAAAGGGGGTCATAGGGTGACCTATGATTCCTTTTGACCCATTAAATGACGACATATGTCCCTAGGGGTCATGGGACCCCCAAAGACATATTTGAATCATTCATATGGGTCAAAGGAAATTATAGGGTGACCTATGACCTCCTTTGACCCATTAAACGACAACATATGTCCCTAGAGGTCCTAGGACCCCTAGGGACATATTCGAATGGGCCATATGGGTCAAAGGGGGTCATAGGGTGACCTGTGACCCCCTTTGACCCATTAAACGATGACATATGTCCCTAGGGGTCTTAGGACCCCTAGGGACATATTTGAATCATTCATATGGGTCAAAGGGGGTCATAGTGTGCCTTATGACACCCTTTGATCCATTAAATGACGACATATGTCCCTAGGGGTCCTAGGACCCATAGAGACATATTCGAATCATTCATATGGGTCAAAGGGAGTCATAGGGTGACCTATGACCCCCTTTAACCCATTAAATGATGACATATGTCCCTAAGCGTCCTAGGACCCCTAGGGACATATTCTAATTGTTCATATGGGTCAAAGGGGGTCATAGGGTGACCTATGACCCCATTTGACCCATTAAACGACGACATATATCCCTAGTGGTCCTAGGACCCCTAGGGACATATTCAAATGGGCCATATGTCTCTTTTGACCCATTAAACGACGACATATGTCTTTAGGGGTTCTAATACTCCTAAGGACATATTCGAATTGTTCATATGGGTCAAAGGTGGTCATAGGGTGATCTATTACCCCCTTTGACTCATTAAACGAGGACATATGACCCTAGGGGTCCTAGGACTCCTAGGAACATATTCGAATTGTTCTTATGGGTCAAAGGAGGTCATAAGGTGACCTATGACTCCCTTTGATCCATTAAATGACGACATATGTCCCTAGGGGTCATGGGACCCCTAACGACATATTTGAATCGTTCATATGGGTCAAAGGGAGTCATAAGGTGACCTATGACCCCCTTTGACCCATTAAATGACAAAATATGTCCCTTGGGGTCCTAAGACCCCTAGGGACTTATTCAAATGGGCCATATGGGTCAAAGGGGGTCATAGGGTGACCTATAACTCCTTTTGATCCATTAAACGACGACATATGTCTCTAGAGGTCCTAGAACCCCTAAGAATATATTTGAATTGTTCATATGGATCAAAGGGGTTCATAGGGTGACCTATGACCCCCTTTGACCCATTAAATGATGACATATGTCTTTAAGGGTCCTATAACACCTAGGGACATATTCGAATCATTCATATGGGTCAAAAGGGATCATAGGGTGACCTATGACACCCTTTGATCCATTAAATGACGACATATGTGCCTAGGGTCCTAGGACCCCTAGGGACATATTCGAATCGTTCATATGGGTCAAAGGTGGTCATAGGGTTACCTATGACCCCTTTTGACCCATTAAACGATGACATATGTCCCTAAGGGTCCTAGAACTCCTAGGGACATATTTGAATCGTTCCTATGGGTCAAAAGGGGTCATAGGGTGACCTATGACTCCTTTTGACCCATTAAATTACGACATATGTCCTTAGGGGTCATGGGACCCCTAAGGACATATTTGAATCATTCATATGGGTCAAAGGGAGTCATAGAGTGACTTATGACCCTCTTTGACCCATTAAACAACAACATGTGTCCTTAGGGGTCCTAGGACCCATAGGGACATATTCGAATGGGCCATATGGGTCAAAGGGGGTCATAGGTTGACCTATGACCCCCTTTGACCCATTAAACGATGACATGTCTCTAGGGGTCGTAGGACCCCTAGGGACATATTCGAATCGTTCATATCGGTCAAAGGGGGTCATAGGGTGACATATGACCCCCTTTGACCCATTAAACGATGACATGTCCCTAGGGGTCCTAGGACCTCTAGGGACATTTGAATCATTCATATGAGTCAAAGGTGGTCATAGGGAGACTTATGACCTCATTTGACCCATTAAACGACGACATATGTCCCTAGGGGTCTTAGGAGCCCTAAGGACATATTTGAGTCGTTCATATGGGTCAAAGGGGGTCATAGTCACCCTATGACCCCCTTTGACCCATTAAACGATGACATATGTCCCTAGGGGTCTGAAGACCCCTAAGAACATATTCGAATCTTTCATATGGGTCAAAGGGGGTCATAGGGTGACCTATGACCCCCTTTGACCCATTAAACGACGACATATGTCCCTAAGGGTCCTGAGACCCCTAAGGACATATTTGAATCGTTCATATGGGTCAAAGGGGGTCATAGGGTGACCTATGACCCCCTTTGACCCAGTAAACAATGGCATATGTCCCTAGGGGTCCTAGGACCCCTAGGGACATATTTGAATAGGTCATATGGGTCAAAGGGGGTCATAAGGTTATGACCCCCTTTGACCTATTAAACGATGACATATGTCCCTAGGACCCCTAAGGACATATTTGAATCGTTCTTATGGGTCAAAGGGGGTCATAGGGTTACCTATGACTCCCTTGGACCCATTAAACTATGACATATGTTCCTAGGGGTCATAGGACCCTTAAGGACATATTCGAATTTTTCAAATTGGTCAAAGGGGGTCATAGGGTGACTTATGACCCCCTTTGACCCATTAAATGATGACATATGTCCTTAGGGGTCCTAGGACCCATAGGGACATATTCGAATCGTTCGTATGTATATGGGTTAAAAAATGAAAGGATATATATATACTATTTATACTATTTTATGATAATAATAATTTTATATATATATATATAATACTATTTATACTATTTTATGATAATAATAATAATATAAATAAACATTAAATATTATTATTATTATATCTATAGTAATAATAATAATACTATTATAGCTATAATAATAATATATATATTAATACTATATTGTAGCATAATAATAATAATATAAATAAACACTAAACATTTACACTATTATATCTATAGTAATAATATTAATACTATTATGGGTATAATAATAATATTGATACTATAGCTATATTAATACTATATATTAATATTACTATATATTAATACTATTATATATGAATACTATTGATACTTTATATTAATACTATTATACTATTGATACTATTATATATTAATACTACTATACTATTAGCTTAGTAATAAACCAAAGTTGGTTTCCCTCCAATGATTTTCATAATATTAATATAATTATGGAAAAGGAGGGAAATTATAGCAAATTTTCTCCCCAAAAAATCACTTTATATAATCGGATATCCAATTTCAAGTCAGATATTCGACTGAAAATCGGATATCCGATTTTACTGGCACTAATTCTCAATAATTCTCTGTCCTTGCAAACCCGACAACATCACTTTTTCACTTCTTTTTTCATGGGTTCTGAAAAAATTCGTGTTTTGGGGCCCAACTAATCAAAAACAAAATTTAAATATAACCTTAGGTGTTCGAATTTGTCGTCTGAATGGGGAGCAGCAGTCGTCGAAAGGATAAACGCAAAAGGAAGATATCCAATGAAGACATTGCGGCATATAGGGAAAGTGAAATGTCCCTTTTCTAATTTTATATGATATTTCCAACCTCTAATCAAATCTTTAAGATCAAACAACTAATATCACAAAGATCCACCAAATTTCTCCAGAAACCCCAAATCAGATATGCTAAAAATAGTGCCAAAAGCTTCACAACTTCACAAATTATTAATAAATCTGAAAATGGACATTTTTACAGAAATTTCAGCAGCATAACAACCTACAAAATGACATTTCTAGATCTGTATAGCCTTTACACAATAGTTCACAAATGTAGGACAAAAACTATGCTGATCGGGCTCCCGAAATTAACACAAAAATGCCCAGAAACACCACAAAAACACTAATAATCTATCTTAGAAGTTTAATCATGTCCCAATACATATATTCAACTCTATTTTAACACCTTAAAGTCTGAAATACAGTAGCAACCCAAACTGATATGAAATACTCAACTGGAAACACCAAACTCATACCAAAAACACACCCGAAAACTCACAAATCTGCACTGTTCAGCACAAAGGAAAACTCTGTATGAGCATGCACATGGAATGGCTTCAAACTCCCATCCTTAGCCTTCCTAGAAACCTACAAACTCCCATTCTTGGGTCTCCTTCTCCACAGGTTTGGCAGCCTCTGAAGAATAACAAAGAATGAGCAAAAATCAAGTTCTAGAATCCCCCCAAAATGCTTCCAAACCCCTTAAAAGAGGGCATAACTGTAACTCACATACAAGAGAGGTTAATGAAACATATTTTAATAATAATTTTTATTTATTAGTCCAACGGTTTCCAAAGATTAACCCCCTTTTTCCGAAACTTCACTTTCTTGGGCCTGCCTGCCTTAGAAAAATTATTTTTTTTTTAATTATTTGAAAAGGGGACATGACAAGTCCTCCCCTCCCAAACATTGCTTGTCCTCAAGCAATGGCTAAACAATAAACCAATCAATCCACTTGGATCCCAAATGTAGTCATGAACTATACTACTATCAATTAACACAGGCTCCTGCAATATCCTCTGCAATATGACCAAGAGGAATCCATAATCAAACTGACAATTATAGCTCAACCAAACTCCAAAATCACCACTACCACAGTCAAAAACCCATGAGACACAAACTCTTAGAACATTAGAACCCAAGTAAAGTGGACAAATCAAACTACCAACATAGTAAATACCATCAACGCATCTCACTAGCCTATACAGAATGTACAATCCAACTCTGCAACAATGGTGAATGCTCTTGAATGAATCTGTACCAAGTATGGAGAATCCACACACTGTACAACTCCTGTAGTCAACACAACTCTGCAAATCACTGGCCACTATCTCATAACCATAACTCCCATGCACTGTTGATGGTGAAAAGACATTACAAGATAAAGAGTAAGAAATGGAATCCAAACCAAATTTGCCTGCCATCAACTCCTCAAAACAAGGATCAAATGCTAACTAATGTACATACCCTACAATATAATTTTGATTAAAAAAACCAACCTCAATCAACAGCTCACCATGAACAAGTGATACAACCCACTGTTACTTATCACTAGCTAAGTCAGGAGATGTCATATCCATAGGAGTAGAATCAATAACAACACCCACTGAAGCATCACTCCCAAACTCCTGCTCTAAGTCTCATATTATCAAGCTGTCAACTGCAGAACCTATCACCATGTCATGCCCATCAGAACTCTCATCTTGAGGCATCAAACTGTCCCATAACTGATGATAAGCACTAGGAACCAAAGTACATCTATGTATCATCATCTCATCAACATGGCCATCAAAGGTAAATTGATGAGCGTACCTCATAGTGTAATGCCGATAGAATGCGCCAATCTCAGTCAGTGGCTCAGACTGCAATCTAGATGTAACTAACTGCAATCGATCACTAACCAAGTTGGAACTGACTACTACCTCTAAAGACATCACCAAGGGAGTAGTATTACTAGCAAGAACCATGCCAACTATTGGCTCACCAACATCACACATGGTCTTTGATACAGCATCTCTAGTCTTCGTGCCATTAGTGCTAGAGGTCACCACCATGTCAAGCATACCACAAAAATATGCTACAGCACGCAACTCAACTGAACTTGACTCTAGTGGGAATGAACCTGATATGCCAATGTTAGTATCAAGGATGGATGCATCCCCATCTCCACTATCTCTAAAAATCTCGGCCATGGACATCCTCAGATCACCAAACACCACAGCTTGTGACTGTATAGAATCAGGTAAAGACTGTAGTCGCTCTAACTCCATGGTCACCTTAGCCAAATGAAACTGTGACTCCTTGAAAGCCAACTGTGTACTCTCAAGAATCTCAGAAGTCACCTCAAGCTGCTCAGTAAGCTCACTCACCTCATCTTCCTTGGCCAACAATGCATCATATGTTGTACTGCCCCACTCCATAAGATAATCTCTGTCGGCTACCAACTGCATATAATTCTATCTTAGAATCTGAATAGCCTCCCATAAAGAGTGGATCTCTATCAAGGAAAGATAACTGTCTTCCTGCTCATCACTAGTAGGAGAACCCCATCCATAAACTGCTAACAACTGACGAGCAGCATCGAAATGCTGGCAAGTGATAGCAATGTCTCGGTCACTAACTCTCAACTAATTAGACACATGATGGCACTAGCTTGACTATCTCCTACAAACCTCCTCTGATGCACTGTCTAAAGGAGTATCCTCAAAGTTACTAGTCTCTAGAGTATTACCATCCATGTCCTGTGAATCAACTCTAAAGCTCATATCAACATATGGAGTATCAAAAATTGTAGCACTGTTGTCCAACTCCTCTGTACCCAAAGAAACTAAGTCTTCAAAACTACCCACTGCATCCTCTTGGATGTCATCAATGCCAATATGATCCTGGGACTCATCTGTACACACTGCCAAATATAAAAGATCATCAACACATTCCAGCAAGTATGGTCGACTAGATATATGAACAAAGCCCAACACCGGTGTATAAAAACTAATACCAACATCGGACAAGATACTGGCACAAGAAAAGACAACATCGTGTAATCTGCTAATCAAATCCATGATAGCACCCAAACAAACACTGCTACCAAAAAGTGTTAAAGATCTCCAGTCAACTGAATCCCAAATGCCAATATAACAATCTCGAGTCCATATCCGTAAACTAGAATCAACTGGTAACTCAAGAAAACTCCTCACCTGAGTAATATGACCAATACCAACTAACTCCACATACCTGTCATGATGAGATAATGAAGTCACAATACTATCTTTGTTCACCTTCAACTGGCTGGACAAATCATGTGAAGTACTACCAGCCTCAACCTCATGTGATGAAGCATCTAACTGTGTCTGGTACTCTTTCTCAGCAAAGTTATGAATGCTCAATGTCTGCTCATCTCTACCAGGTATCTCACCATTCTGCACAACAACATCCTCATAATCATCATCTGAACCCACTACACTGTAGTCACTGCCTATTGTAACTATACCATCCTGAATACCTGTGGCATCACCCTTTGACGACCTGTAAACAATTGTCTCAATTTGAGTATCAAGTTGACCGTTACTATCAATCTATGTAATATCCTTTCCCACCACCTCCTATGGCAGAGTAGAATCTGAGACCTCTACCTGGCTATAAGTTAGTTTCTCAAACTCCTCATGCAAGTTCTTAGTAATTGTGCCATCTGCCCTGTGAGAAAATTTGCCAAATAGAAATCCAGTCAACTTATCCACCTTAGCTGGGTCGGACAACATGTCATGGCTTATTTTTATAAGTTTATCTCGAATGTCTAAATAACCATCCTTTCTACTATTTTGACTTTGGATATCAATTGTTCAAGATCGTGTCCTCTGAGACTTTGTACTATACCTATCCATTCTAGATAAAGTAGAGTGTAACCCCAATAGGATATAACTTCTTCAAACACCAAGAACTAACATGAAAATGATTAGAATTAGCATGCAACCATAGATTTTGACATGCAACTGATTAGAAGCAACATGCAATCATAAATTATGACATGCAAGATCTGGGTAGTTGTCAAAACTGACATGCAAGATCTAGGTAGTTGTCAAAACTGACATGCAAGCTTCTACAAACCCTCAGGATGGCAAGATCATGGCTCTGATACCACTGAAATGTCCCTTTTCTGATTTTATATGATATTTCCAACCTCTAATCAGATCTTTAAGATCAAACAACTAATATCACAAAGATCCACCAAATTTCTCCAGAAACCCCAAATCGGGTATGCTGAAAATAGTGCCAAAAGCTTCACAACTTCACAAATTATTAATAAATCTGAAAATGGACTTTTTACAGAAATTTCAGCAGTATAACAGCCTACAAAATGACATTTCCAGATCCATATAGCCTTTACACAATAGTTCACAAATGTAGGACAAAAACTATGCTCATCAGGCTCCCGAAATTAACACAAAAATGCCCAGAAACACCACAAAAACACTAATAATCTATCTTAGAAGTTTAATCACGTTTCACTACATATATTCAACTCTATTTTAACACCTTAAAGTCTGAAATATAGCAGCAACCCAAACTGATATGAAATACTCAACTGAAAACACCAAACTCATACCAAAAACACACCCGAAAACCCACAAATCTGCACTATTCAGCACGAAGGAAAACTCTGTATGAGCATGCACATGGAATGGCTTCAAACTCCCATCCTTAGCCTTCCTGGAAACCTGCAAACTCCCATTCTTGGGTCTCCCTAGAAACCTGCAAACTCCCGTTCTTAGGTCTCCTTCTCCACAGGTTTGGCAGCCTCTGAAGAATAACAAAGAATGAGCAAAAATCAAGTTCTGGAATCCCCCCAAAATGCCTCCAAACCCCCTAAAAGAGGGCATAACTGTAACTCACGTCCAAGAGAGGTTAATGAAACATATTTTAATAATAATTTTTATTTATTAGTCCAACAGTTTCCAAAGATTAACCCCCTTTTTTCGAAACTTCACTTTCTTGGGCCTGCCTGCCTTAGCAAAGATTATTATTTTTTTAATTATTTGAAAAGGGGACATGACAGAAAGGGACAAAATGGAACACCGAAGAAAAAGACAAGGTATGCTAAATATCAATCAAGTTGACGATGAATTAATCGAAGGTGAAATCATAGAGTTAGATAATGAATATGTACAGTTGGGGAATGAAAATGTACCTAATTAAAACGATAATGCCGAAATTGAAAATTTGGAGAATAAAAATTTTGAAAAAGAAATGCCACCAAGTCATAATCCAAATTGCATAATTGACCATGTCTTAGATGACAATGCACAGGAACCTAATGCATAAGAACCTTACATATCTCCTAATTATAATCGACATGAAGGTTCTAAAACACCAAAATGGATAATTGAAATTGATGAAATGATTATTACTAGTTTGGAAGGAAAAAAATAAAAAAAAATCTTTCGGTTATGGGCTTCAAGACTATATCAGATGTTTTTCGGCAACAAGACAGTGGTAGAGCAATGTCATCTTTTCATGCACTTATTAAAGATGCAAAAGATGAGACCTATGCTTTCCAAATTGAAGATTCGTGTCAATAAAAAGTTGGAAAGAGTAGAACTAGATATTATTAGTTATTTTTGAATTTTAAAGGGTGTATCTTTCTCTTTAGTGCGTCCTTCAACCTGCAAAAATAAGCAAAAACACCTTGCACCAACTCAAACAACAACAAACCGTTAGATTGTTAGTTTGTAAAAGCAAATTGTAGATTGAAATGGATGAAAAAAATGACCCATAGCGGGGTCCCACCAGGCGTGCCAAAATGTATACACTAATCTAATGTGCTAGAAATACTAATTCAATGAAAGCATTTACACATTAAACTAACATAACATATAAGAGAGACAAAAAGAAGACAAACTCAAATGAGAATGTGAGCCATGGATAGGCTCTCTCAATGAGCTTGTTCTCTTGTTTTTAAGATGTGTCTATTTTGTAGATGTGTCCTTTGATGTGGATGTATGCTCAAGATGCTCAAAGTTGCTTCAATGGTGGAGATGGGTAATAGCAAATTGGTAGCTTTGTGAGCTCTCAATTTGGCATTATAAGGGTATGGGTATGGCTTTTGGCTCTCAAAAGGGCATGATAACTTTACTCAAATGGTTGTGATTAAAATGGCTTGGGAGGGGATTCAATTTATAGGCTAAGGGCTTGAGGGATGGAGGGATAAGATGCAAGAAGAGATGAAGGCTTAAGGAGGGCTAGGATGCACTCAAAGGAGAGCACATGGATTGTGCTTGTTTAGCACCAATGGGAAGGTGACACTTGTCACAAGGAGGATGAGTGTGAGAGGGTAAGGTAAAGGGTTGGTTAAAGGCATGATGAGTGGGGTTGAGTATGTAAGATAGATGTAAGAGGAATGAGTGTGGAAGAGGGAAGAGTGTGGAAGATGGATGTAAGAGTCATGAGTGGGCTTGTAAGAGTCTTTTACGGTTTGTAAGAGCACTCATGACTTGGTGGTTGGGATTTTTGAGGGGAGACTTTGGTTTGATTTAGGAAAGTCTTAAACTTGCTTAGGGAATGTGACAACATTAGGGGGTGGATTAGGCTTGGGTTTAGGATTAGATTAAGGATGTTAGAGATGTACAAGTGGATGGCATTAATGAGGTTGGGTGAGTTAGTGGCTAAGCTAGGTTAGTATGGGTGGATGGGGTGGATTAGGCTAAATGGAGGATTAGGGATAAGTTAGGGATTTTTAGATTTGAGGATTTTATTTATCAAATAGATTTATTTAATAAATGGGGATTTTTGGAATTAGATAGAAGAATAGGATTTAATTGATAAATAATAGGTTATTTGATTTATCAATTAGGACTATAGATGATTAATTAAATTAATTAGCTAAGGATGGCAAAGGATTAATTAAATAAGAATTTAATTAATGATGCCTTTAGAGATGGCTAAATTAGATTACCAAAGCGGTGTAATCAAATTTAGGTGTCTACAAAAAGAAATGCCATTATCGTGAAGAATCTTTTCAGTGCTCTCAATAGCATTGGAAAAAATAGCAGAGAGAAGGATAATAGAGCTGCTCGAAGGGTCATTACAACCTCTTTGGTAAGTCATCATTTGAGAAAGGGTAGATATATGAGACAAACTTGTATTGATTTGAATCTAAATCATACTACTTTGAGAAGAGCACTTAGTCGACGAGAGAAAATTGATGAACCTCTTCAAAATGAAACATGGGCATTTGGTGGGAGACTTCCACGTTTTGATAAGAAGCTATTCGACGATGTGAAGGAAAAAATTACACAATTTTGGCACTCTAACTCACGAGTATCACCCAATGCTAAAGACGTCTTAAAGTTGAGAATTGGTATCAGAGACCGCATGCCACATCTTAAACACCATTTAGAGGTAAGTCAAACTATGTTGTTCAAACAATTTAGAGAGAGTCATCCAAGTCTTCATATATCACAAAGGGCTTTTTAATCTTTGAAGCCATTTTATTGTGTGCCACTCAAAATTCAAAATACATGTTGTTGCAAATATCATGTTGAATTTTCTATGCACCATGAACTATTACGCTCCATCCGTTCTACTTTGCATAGTAAAGAAATGTTGGAGGATTGTGGGGCTAGTGGGCTTCCAAAATCATCAAGAGACTTGCTAGTTCAACTCTTATGTCATAGAGTTGATGGTTGTTCCTTTAATAGAAATGCTTGCTTAAATGAGAAGTGTTCTGAATATGGTGGTTTATCCAAGTTTGACACATGTTTCCATGAGGGGTGCGAACAAGATCTTGGAAAGACAATACTGAAAAAAAAGGTATATGAAACGGTGAAATACACATTGAAGAGTGGGAGTGAGAGCTCTAGATGTGAATTGGTTGGAAAAGATATCAGTGTGGCTAATTTTATTTCAGATTTCAAGGCAAATCTTTTTTACAAGTATGCAAGACATAGTCATAGGTCTCAGTGGTTGGATCAACAATTTAGAACATGTAAGGAGACTTTTCCCGTTGGCACTATTATATCAGTTGTTGATTTTTCTGAGAACTACACATTGCAACCTCAAAATGAGACACAGTTCTAGTATTACAACTCCATTCAGATTGCAATTTTTTTCACATAACATATATAGACATGCCTCTAATTGTGCAGAAGATAATCAAAAGATTATTAGAGAGTATCATTTTTTTATGAGTGATGATAGATCTCACTCTCACGAGTTTGTGCAACATTGTTTTGAGAATTTTTTTGATTTCTTACATGAGCATGCAATTGCTATGGATAGACATATCATTTGGTCAGATAACTGTATAGGTAAATTCAAGAATGCTTGCATATTTTATTGGTTTTGTAGGATGCATGTAGAGAGAGGGGTGCCTCATATTTGGAGTTTTTTAAGTCCATCCATGGAAAAGGGGAACATGATGGAGCAGGGGCATGTGTGAAGAGAGCTCTAGTTAAGGAGCAACTAAAGATTTCAACAACAGAGATTCTTGATGCTCGTAGCATTGTTGATTGGTGTAGTTTAGCATTATCACAGGGGGGGGCTCTTGATTCAGTGGTACGCAGGTTCTTTTGGTTGGTTGAAGAAGGGTCCATAGGTGATAGATCAGATTGTGCTACAGTGAGAGACTCATCAAAAATGCATTCATTTCGGAGCTCTGATTCTAGTACATGGACCATTTGGACATGACAACTAGCTTGTTTTTGTCGTACTTATTTTCAATGTGATTGGGATCACTGTGAGTCAAGTGAGTGGGTGGAAACATGGGCTCCACATTATCTTACTCCATTGTCTATCATACCCTCTATCAAAAATGATGACATGGAAAGTTCACTTGAGCATAACCATCTATCAGATCTACTTCAGCCAGGACATGTCTTTGCATTGGTTGCACCACAGGGGAATGGTGAGAAATCTGATTATTGGTTAGCACATTGTGTAAGAGGCAAACAAAAACTTGCACAACTGATCACAAATGATGATGGATTCACATATCCTACTGGTTCAGTGGTTGTTGCTGAAACATGGCTGTGGACAAAGATGCTTAGAAGGAATAGAATTCCTGCATTCGAAGACTATAAGAAGCATAAAATAATTCTCATATATTCGCATCTTATTATAGCAACAAATGTAAATTTATTGAAGCATCAAGGAAGACCAAAAGTAAAAAAAAAAATTACTATTGCTAATGCTAATCATGAAGCCTTGTTGGAGACCCTAAAATAGAGAGAGGACCCTATTGGAATACTCGACTAGGTATATATACTGTTTATGTTATTTTCTTCATAATGATTTAATGAATTGATGATTATCTTGTTTAATACAATAAGTTACTAATTTTTTTATGATATTGGAATGTAGGTACATCATGAAGAGTTGGAGGGGGGTGGTATTGGGGAGAATTTCTAAAATTTATGATGTATTATGATGTAAAATGTGTACTTTTTTTGTATATGGTTTTTGTATTTTGGTAGGTTCTTTGTAAGGAATTATAAGAGGAAGATATTGAACAAGTTCTTGCAAATCATATTTGCATGTGATACAAGGCTATAAGGACAATTTTAAGAGCATTTATAACTATATGAAAGATAATTGCATTCGGATATCTTATTAAAAATTTGGTTTTTTCCTTATTTGACATAAAGTTGACATTATGATTATTAAAACTATTTTTATCAAACTAATCAAATAAGAAAAATCTAGAAAGTACAGATGAACAATTAGAATACTTGATTTCTTCCATTTTGCAACCAATCATAGCATTTGAAAGCATAAAGAGTCATAATATTGTATAATATTTTGAAAGACTTTCATATTGAAAAGTTGTATGAAGCACATTTGGGATAAGCCATGAAATCCATGAAAGAATATAGCATGTAGGATACGCAATTAAAGCCAATAAGCAAGATAACACATGCATAATGACATGATATGAAGTTGGATATGAAGGCTATGATTGAATGAGAAAGTAAAATAGGGAATCTCATGGATAAGATAATGGTTTTCACCAAGGCACATTTTTTATCTTCTTTTCTAATTTTTTTTTAATTTTTTAGAAATAGGTCAACTATTTTCAAGTTAGATAGTGTTCCTAAAGGAAAGATAAGTTATGATAAGCCAAGACCATAGATAAGTATGCTCAATGATGTTGATAGGGTGAAGGAAGTGAGATGATAGTAGGATAAGAGTTCATTCCTTGGAAGGATTGTATGAGTATGGATAGTAGGTAAGTGTAGCTTTGAAAACATTGCATAAGGGTAGGTGACAAAGTGGGGAAGATCAACATTTGCACACACCTTGGAGGGTTTCTGAATGATGGAGGAATCATGGAGGAAATGGATCAAGGTTTAGATGTATGAGCTAGTAGGACAATGTTAGAAGAAGATTGAGTGGAATATTTGTAAGCATTTGAGAAAGATGTTTGGAAGAAAATGGAGTGGAAGCCTTTGGAATATTGAATGTCAACTTAGATTTATGTTCAATATTAAAGTCTTTCAAGAGAGACTTTGGAGAGCTAGAAGTAGAAAGTGTAGGAGAAGGTTTGAAGACTTTAGATTAGATGGATAAGGACCAAGGATAGAATTACGAAATGCAAAGGGATAGTGACTAGGGATTTCAACATCTTTGGAGTGAGTAGCATGACCAAAGTCATCAATAGACTCATGAGTACCTTTTATAGGAGAAAGGCCTTTGATAGGAGTGTTTGAATCTTGAGCATATTTTTGAAGTGGATATGGAGAAGTAGAACATGAGGGGACACTTTGATCTTGACATCTTTCTTTATATAGCATAGAAAGATCACTTTTCCCATAAGTTTCAGTAAGCTCAATGGAGGTAGTGGAAATGGTATCCTCATCATATGTAGGAGGTGGGTAACACACAGGATATATAAAGGTGAAATTTTGGATGAGATGAAAAGGTGTTTGATCTTGATCTTTATTTATATATTTTTCTTTTTGAGAGTCATCTTGATATGGAGCACCTTCTAAGGACAAGGGAAAATGTGAGGTGTGCATGATAGAATCTTAAAGCAATAATGCAGGATTAGCTAAAGTGGGCATAGTAATCATAGTATTGCATGAATGTTAAGGATCTTTAGTCTTAGTAGCATGGAAAAGGTTTGCAAACAAGTGAAGGTTAGCTTGATTTTCTTTTAGTTGTAGCCCTTGAGGGTACGCATGGTCTATATGGAAAGAATTAGGTTCTTTGTTTAGTGGAGGCATTTTCAAAAGCTTTGACACTTTAGGAGGTTCATTAGTGTTATAAGAAATAAAGGTGTCAAGGAAATCATCACTTGACATAGGTTCATCAGCATGATCTTGTGACACATGAGTCATTAGAGGTATCAACAATCCCATCATAAATGAGATCTTCGATTTTATGTTTCAACACTATGGAATCTTTAGTTTTATGAAATTTTCTTCCATGGAAGTGGCAATAATGATAATTTCTCCACCATGGAGGTTTGATTTTGGGTTCATAAGGTCTAGAGTTGTCTAGTAATGTGATGGATTCATTATCAAGAAGTGTTTGCAGATGGTATCATGAGAATCTTCCAATGGAGTAAAAGTTCTCTCAAAAATTTATCCATGATAATTTTGTTGTTTCTTAAGTGAATAGAATGCATCCATGTCTTCATCACTATCTTGGTCAAAGATAGGTCCATAATGAAAGTTTGGCATAGGCTCAAAGGAGGTATCACTTGCTTGTTCTCTAAAGAGGTTTTTAGATCTAGAAGATGAAGATATTTGATGTCTTGGCGTAGAATATGTAGACCTTGAAGAAGATGACCCGTGTGTATGTAAAGGTCTTAAGGGAGATTAATTTAAGAATGCAATATTCTCCTCTAACCTTTTCTCAAGTTTAGAATTGATTTCTATCATGTGCTTAGAGAGATGAAGGTAAGAAATATTATTTGTCTCTTCTAGTCACACCCTTGTTCCGGCCACAAAAGCCATCCATCATTTGTGGCCACCCCATACCGAGGAGTCCCCAAGGTTCTCTAAGTGCATTTTGAGGTCGATCTTTTGAGGTTCATAACTCAGAGCTCATGAGGGCTATTGATGAACTGTCAAATGCTACAAGATGGTGATACTAAGGCCTAAAATAACCTATCTCATTTTCAAGAGATCACATTCCATTTGGATTTAGCACAGCGATCTCGCTCGATGCCAAAACTCACAGTGTGCCTCAATTCATAGGTGCACCACAGCATAACTTTTAAACCGCTGATCTTGGCATCGAATCGTCAGTGCCATTAGCTTCGGATGGGCGGGTGAACCCTAGTCACACCCTTGTTCTAGCCACGAAGACCATCCATCATTTGCGGCCACCCCGTACCGAGGAGTCTCCAATGTGCTCTAAGTGCATTTTGAGGTTGATCCTTCGAGGGTTATAACTCAGAGCTTGTGAGGGCTATCAATGAACCGTTAGAGGAGACAAGTTTGTAAGGATGGAGTGGCTTAGTGTTTTTGCTAAAATAAGTTAGTTGGAAGGCTTCATTAGAGGATCTTGGCCAAACTAGTGGGGTTTTTGCCCACTCTCTAATTTTAGAGACAATTAGGTTTTGGAGGGAGATTAGGGGAGCTCTACTACAACTATCCTTACCCTAGCTTGGACCAAGGTTGGTATCTCAAACTTGCTTCTTTTCCATTTCTTTCTGTTAGCATGGTTAAGCAAATATGCAAGTGTGGAGTTTATCAATGGAGTATGCATTGCATTGCATTGTGGAGTAGCATTCATGTGAGTGCTTGAATGGTGTTCATTCCATGTAGATTAGTGTGACACCATTGTGAATCTTGTTGTGTGGAGTATTGTGAGTATGAGGTTTGGGTTTCGTCTATTTCCTTGTTGTATTATGGGTGTTGATATTGTGTTGTGAAAATATGATGTGCTCTTGAAAATTTCTTGTTTTATTTCTACTTGGTTTTGTTTTCTTGTTTTGTGCTTGAGTATTGTTATGGGCATGGGACTTACACTCACCCTTGTGGGAAGGGAAGAGAAGTCCAGGGTGAAGGGCTTAAGTTGGGTTCCAAAAATGTATTGAGAACCTTGGAGTATGGGCTCCATTGTATGCCATAAAATTTCATATCTTGCTAGGGGTGATAAGGAAAGTATGGTGTAGAAAGGAAGTTTGAGGAGTTACAGCTGATGGTAGTGGGTTTGGGGGAGGAAATGTTGAGGCCCTGAGAGGGCATTAAATTGTTGATTTATGATAGCCCCAAGAGGGCATGAAATTTTTTGAATTATGATAGCCCCGAGAGGGCATGAAAATTGTTTATTGCAGATATGGTTTGGTATGGAAATTCTCCATTTTAGAACACACCTTCACCTTATGTTTATGGTTCCATCTGTGAAGCCATTGTGAAATAGCCTTGGGGGGGAATTGTTCAAGTTTGAAATGTAATGTTTATGCATTGAAAGATTGTATGTGTATCCCAGTTTGAGCCTTGTTCCCTAGTGTGGGGGTGGTCTCTTTGAGGCCTATGGTTGGGTGGAAAGCACCCATGGTCCTTGTTATTTTGTTGTGTTGCATATGCAGATTTGTGTCCAAGGGAGCAATGGAAATGGCTTGGAATGATCATCTTGTAGATTGATGTTGGATGAGAAAAATTGACATTGTGCCCTCATTTGTGAAGGAGGATTCACCAGCTTGTTCATGTTCTCAACGATCATGTTGTAAAATTTTCATGCTACTCATTGTCCATATCTTTCAATGTCCATGTTCCTTATGATTTTGAAAAGTCCCTTATGTTGCCCCATTGTGATGGAAGGAAATTGTATCATTGTTACCTAATGTACGTGCAGAGGAAATAATTGATAAGGTTGTATATGCATGTTTCATTTGGAGTTTATATTGTTATGAAAGCATTGATATGAGTCACAAATTTGCTTTGACATCATTGTTATCATTTGAAAATGTGAAAGAAAGTTTTCTCCTTGTGGTATTGTTAATGAATAGTTGATAATAACAATCCATAGATGTTATGTGATGCCATTGATTGTGTAAATTTAAAACTTAGTAGATTGCTTACAATCTTGTTGTGCACTCAATAATTTGGAAGGAAAATTTTATGTTCATATCACATGCATGGATAACATTGATTTTAATTACCAAGCTTAATGCAATTCTAAGCAAGGAAATCATCAAATTAATTTCATGATATAACAAAATGAAGTTTGTTGTAAGAGAAGACATAATAAAATCTATGAGATACATTGTTGTAGGCATGCATTTTCCTCTCTAGAAAATGTATGGTAAAGGCAAATAAATCCCTTCCTTAATACAAAGCAATAAAATATTAAAGAATATTCCTAGATTCTAGACTGCTATCTAATAAAAATAAAAATAAAAATAGCATATAGAGACTAACGAGTGTCCTAGACTAATATATTTCCTAAGTAACAGAATGGTACACATTACAATCTTGTGACCTCTAAGCCACATCCAACACTCAAATAATAAATTAGTAATTAAATAAATAAAGGCATATTCGTGTGCATGTTAGAGAATATGAAAAATTTAAATATTTAACTCAAAAATAAAATAAAAGCCAAGATTGATCTTGACCACCCTTCTATAGTAGCCTCCAACATTTCCTAAGCCATCATAATGCAAAAAGTTTTCTCCACTCCCCAAGGCGTATTGTTAAATCCGACATTCATTCTGACATGTCATGTCAAAACTTTTATCCTTGAGCTTGCCTTCTTGAAAAGGGGTTTCATCCCCATTAATATACTTGGGTGCATAGGAGAAAGGGTTTATGTCACATCCTTGTCTTATGCACTAGTCATCCCCTCCTTGTAGTAGTGGTCACCTGTTCCCAAGAATAGGTAGTTGACTTGAAATTAAGGGGGAGTGGGATAGCAATCCCAAGGGATTTGTACTTAGGAGAATGTAAAGTTGACATTTAATATGACTTGTTCACATTAGGATTGTTGATTGGAGGGATGGGAAGAAGATGTCCTAAGGCTTGGATTAGTCAAAATTCTGCACATGACCCACGTGGGACCTTGTGGGGACCACGTGTAGGAAGAAATGTGGCCTTTGTAAGAGTTTGGGAATGATGAGGATTTAAGATAGATAGGAGATTCACCCTTTAGATTTGTTTTTATTTTTATCAGATAATTATTTAATCATTTCAAGTCTTGAATAGAGGATAATGACACTTAGTGTATTTGACCTTAGTTTAAGGGTAATGTTTATATCAAGGGGCTCAATTAGAAACATGTAACAATTAAACCATATGGTAATGGAAAAGCTCAATATAGGAAAATAAATTAAATGAAATAAATAAGTTTACGAGAATGCATATATAATTGAACAGGATGTTAAGTACGGAGGGTTTAATTAAATTAGTGGTAAGACTGTAAATTAGGATAGTTGGATGTACATATAATAGGGTTAATATGAAGTAAGTTGTCAAAATGATGGGATTGGAGAATCAAGGATAAGGTTGGATGATGGATTAAAATAATAACTCAAATCTAGTTTTATCTAGTCAATAAAGCACATTGATAGATAAGAGTTACTAGATAGAATTGAATGCATGACAAACCTGTGTAGATGTTGGATTTAATGTCAAGTGAATTTTATATTTGGCTTGAGGGAATGTTAGTTAGATAATGAATGTTGTGGATTCATTTGAAGATATTAGTAGAATATCAAAGTCGATAGAATATATATACCAATTTGAAAATGTAGTGTAGTAATAAAGCATTAGTTAGCTAGTATGTAATAAGGGTCAATAGGCATGTCATTAGAGGTAGCTCGTCAACTCATGTACCCTATGTATAATTAATGATAATATGATTCATGTACACCACATTTTACTATGTTACTTGCATGAAATGATGAATACATATATGTCAGAACGACAAGGTATGTTATATACAAACCTTATTTATACGCTTGCACCTAATTCTTGCATAAACAATTCTTCTAACAAATTTAAATTGACACACTCAATACGATGGTGTAGTAGGATGTGTTTAAATATAGATCGTGAATTATTATTGAGTTAAGTACTTTGAATTGGCCCTTAGACTTACTAAGAGTTCCTCATTTTATGTGCTTACTAATTCGTACTATGAAACTACTTTGAATCTTAACATGCTTTGATAATAATAATATTGATAGTGAGAAAGTGAGCTTATGGTGAATAATTAGATGTAATAATGTAAAAAGTAAATGTAATAGTATAGTAATTATAGTAATTAAAATAGTAAATGTAAAAGCATGGCAATGTAGCTAGATTAGTTAGTAGTTGATGAGCTAGATAGTTAGTAATTGTCTTTTGTTAGAGTGAGTTTAATTTATGTATTGAAATAGTAATTTTTGTGTTTAGGAAACTATAGTGAGTGCTAGTTTGGTGAGGAAGCAATGTTGATAGAATGCATAAGGATGACTAAATAGAGTAAAGAGGGAGAAAATGACTCAGTATTAATCCAATCTTCGAGAGGACCTGTAACCAGTAAGATATGGATGCAAGCACATGATACACATTTGGCACATAAAACAAATTGTTTATTCCATAAGTTGTGTAACTAATGTGTTGAATGATGGATACTATCAATGCAAGCGGCCCCTTCTCCATCATGTAGACTTCGAAGCTACCTTTGGGGCATATCTTTTATAATTTCCAATGGTTAGATCCGATATAGTGTGGTAGATAAGTGCACATTTTCTTATTTGACTAAGGGTGCTCATGTGATGAGTACTAAATCTAAATTCTCTAGATACGTGTGTTTAATCGATTAAGATACACTACACTTCCACACCATATAGTAATTATGACATTAATATATATTGTAATGATTAATGAATGTGTGTACATTGATAATGAGGATAATAAGTAATTCTGACCCCCTTCCCTTACATGCTAGAATCACAACCTAGTCCATATGATACAACCGATCGACCCTAATAGAATATTAGTATCAGAGGCTTGTTAGGATATGAATTACCTCACTAATTTATGAGTGTTGTATCTTGAATTTGCTCGTTTGATTCGTGATGCTAACTTGAACTAGACTGTCATCCAATCTATTTGAAAACCACCTATGACTAAAATGTTACAACCAAATGACACTATCCACATGAGTCTTGAACTCCTATTCAATGATAACCTTGTTTTACAATATGTAATTTCTTATGCGACTTCATAAGCTACAAAAAAAATAAAAAATTCTTGTGTTTTTACTAGTAAAATTTAGGGCATGACCATGATCCACGATAAATTGAACAATACTAGATACTAAATTAATATGTATATCATTTTGCACATAAATGACAAAAATATATATCAAAATACATGTATCCATAGAAAAAATTTTACACAAATATATATCAAAGATCATGTATCCATAGACAAAGTACTCAAATATATATCAAAATACATAGATCCATATACAAAATGTGGCTGATCATGCCATCAGAATGTGTATAATATCAATGTTTCTATATACAATGTGGCATATGCCATCTCAAAATGTCTCATGATGCATCCTACGAAAACTATACTATCCTAGGGTGCTGGTGGATGATCAAAATGCAGCCTCTTCGCTGCACTAGGTGGATTGGATGCCTCCTACATAAACAAAAAAGGAAAACCCAAAGTTAGACTACTAAATTTATATGATTCTACATATCTAACATTGAATTACTCAAATGCATAATGATCTTTTCCATAATGGACATTAATGCTATCAAAATTTCATAATAAATACCTCTCTCGTCGACCTCCTACGCTGGTCAGGAGTCCTCTCCTATGCCCTCAGCAATGCTGGTACCTCTTTGATTGTGGGTTGTATATGTTCAAATGCCTTTGCCAGATGAATCTACAATTTAAACTATAACATTATAATTCATAGCATGCTAAATTTAAAACATATTTAATCATGAATTCAAACTAAAACTTACTATTGTAGGCTCCTCCTTAGGAGTGAGTGGCCGCGTCATCAAATCTACATAACTATCCTATCAGACCTCATGTGCACTAGGAGTCTCCTATGAGATACAAAATAGTAGTTGTTAATATCACGAAAATTAGTTTTGAATTTATTTATGAAGATAAGTGATGCAGGAGCATCCCATGCTCATTAGTGGATCATTGAAGATCCAAGGCATTACAGAGGTCATGGAGCATCTCTTGAAGTCAATTGGGCAATCCTTGCACCAATTATAGCTCATGGAAGCATACAAAGTTATAATGTTAGACTCATATGTGGAAAAAAGTTGCAATTGGGCATGAGATAGGATTTTAGGATTTCATATGGTAGATGAGTCATTTGATAGGTTCATGTAGGTTTTCATGATCATATCTTGTCATTAGACAAGTCAAAACGTTCAATAAGCCCATTAAAAGCATAGTTTAATAGTTAGAAATTTGAATAGTAACGGTTATGTGTTTTTTGGAGGGAAACTCTATAATTTAAATTTTATGAAGAGTTAACAAATGAAACTGATTGGAGGTGGTTGAGGGGGTTACTAACCATCCCTTGAAACTTATAAATTGTGATTGTACAGCCTGGAGGTTCAGATTTGTACGAACTGTCTCAAAAAAATGAATG
This sequence comes from Cupressus sempervirens, assembly GCA_028749045.1. Classification (NCBI taxonomy): domain Eukaryota; kingdom Viridiplantae; phylum Streptophyta; class Pinopsida; order Cupressales; family Cupressaceae; genus Cupressus; species Cupressus sempervirens. Next base: position 344,878,266 of record CM053787.1, on the reverse strand, counting down.
AAAGTGCTTGGTTTTCAAGAGCAACTTGAAGAATCCTTTGTTTTGTAAGTGCTTTTTGATATTGGAATGAGTGGTAATATCATATTAGATATGTAAATTCATGGTGAATACTGAAGGAGAAGTTCTAGAATTGAGTTTTGGGGTTTGAACAAGCAGGCCCTAGTTTTTAAGCCATTTTAAGGAGGGTTTTGAAGTTTGGGTGTTTAGGAGTGTGACCAAGACCTATAATCTTGAAAATCCTTTGATTTAGATCATTAATAGAGACAATGAAAAAGGATTAATTCAGATTTCAAGTTTGAAGGGTACTTGCTTTGTAAAAGTGGTCTAATTAGGCCTAATTCTGAGACAAACTACCTTGTTTTGTACAATCTTTCCAAAGGAGTGATACCTAATTTTTGGATATGTTATAAAACTAAAAAAAGGGTATTTTAAAAGCTAGTTTATTTTCTTGGTTTTTTGGAAATTTTGGGAGAAAAATTAAGAAAACAGGGTCTGCTGATCCAAAGAAGAGAATAGCCTAGTAAAGGGCAAAACTGGTCTCTTTTGTATCTACTAAAGATTTGTGGCTTTGGAAAACTTAGAAACATGTTGGTTGAAGTTTTTTAAGGTGTGTAGAGGTGGAGGGAACACTTGGTGAATGTAAATCCATGTTTGGAGTCTTTGGTGGCATTGTGTGCATTTGGGAACACCATTGAAACATAGGGGTTGGGTCCATATTGTGCTTGAATTTGCAAGTTTGTGGTTAGATCCTCCATCCTCTACATCAAATGGTATCATAGCATCAACAAGGTCTTTTGGGAGTAGATAAGTTGTAGGTTTCGTCATCATAGGAGTCTTTGTAATCCTTAGTCTGCTGATCCCTTTGTTGAAGCCTTGGCGTGTCTAATTCCTCCTTGTGTGTCCTAGAGTTGAAAGGTACATAAGTGGTGTCCAGAGATTTCTTTGTGAGGAAAGAAAGAGAATTAGTGAGTTGGCCCTTTGGAAGGAAGAAAACTTGTTGTGAAAATGCCTCCTAAAAATCAAATGGCTAGAGAACTTGAAGAATTGAGAGAAGAGTTGGCAAGAGAGAAAAGAGAGAGGAGAAAACTTGAAGCATCTAGAGTGAGGGAAGAAAGACATATGAGAAGAGAGAGGTTGAAGCTTATTGCAAGGATAGAATCCTTAGAAAAGGAAAGGCAAGAACCTAGAGGAGAAGAGGTTAGAGGAAGAAATCATGGAGAGAAACATGAAGAAGAAGAGGTTGGTAATGCAAGGCAAGAGCATGAAACAACAGATGATCCTGAAGAAAGGAGATTTATGAAAATCATTAAGGCAGTACAAGGTAATGGTGGGAAGAACCATATTGATTTTCCAATATACCAGGGTAAAATGGATAGTGAAGAAGTGCTAGGGTGGATAGAGGCCATTGAGAACTACTTTGATCTTGAAGACATAGAGGCAGATAAGAAGGTAAAAGTAGCAAAAGCAAGACTAAGAGGAACAGCACTCACTTGGTGGACTAGTGTTCAGAATGAGAGAGAGAAAAGGTGGTGCAGGGCACCTAACCTGTGTGGTAGGGGGGAACAAGTATCTATGTTGCCGGACACCTTGCCACTCCATGAAAGCGAGGATTCAAGTAGATTAGGAAGTTGGAATAAAGATTTGGTCCATATTTTACAAGTTGGTCTATGTTTTTTAATAAAGGCACATGTAAGTCCCACAAGCATTTTGGTGCGGTTATAAACCAAGTGACTCCATGGGACAAAAAGGCCTTAGAATAGGGTATTTAGAGTCTAAACAGTATTAGCAAAAAGTGGCTATTTGTTTGTTTTATGGTTGGGAACACCTATATGGTTGTTCCAATGATCATGTAGACATTTATATATGTCATATGTGATCTTAGTTAAAAGGGGGAGATCAGAATGTACGGTGGTTTGGAGAAAAAATAATTAAAACTTCAATTTTTTGGAAATTTACTGGTAATCGCTTGACTGTTACGCTGGTATGGATCCGTATGAAACTTTTATGATTTCTAAGTGTATGAAATAGTTGTAGGGGTGATTTAGGAAACTTTTGGTTTTAGTTTGACTCAAAAAGGAGTTGGGGTTTAAAAGTTATCTGCATTTTAGTAGAAGGTGGTCTAAAAAGGCTTGTTTCCTAGACCCTTCCACAAATGCATCCCTAACTTGCATTCCCACCAGTGGCACCCTCTAAAACTGAGGGATATGCAAGTTAGGAGACTAGGCAACATAATGCCAGAGGTTGGAGGCCTAGAGAGAAGGGAAACTATTTTTCCAAGTTGGCCCTAGGTCAAGCAAGCCCATGTGCTTGACCGGTTTTTGCAAGGTAATTGGTGACAGTCATGGTTGCAGGCACTTCTGATCAGTTTGAGTGCTAGAGTTGGATGCATTGACTATTTTGGAGATTTCCTTAAGTTTTTTGGGTCTTGGGAACCCACCTTGCCCATTCTTCCTTGAAGCCCTAGCCTAACTTGATCAACTAGGCCTAGGTACCAAGAAGCAGTTTGGAGGGTGCTGGAGCAAGATCAGCCCAAAAGCTTTTGGATTCTTAGTAGGTGACAAGAAGGGTGTTTGGACCTATGGAGAAGTCCCTATGTTGTTAAGGGATACTAGGAGAAAAGTGCAAAGAAGCTAATTGGAAGTCTACAAGGTTTGTAGGCCTAGAAGTGCAAAGGTGTGTTGAGAGTTTGGTGGAACCAAATAAATTGATGATTTTGGGTTGGAACAGTATGTCCATGATTGTCTCCATTTCTGGTGAGATTTGGTGAGGCTTTTGAAGTGGGATTGCCTTGTTTGGCTTGGAGGTTGAGTATACCCGGAGTGGGTAAGAGGACTTGTGAGAAGTCCTAGAATCCTAAGTTGGATTGTGACAACCATTTATTGGCTTGTGGAAGGTAGTTGTTGTAGACTCTACATCAAAAGGGGATTGAATAAGATTTTAGATTGGGAGAGAATGAAGACCATGGTGAGAAATCAATTCTTTCCATCTGATTTAGCAATCCAAATAAAGATAAGAAGGAACAATTTGAAATAGAGGGATATGGATGTCATATCCTATACTGAGAAATTCCATACCCTGAGTATTAGGGGAGGACTAGAAGATGAAGATGAGAAGGTGGCTAGATACATTAATGGACTCAAGTAAAATATTCAAGATGAAATAGGATTGAATGTACCAAGGACACTTGGAGAATGTTTTCAGTTAGCAATCGGAGCATAGGAGAAGTTAAAAAGAAAGAATGAGAGGCAAGCAAATTAGAGAGGAGGTGGAACAATGAGAGGAGCAGGTGTAAGAAGTTAGTTTGACACTTCAAACAATCAAGACAAAGATAAAGGAAAAGAGATTACATCTGAGACAAGAGGAAGTTTCAGGGGAGGAAGAATTGGAAGTGGAAGAGGTAATTGTGTTTTCACAGGTAAATGCTTCACATGTGGAGGAGTAGGCAATCAATCCTACAAGTGCCCTGAGAAAGGTGTGGATTTCGGGAAGGAGGAGAGGAGAGTCACCTTGACCCAAGGAGAAGAGGAAGAAAAGAAGTACGATAATGCAAACCCTAAACTTGAAGGAGAATCTTTGATGGTGAGAAGAGGACCACAAATGCAGCCGCAAAAGGAGACCAAACCATCCATTTTCAGGACAAATTGCATGAGCCATGGTAAGATTTGTAAGATGATAATAGAATCTGGTTCCTTTGATGATTTAGTGTCTTATGAAATGGTAAATAAACTAGGATTGAAGAAGTATCCTATTGATAGACCATATAGGGCATCTTGGGTCAGTGATGCATAAAATATTGTTGTAAGGGAGCAAGCAATAGTGGATTTCTCTATAGGAGAATATAAAGATCAAGTTATATGTGATGTCATTCTAATGACATGCTGCCATGTAATCCTTGGAAGGCCTTGGCAAGCCTCAAGGAACACTATTCATTTTGGCTCATCAAATGTTTATATAGTACACAAAGATGGTGTGAAGTTTAAGCTAAATCCTTTCACTGGTCATGATGAGGAAAGAGTTATTTGTTTTGGCAAGAAAGAGTTTGTGGACTTGTAGGAGTAGAGGGAGAGTAAACATGATATGACAGATCTGCCACTGAAGCCATCTCTTTTGGTTATGAAGGATGAGATTGTTCAAGACAAAACTCAAAATTCTACTTACAAGCAGACAGTGACAGCAAAAGGAGTGATGATAGGAATATTATGGTGTCCTTTGGTGATGAGATTGAACAAAGAAGTGAACATATCCATGGAGGATAAGAGACAGGGTCAGCATGACCTCAGACAACAAGTTATTCAGCCTTTGTCAAGGATAAAACATGACTGTTCACAATCAGCAGGCAATAAGGTTACCATGACTGGTAACAAGGATCCAATGCTTTTTGTTTCTAATAATTTGTATGCAAGTGTGCAAGGTAATACATTGCAGGTGCAAAGTTTCAAATGTCCCTCTAGAAGGATGGGAGGAAAGAAGATAGTACCCCTTAACTCTTGGGACAAGAGTTGCTTTGAAGGTGGGGTGTTTGGTGCAGGGGCACCTATTAAATCATCTAAGAGAGCCTTGGTACCAGTGAAGATAGAGGATCAAAGACATCATTGATTGTTAATTGGGATATATTAAAACCAATAATGGAATTATGTAATAAACAATGTACTTTGAAAGACAAAAGTCATAAAAGTCCTAGTAAGGACCTAAGGGCAACATGATGTAAAATGGCCAAAAGAGCCATATGGGGTAGTCTTAGGATAGTTTCATACTTAGTTTCATTTAATAAATCCATATGACCTGTTGGGACTAAAAATTGCATGGTCAATTTTGAGAACCATTGGTGAAAATCAAGCTCTTAAATGCTTTTAAATAAGATTGTACTTGGTTGTCAGTCTGAGGCCTAAGAGGTGTTTAATGTTTCTAACACTTTTCATTTAGTTTTTCTATGTTTTCTATGAATTTAAACTAACATTTCGAACCATTCTGTGAAGTCCCATTTCGAGCTAGTGTCAAAATTTGCAATTCTGCCCAAGTGTCAAATAGCGATCAGAGGCCCAGTTTGCATCTGAATATCTTTTACCTAGGAATGTTTCATGACTAGCCACTTTGTGGATGTTTATTATGTATAACAAAGAACCTATGTTTCAATTTTCAAGTCATTTTGAATCCGTTTGACTAGGTTTTGCACCCCTCAAAGTTGGTCATTTATTGTTTTGTGCATTTAACTAGTTGTTCACAATTCTGGGAAGCCCTGTTCGACCAATCATATCTTTGACCCAGTTGACCCAAATGAAAAAATTATTTTTACATTGTGTTATAGGGGTCAAACACTTCATATGTTCCAATTTTTAGATCATGTCAAATCCATTTGATCAGTTTGCTAACATGATCAAAAACCCAGTTTGCATTGTTTTGTTACGGCTAAGGTATCCAGATTGATTCGCATCCTTGTTCGGCACATTATAACTTTGATCCTGTGATTGGTAAGCCTAAGTGAATTGTACCATTTTGTTGTGTCCTAAAAATTATTGATGTATGTCAATTTCCAAGTCATGAAAAATCCATTTGCATACTTTCTTATGTCCGTACATTTGCCAAAAATTACTTTTTGACACATTTCTCAGTTAAAATTTCCAAGTGCCTATTTTCAGAAATTCGCCAAATGTGCCCTGTGATTTTTCATGAGCCCAAAACATGGAATTATATTCTCTCCATGGCAAAGAACTTATATCCTAGTTTTCAAAACCCAAGTGATCAATAACCCCAATTTATAATGGCGAACCCGAGCCCAGTTTATGTTTTTTAGCATTGTTTGCCTGCAAGTTAATTGAAGTATGGATGTTCAGCAATTAAAATCTCTTGACTGGAGATTCTTCATGGGCTAAAAATTTGTAGTGTGATAAAGTATGCAGGATTGAACACTCATGCCGATTTTTATGGCCTGGTCACTTGATTGAGTTAGTTTTTAAGGCCAACTGGCAAGCCTCCGGACACAAATTCACACTTTGTAGGCAAGAAGTGAAATGAGTTTTCAATGGTCATCTTAGAGTTTCTAGTCTTTTCTGACATCTGAAATCACATGCATATCATCAGTATTAAGATGTGAAAATCATTGAAAACCATCAACCACTTGCAAAAGCTACTATTGTTGAAATTGATGTAAAGTTGGGACATGTAAAATATAAGTCACTCCATATCTTATATAAGAATGCATGCTGAAACAAAAGCACCAGACATAGCAAGGGAGCATTTATGCAATTGAGAGAAACATCCAGATTTTAAAGAGCATGTAGCCAATGCAAAAGAACAAAGCATCTCATGGCATAGAGATCAAACCGCAGGGGAAGAAGTTGCTACCCACACATTCAAGGAATGAAGACATAAGAAACCGCAGGCCTACAAGCAAATAAAAGGAAGTCACCCACGCATTACAAGAGGAGATACCAGAACGTGGGCAGTAAGAATAGAGGAAGCTGCTCCAACCTTGAAGAAGAAGAAGGCGGCTTATAAAACCCACACAATCCACACTTAAAACCAGCTACAATGCCAATTACCACAATAAAATTCATGCCATCTAAAAAGGTGAACCTCTCACGCATAAGCGGGAAACAAAAACCAAAACTCACGCAATATGAAGGACAGGGCATTTGAAAGGTAGTATGAGCACATTGAAAGACCGCTCCTGTTTGGGAGGCGATAAGGAAAATAGAGGAGGCAACGTTTCAAAAAGAAAACCACCCACATTTTTCAAGCTAGAGACATTACACTTCGTTGCCAAAGTTGCCTATGCATCTATGTTGAGCAGCAGAGCATGCCAAGGAAAGAATAAACCCACAGCCCATGCACTGCTAAAGACGCAAAAAGACATAAGCTACAGATTTTAAAGAAGTCTGTGCATAGCAAAGGCAAATCATGCCAAATGAGCAGAATTCTTAGAACAGAGCCATCCATGGTAGTTAAAACGAAGGGTTTGAAGCAAAACTCGTTTATCCCATATTCACCATGGGAGAGTTTATTTCATATCTTAAATACAAGAACAAGAACCATTTGTTGTGTCTTGAAAGACATGTCTTTTAAAAGAGGCAAATGTCTTGTGAAGGGTCCCACTCATCCAGCTGGCCAGTTGACGATATGAAAGATAAATTTTGAACGCAAGCACGCAAAGCAAGGGATGACGTTAGCAAGTGGAGGTTGCCGAAAAACTAAAAATTTGGCACCTCGCTACTTCGCTAGCCGAAAATATCAAAAAAGTTCAGCTAGTGACATAGCGAGGTTGCCGAAAAATTTCAAAAATCTGGCAAGAGTTCGAAAATCTGGCAAGAGTCAAAATGCAACGTGGGTCCCACATGCAATGCCATCAGCGAATCGGATGGTGACAAGTGGCAGCGACAAAGTGACTGGATTATGATGTGGCGAGCAAATGTTAGGAGCGCACCAGATTATGCCACGTGGCAGATCTGACGATTCGCGTTACCTTGCTAACCGAAGTTGCTCACCGGTTAAGTATAGTGAAGCAGCGAGTGTGATGTGGCATCCATGTAGCATGCTGATGTGGCAGTAACCTGAACCAATCAGAAGCTGACACGTGTCAAGAGTGGTCAACATGGTTTGACCCGAATAGAAAGTGGTGGGGAATTTGTGAGCTTCCAAATTTTAATATTTTATTGTTTTTTCCTCAAAACTCACATGAATAACATTTTAAATAAAGTCTAAACTTTAATATAGTTTGAACTATATGTAAAGTTTAATTTTTGGCAAAACATGTGCAAAGCCATGAACAGAGGCCTGATTTCAAACGGCCATATCTGGGGCTATTTTAATCCAAAATAGGCACTCCAATATACCGTTGGAACTGGGAAACTCTGAGTTTTCCGAATATGAAGTTCATTTTTGCACAGACTGCCACTGGTACATGCTACAAGTCATTTTTATGAAATCTGAGATATTGACAGCAGAATAAGCAGAACTCATCATTGATTTTCAATTCAAGTTATGAGGCAGATGTAAAGGCCTTTTGAACCCTGAGTGTGGTAAAAATAAGCTAGAAAGGACCATATTGCAATCTGAAAGGCCCTTTGTAACTGATTTGTTACTTTTACCCAGTGATTTCATTTTAACATCAGAGTCAGTTATCTTTTTTCATCATTACATTTTGAGATTTTTATGCCTCTGAGGGCCAAGGTGAAAGGATTTGATTTGCCAATCAAGGAGAGAGGAAAGAAAGATGTTTTTGATCTTCTCAGGAGTGAATTTCAAGTGGACAGCTGTCAGTTGTATAACAGATCCGAGAATTCATCTCCCTCCTATATCTTGTTTTCTTTCTGTCATTTGAAGGGTTCCAGTTTTTGCACTGAGAGACCATTCTTCAGCATTTCTTCTTGTATTGAACAGCATTTTGAGTTTTATGCAAATAGTTCATGTCTGTTAAGTGATTTATGAAGTATTCTATACATCTCTCATGTATTTGATTTCAAAGAAAGCAAATAAAGAGCAGCAATGGTTTTGAATTTAGCCTGAATCTTGTCTTCTGTTTGTGGATCTGTAATCTTTTCTAGTTTATGATCAAAGACCATAGATTAGGTTGCATCTCATTTAGTGATGTATGTGATTGAAATACCTTTCTTATGGAACCAAGAGCCATGTAACCGCTTGGCGTTTATCACAGGGTTTACTAATTTCATGATGGGATATTCTGAGTATGAGATTCATTTTGATGCAGATGTCAATTCACAAGGTGAAAGATAGATCAGGGATCTTAATGTAGAGATACGTCTGAAGTTTCTAGGAGATGTATGGTTATGATTCATTTAATTGCCCAACAAATAAGGCACTGGTCAGAGATAGGATCATTAAGTTTTGTTGCTCATACTTGGGTCTTGCTGATATCAACATATTAAATCAATTTTCCCTTTTATGTTGAAAGGTATTCAAAGTATAACCCACACTTAGTTTTCCAGTTTCATGAGTCATGTCCTTAGCTATTTCATGCTTGTGATCTCCTGGTTACGCATAGAAGAATTAGGGGTTTCATCTGCTTTTATAGATCCTGAATATGGTTATTGCACTAGTCACATAGTCAAATCTAAAGAGGTTCACCCGCCTAGGTTTTGCAGAGCCTGAAGAAGAAGAAGGGTCATGCCTTATAGTTGGCCTGGTGTTTGAATGGGCATGTTGAAAATGGGAGTTAGCTGCCCCTAGATATGTTTTGTTCTCATCAGGGTAATTGGAAACAGGTAACATTTTCAAACACCAACATGACCAATTTTGAGTCAATGGAATAGTTTAGAAGGTTAGGGAATGCATAAAAACTATAATTTGAATTTTGAATTTCAAATTCAAATGGTCATATTATTTTTGGAGGGAAAATAATAATTTGGTATTTTTTTGATTAAATAAACCTTTGTAACCAACTTGGTCGGTTGGACAGGTGCATATAAGCCTATTTAAGTTGTAATGAACATATGCAAGACATGAATCATTATTGGTACAAAAAAAATCATATAAATTGTACAGAACAACAATCATACTTTCCTCTGCATCAATAAGAAAAATAAAAAATAAATGATACTTATACATACAATGGGGTTCTCTATGCGAATGGAAATCCCTGATGATCTAGGACGCCGAATCTGTACAGGCTCATCGCCAGTAGCCACACCCTATATACAATAAAGAATGTAATTAAATGAGATTACCACAAACATTTTACAAGAATGCATCGATATTTAATCAATTATAAAACATCTAATTACCTTTCCTTTTTCAGTGCATGCTGGCTCACCCCCCGCACTTTGTCCCCCCGGGGTAGGTGGTATCTGCAAGATAAAAGAAAGATTAGCAACCATATATGCTACAATATCAAATAGAAAAAAAAAATGCGAACACAACATAATGTATCGTAGATGTCTCAAGGCCAAATGAAATGGCCGAGAGTGTAGCATCGTCTATCTGTCTGAGCTCCTCCTTGATCATCAACTAAACATGAATGAAGATCACATACATGTAAAAGTCAGTATGGCTTAAAAATTAAAATTACTCTATTATAAAAATTAACTTTAAATCGCATATGTCATAACAAAAAAATGTATACACATACCGACACCGAGGGAGTCCATGCCTCTGCATTCCCCTCCTCTCTCGCATCAGGGTCTGTAGCCTCTGCACGTGCGTCTAGTGTATCCTCGTCTAATACAAAATGATACTCAGGAAGATCACCTATGGGACCCAGGAAAATATTCTTGTGTGAGGCACGCAAATGTGTGATGAGCTAGCCAATGATGAACTGGCACCAACATCATCAACACGAGGAGGCAGGACTGACCTAGCCTAAGATATCATTAGGCTACTCAGCCTATGAATGGCTCTGATGGTCTGAGAGCTAGCCTCTGCCATAATATCTGGATGTTGCACTCGAGGAGGGGGGGACAAAAGTGTCAAGTTTCTTCCGCTGGGAAGAGGGTCTATCCTGAGGAGCTCCTAGTCCTAAGCCCATGTTGGGCTTCATGCTCCAATAGTTCACTTTAAGTTTCAACACAAATTCTACATATAATTTTCTAACGAAATAAAATGGTATGTCTAAATTTCCATGTGGAGGGATATCAAAGACCATCCACCAACGATCCCAAAAATTTGCACGCATGGCATCATTTGTGCACCATTTAATCGATAGTTTGGTTTTTTTTGGGTCAACTGGTATACCCATTTTTGGGTTAGCAAAAAGGCTAGCCAAATCTTCTTTGGTTATGTTGAGGGCCACGACCTCATCATAATCCAAACCATCATCAAACATCTAGTGCATTTCATCATGCCAACGAAGAGTGGCATTTTGTTGGTTCGTAAGGGTTTCAATATTATCAACTATGGTGTTTAACATGGATAACATAGGAGCCAGTGCAGGTACATTATTATATGTTCTATGCAAACCTCTCAACTCGGTGAGATTTTCATTTATCAGATCCTTGATTCGAGGAGGGTTTTGAGGAGGTAGAGGATCATTTGGTGGATGATTTTGTGAGGATACTGGATCGTTTGGTGGTGGGTTACGAGGAATATTATTTCCTGCCTCAGTGTCATCATTTTGATCAGCCATTCCTATTGAATTGCAAAACGTAATATATATTTAAAAAAATCTAAATTTTAACCATTTTTGTCAAAAAAACCCTAGATTCAACTAAAACAAACAAAATCATCCTAAAACATATTAAATTTAGGTTAAAAATGAGTTGGGGAAAAAAAACATACCTGAATATCTGATATCCGATCTCGTATCTAATATCTGATCCACAGTGGTAATACTGGCCCCAAATTCGCGTAAAATGAGGGCCCGCGGGTCTGTGATTTTATTTAATCCAATGCACAGGTATCGGATATCTGATATGGCCCAATAACATATAATGAGTATAATATATATAATATAACATATAACATATAATATATATTACATTATGTTACATTTTATATTTATTTTATTTATTTTATATATATTATATTAATTTACTATATATTATAATATAAAATATTATATTATATAATAATAATATTATTATATTATATTATTATAATTTATAATATATTATACTTTTTTATTATATATTATATTATAAGATATTACTTTTTATTATTATATTATATCTTATATATATATTATATTACATTACTATATATTATAATATATTAAATATTATATTATATTGTTATAATATAATACACTATAATATTATTATTATAGTATAATATTATACGATTATAATATAATAATATTATTATTATATTATAGTATAATAATTATTATAATAATATTATTAAATAATATTATTATTATTATAATATAATAGTATGATATATTATTTAATATTATTATTATTTAATATGATATATTATTTAATATAATAATAATATTATTATTATTATTTAATATGATATATTATTTAATAATAATATTTAATATGATATTATTATTATTTAATATAATATTATTATTATATCTTATTATTATTTAATAATAATATTATATTAAATAATAATAATATCATGTAGTAAATATTAATATTAAATAATATATCATATTAAATAATAATTATAATTATAATATTAAATAATATATCATACTATTATATGATAATAATAATTATTATTATTATTATTATATTAAATAATAATAATAATAGTGGCATAATATTATACTCTAATTATCAGATATCCGGTCACATGTCGGATATTCGATTTAAAATCGGATATCTGATATTATCAGATATCCGATGTAAAATCAAATATCTTATATCATATCGGATATCCGATAAGGCTCGGCTTTACCTTCCAGGTTTGGTTCCTAGATAGGTGAAAAAAAGTCATAGCAGATTTTGAAGCACTTTTAGGCATCTTCAAACTCTCTTTTTTTCACATCGCCACTTTTTGGCACACCATGATCCTGCACATACCCTTTACCAATTAATCCTTCATATGATATTCTGATCTAATTGCATGCATGAAAGAATGAAAGAAATAAAATATTCATAACACTTCAAGACACAAGATATGGTGACCCAAAAACCTTCCAATTAGAAAGTAAAACTAGGATGGAGATGATACCCACAAGCTTTAGTACTACAGTATAAAGTTAACCTATTAAGGCTTACAATTGACCACTTCTGGTGATCTACCCTGTTAGGAGCAATGAGGACTATGAGGTCCACCTTATTAAAGGATTTTCAAACATACAATGAAGTATGCATGTTGTTAGGAGATTTAGCAAAAGAATGTTAAGTCTACCCTGTTAAAAGATTTGACTAATGCACCTATTAGGATGAATCAGTGGTTGATGTATAATCTGCAACTCTAATTTTTTTAATGAGATTCCTTGTGTTACAATGATCACCTGGCTATGATAGATAAATCTATGTTGTACCTTATACTACTTGTAGCCTTCTTCAATTTTCACTCATGTACTTTATATTCTTCTCCACATTCCCTCTTGGATATGATACAATGCCTTACCTATATACCAAGCCAAATCATTACCTTCTGGAGTTAGCTACAATACTAATTTCAGCATAATTCACAAAGTTGGCCCAACTGATGTAGCATGGGTTCTCAATTCAAACTTGATGATGTTCTGATACATGGAAAATATTGTCAATGCTCGAAAAACTTTGGCACTTGGTTGAAGTTGAAGCTCAGTCCATACTAATCACTTTCAAGTAGCTCAAACTTGGTCAGCACTATGTGACTCAGTGAGGTAGCTACTGAATCACTCAATTGACACTACATGACTCAATCAACACTAGATTCACTGAGTTAACACTACAAGCTTGATAGAAACTATAGAGCTTGGTTAACACTATAGAGCTCAATTAACAGTGGGGTCTTCATCACTTCCACTAGATAGCTTGGTAGACACTATTATGCTTGGGCTATACTACAAACCATCTCCGATGCTTGGTAGATACTGTGTATCTTAGCATGAACTATAAACTATCTATTTAGCTTGGTAGCAATTGAGACACATGGTTAACATTGTTGGATGAATGATAAGCTTGGTAGCAATTGTAGAGCTCAGTAGCAATGTAACCATTTGACTAAGTGTTGAGTCATTGATAGACAAATTTACCTTAACGTCAACAATCTTCGTTTTTGACATTAGTGACAAAAACACTTACCAAACCAAAAATTTGAATGCTCAAAATTAGAATTCAAACTTTCTTTATCACCATATTATGTCTTCAACTTGGTTTTGACTTCCTACTGTTGTAGCTTGGTAACATACTTTGTTTTTCTAATTTTTCAAAATTGCTTTTGTTCATATATTATCTGATTATCTGTACATGTATCTTCATAATACAATACTACTCCCCCATACATATATCTCTCCCATACACATATGTATAGTATTCTCCCCTTTATTAGACTATTCATATAGATAATCTTAACATATTTACTTCTCCTCATTTAAGCATATTAATTCTCCCCCTTTTTGGCACAAATGCCAAAGGTGTATAATATTTATAAGTTAATACCAAAATGTGACAAGAAATCATAATGTACCTTTAGAATTAGTACCATAGTCTTCTCCCAATTCTCTTGTAATACTTTACTTGCATGCAAGGCTATTTGAACTTATGCTGATAATTCCATCATGTGTTCAACTATGGAGAAGTTGTTGTCAAGGAGGAGAGTCTTTGCTAGTGCAATGTGTTTATGTAGCTCATCCATGTTTGGAAGAAGAATGCCCTAAATTTCTACAAGTGTGGCCCTAATTCTGGCTTCTTCTCTTAATAATTCTACCTAAAGATTTACTAGATATCTGATCTTTGTGAAGTGTACAGAACTATAATTTGGATCAAGTGATATCTTGTGTGCACTTGCCTTCATATCTGCATTTATCTTGGACAATTTATCCTTGATTTCCTTTGTGAAGATAGATATATCACTTAGTTTGACAAACAATGAAACAACATTACTGACAAATGTTTTTAGTGAAGTAAGAATGTTAGATAGTTCTACTTGATCTATTGCAATCTTCAATGCAACTTGCTCCAACACTTTGTTTTGAAATATCCTTTCAACTCTTTGCAGCAATTTTTCCTATCCATTCAAATCTTCATTATATTTGTGGAAAATTTCTACTAATTGATCCAAAATAGGAATTTTTCTATCAACCTCAACTAGATTAAGGGCATGATCCATCTGTTGCTTGTGACTTGCTAGTTGTTCCTTTAAATCTGTAATTTCTTCACCTTGAGATGCTATAACTTTATTCATTTTTTCCCCTCTTCTTCCCACAAGGCCTCGGCAAACTTATGCTATCCAAACAATTAAGAAAGGAGTTTTTGCAGTGTAATAGGACCACTATCTTCTTCATGATTTATTTTCCTCTTTCTCTATTCCTGCCATAAATGTTCTACAAAACCAGTAATTCATGTTGATTTATGGGGAACTAGGGCAGTGTTTGGATCAGCTTTCTTAGGGACTATTTCATCCCTCCAACACAAAGTACCTAGTTGGTCTGTTGGGGTATCATTTGGATTGTCTTTGACTTCATCCCTACATTCTTCATTAGGATTTCTAGGAGTACTTGTAATTTCAAGATAGGGAGGAGAGTGATCAAAGACAATCTACACAAAGGATTCCTTAGTAGATGTTTTGGATAGAGTAGAATCTTTAGAAACTTTCCCTCTCATCCTAGGGCTTCTCCTTACAAGGGTTTCTTCTTATAATACAGCCTTTTGCTTACCTTTTCCTTTAGGTGTCTCTGCTACAAAAGTAGTTGTTGCAGGACTTTTCTTAGTTCTCTTCTATCTCACAACTGTAGGGTTTGTCTCTTCCTTTTCCTGAACAGAGATTTCTTCTTGCAATTTTTGTTTCCTCTTTGCTCTACTAGAAGTAGGTTTTAGGGTTTCTTGCATAGGTGAAGGCACATTTTCTTGGGTCTTTTTGGCTTCAACCTCTTGGGTATTTTGTTCAGCAGGGTCATTAGTGGGAGCTACATTTTCCTCACTAGGTTGTTCACTAGGGGTAGCTTGGGGTTGCAAAGTTTTGGCTTGTACAAATTCATCCCATGTCATGGGAGACACATCCCTAAGTGATCTTTCTATCTATAACTTGATTAAGGCATGATGGGTAATGGAATTATCTTTTCCTTTTTTAGTTTCTTTTGCACTAATATAGAGCATATTATACAAGAAATTTGAAATGTTTACTGCAAGATTATGCCTTATACAACTAAGTAATTTGACATGATGTGCATGCAAGTATGAGAATCTATCTTTGCATGTAAAGTACCTGATAGTGTGCATGGCTAATTCATTTTATGGTGGCAGCAATGACATTCTCTTGCAACCCTTCTTTGTAATGTCCATTTGAGGATCAGTCAATCTAGTAAATTGAGCTCTTGCTGAATTTGCATCATGTGTTGGGGTAATGTTCTCCAACTATAGGCAAACCAGTCACTTCAGTAATGTGTTCCTCTATTCCAATCACCGTTAAACCCCAAACAGAAGCTTCACCTTCATCAAATGTCCTTGTAAATTATGTGGTTGCCTCCTCATCAAATGGAGTCAAACTTAGAAAATACCCTAGCCATCCACATGCATTAAACCTTCTTACAGCTTCTACATCCAAGAGAAACACATTGTGTTCCACTAGTTCTCTCCTCTACAACTGTCCACCCATTTTCTTAACACTTCCTCTATTTGCCCTATTTTCCCCCTTTTGAATTCAAGTTGCCTTGTTGTTTTATAGACTCAACTCACATTTCTTTGTTTTATCAGGTAATTAATGTCATAACAAATTGTTATGCACAATAATATGGCTTTTAATGAAGGTAAATCATGAATATGTGTGAGAATCATTCAAAAATGGGGTTCAAATCACATAAAATTTAAACACAAGTTACATCACAGCTTGACACAAAAAAAACCATTCAAAAATAAGGGATATGACACCTCACTTATGTACTTATGGCAATTAAATTCCATCAAAAAAGGAAATATGAAGATAATTTGGAAAAATCTTTTATGGATAATTAGAAATGTCATTGGATATTAGTGACCTTCCCTGCCCCCTACTAAATTTGGACAAGTGTCCACACTTGTTAGACGTAGTATGGGTATAGGATTGGCATAATGCCACCATCATATAAACTATGTAGTATTAAATATAATTAACAAAATCTATGGACTATAAGTGAATTATAATTTGAAAATGTTATACCTATCATCTGATCATCACACGTACCAAAAAAAGGTGGTAGAAGTGATATCAACGACGGTATCTATCAACATCTCATGGAGTTTTATTAAAAACATGTGAAATTGATGATGTGGAAAGTGGGTGGATGGAAGATAAAGAAATGAGATGAGGTGGATGGGTGGAAGGTAAAGAAATGACATGGAAGGAGAAAGTGAATAGAAAAGTGAACTTTATGTGAACATAAAGTCTTTATTATGAGCATGCACAAAGAAACTAATGTTGAAGAGCGGTAGTCAAAATGTTGACACCTTTGGTTATAGGAAGAGTTACTTGATTTGTATTTGAATCTGGCTACTAAAACTGTTGTAGGAAATCCTCTTTTGTTTTGGGCCATTTATACAATTTCAATCTGTGACCATTGACTAACAGTTTGAAATGTACCAGATCAATGGCAGTTAGTTGAATAGCTCCATTATCAAAGACATGACTAATTTCATATGGTCCTAGCCTTCTTGTCAGCAGCTTTCCTAGCATATCTTTAAATCTAGAATCATATAGTAGTGCCCAGTCACCAACTTGAAATTGTTTACTGATAATATGAGAGTCATGCCATTGTTTCCTTTGTTTCTATATTAGTTCAGTATGTTCCAAAGTAGCTTTGCACATCTCATCCAAAGATTTAAGATGCTGAAGGCATTCTCTTTGTGCTACAGAAGGTTCAATATCCAATGCCAATGTTGTCCTTAGAATTTTATGTTCAAATTCAATTGGAAGCATTGCTACCTTACCATATAAGAGCTCAAATGGTGTGAATCCTATAGTAGTCTTTCAGGTTGTCATGTAAGCCCAAACAGCTTCTTGTAATTTGTTGGTCCAATCCCTACAGTGCAAATGGACTATTTTTGTTAGGATGTTCTCCAACTCACAGTTTGTGACCTATGCTTGTCCATTAGCTTGAAGGTGATAAGGACTGGATTTGTGGTGCCTAATTTTATATTGTTTCATTAACTCTAAGATCAGATTAGAGGTGAATTGCGCACCTTGGTTAGTGACTAGCTCTTTGGGTACACCATAGCGGGTAAAAATTTCTTCATACAGAAATTCAACTTTTTCATCACAAGCATGCTTCATAGCCTTAACTTCAACCCATTTTGTTAGGTAATTAGTGCACACAAGAATATAGGATTTCCCATTAGATGGAGGATCAATTGGACCAATGAAGTCCATGCCCCATTTATTAAATGGTGTTAACACCATCTAAGGATTAAGAGGCATTTCATCTATTCTTATTGGTCAGCCCATTCTTTGACACTTGTCACACTTTCATATATAGTTGACTACATCCTTGTGAAGTGTAGGCCAATAATAACTAGCTGTCAAGATTTTGAAAGCTATTCTTTTTGTTGTAAAGTGTCCTCTACATGGTTCATTATGACATGCATGTAGAATGTCATATGTCTCATCCTCTCTCACACATCTTCTCATAACTTGATCAGTTCCAATGTAAAACAAGAGATTATTTATCCAAGAGAAATGAAAACTTTTCTCTACAAGTAGCTTCCTTTCCTTGTAAGAAAAATGTGCTGGTATTTTATTGGTTGAAATGTAGTTAGCAATGTCTCCATACCATGGAGTTTGCACAAAATATGAAATAAATGCTCATCTGGAAATGCATCATCTACCAAAGTGGTGTCAGTATCATCATGATGGATTCTTGACAAATAATTAGCTACAACATTGGCTTTTCTAGGCTTATCAACAATAGTTATATCAAATTCTTGCAACAATAGTAACCATCTTGCTAACCTACCTGTTACAGCAGGTTTGTTCATGAGATATTTAATTGTTGCATGATCAGTATGAACAAATATGGAATATCCACTTATGTAATGCTAAAATTTTTTGAGGTCATAAACTACTGCTACCAATTCTTTTTTAGTCACAGTGTAGTTTAGCTCTGGTCCATGAAGGCTTTTGCTTATGTAATATATTGCATTTTCAAGATTTTTGGATTGTTGTGCTAGGACTGCACCTATAGCAGAGTCAGAGGCATCTTTATATATATGAAAAGGTAAATCTCAATCAGGGCCTTGTAAAACTAGGGCTATAGTCAAAAGTTTCTTAAGCTACAGGAAGGCTTCATCACATTCGGATGTCCAACTAAATTCAGCTTCTTTTGTGAGTAACTTATACAAGGGACTAGCTATTTTGCTAAAATCTTTTATGAAAAGTCTGTAATATCCAACATGACCTAGAAAGGATCTTACATCTTTTGATTTTGTAGGTACAAACAATGTTTGAATTACCTCTATCTTAGTTGGATCCACTTGTATGCCTACAGCTGATATAAAATGACCAAGTACCATGTCTTCCTGCATGAGCATGAAACACTTTTCACTATTAAGTGCCAAATTATGTTCTTGACATCTTACCAAAACCTTTTCAAGATTCATCATTGCTTCCTCAAAAGTGACTCCAAATGTTGTGAAGTCATCCATGTAGATTTCCATACAATCATGTGATATGTCAGCAAAGATGCTAATGACAACTTGTTGGAATGTTGCAGGAGCATTACATAGACCAAATGGTAAAATAGAGTATGAAAAAGTACCCCATGGACATGTAAATGTGGTTTTTTCTTCATCTTTAGGAGCAATACTGATTTGGTTATAACCACTATACCCATCTAGAAAAGAAAAATACTTCTTTCTAGCTAAAGTATCTAGAACTTGGTCTATAAATGGTAAAAGAAAGTGATCCTTTTTGGTAGCTTTGTTTAACTCTCTATAATCTACACAAATTCTCTATTTTCCTCCCTTTTTAGGCACTATGACCGGGGGTGACACCCATCTACTATCAAATATAGGATAAATAAATCCAGCATCAAGCAATTTTTGCAATTTAGTTTTAACTATCTCTCTAAGGCTTGGATTTATCCTTCTCTTAGGTTGACAGAGTGGTAAATAACCTTCATTGATGTATATCCTATGGGTGCATAGTGTAGGACTCAACCCTTTCATATCACTATAGTCCCATGCAAAGGCTTTTTCATGCCTTTGAAGTAATTCTTTTAACTGTTCCATCTATGTGGGTGATAATTTGGGGTTAACATGGAGATTATGACCTTTAGTCAATTCAATAGTAGTGGTGGACTCTATCATAGGAGCTTCAGAGATTGGACTTGCTTCTAATTCACAAGGTAGAGTGGATAAAGAATATTAGGTTCTTTGAGAAAAATACAATTCTTATCACATTCTTCATATGTGATTAATTCCAGCATAGAACTTTCAAATACATCTTTTCTACCACACAACTATTGGTGAGGATACTCTGAAGTACTGAATCTTCCTCTTGTAGTTTTAGAAAAGACTATCTATGCAACATCATGAGTTGTACTATAGAATTTAATTCTTCTTCTTCATCCCCTAAATCTAGCCAAATAGATGTGCTCAAATCTGGTAATGGTTGGGCTGGAAGATATAAATCAAATTTACTTGTTTCTTAGCCATTTGATATGGTCATATTCCCTGATTTGCAACTTATATTTGCATCATCTGTGGTTAACCATGGTCGACCTAGGATGATAGGGTAACCAGATAGATTAACTTTGGGGAATAAAATCATGAAGTCTTCAAGATATTCTAGAGAATCTAAGGTTACAACTATGTTTTCTATCATCCCATCAGGGGTGATAGTAAAACTATCTGCAAGTTGCAAAATTCTTGGGTTAACCCTTAATCCTTCTATTTGCAACTTCTTCATAGTATCCTTGGTCATGACATTTATAACAACTCCAAGATATATTAAAGGATTTTTAACACATTGACCATTTTTACTGACATTCACTACTAGACTTCCTAGATCAGAATATTTTGGTGTGATCAATTTCCCTAACATGATGTTAGCCAATTGTCCCACAACATGGACTGTGGTGAGGTCCTTTTTCTTTCTTTCAAGCTTTTTCTGGAAAGCATCCCTAATGGTTTTTCCATAAACTAGAACATCTTTAATGGCTTGAAATAGTGGTATTTGGACTTGAATGTTTTTCAATTGATCAATAATATCAAAAGGTTGTTCCTCTGTTTGTTCAGGTTTCTTTTGTATAAGCTTTTCTGGAAAAGAAGGTTCTACTTTTGGTTGAGCTTGGGTTGACATGGTAACATTGGTTGGGTCAACTATTTTTGCAACTAAGGGTTCTAATGCTGCAAGAGAGTCTTTTATTTCAGTTATAAGAGGTAGTTTAGGCATTGGTAAAGTTGTACCAGATCTCATATGTATATCAGCAACATTCAGAGTGTAAGCAAGATATTGTTGAGCATTAGCACTATACATGGGTTGTTGTGGCTATTGGCTATTTGGGTTTGGCTAAGGTTATACATGTAACTGTGTCTACTTTTAAGGTCCAAGATTTGTAGGTGGTGGCATTAGAGTAGGTTGTTGAACTAGAGGTGGTAATTGTGGAGTACCAGTATTTTGGTTAGGCCTTTGTTGAGATCCCCTCCATGGGCTTGTAGACTACGAATTCCCTTGGGGTGGTTTCCATTGATTCTACTAGTTTTTCTAGTAGTTCTATTAGTTCTTCTATTGGTTACTCTATTGGTTAGGCCAAGGTGGTTGGGAATTCTGAGGCCATTAGGATTGTTGCTAGTTGTTTTCCCCAGCATTGTTCCAATTAGGTTGATATTGTGGAGGACCTTGGGGATTACAATTTTTCCATTGATTGCCATATGAATTTGAATTTTGCAAAGGGTCCTGAGGCATACCTTGATGTTGGGCCCATGGTTAGCTTTGAGCAACAACAAAAAATACTTGCTCATCATCTCCATCTATCTTGAAGTACTTAGTTAGAAGATGATGGTTCTCCATGCTTGCAACCAGTTTACATTGGCAATCCTTCTTCTGCTTTCGGCAATGAGTGTAGTATTCAACTAGTTGTAACTTAGCTTCTGCTTACTTCTTCTTTGTAGTCATCATGTCAAGTTGATTTGAAGAATTCAAAGATAACTATATGAAATACTGCATAATATATATGATACTAGGAAAAGATGGCATAGTATCTACCCATATGTTTAACATAGGTCCACAAATGTTTTGACAAAAATAGAACAGAGTATCAACAAAGTGTTTAAAAACTATCATGAAATAAAGGCAATATTTTGCCTCATCAGTATCTTGTGCCAACACTCTAGTGGGACCCTCCAAGCTAGCTAGTGAAGGGATGTATGTTGCACTATACAAGTCTCCTAAAGATGAAGCATTAGACAATAATCTAAAATGTTGATGAGACATAAAATATTGGCCAACCTCATCACTCAATATAGATCTGATAGTTATGAAAATCTCTCCAACTCCCTAAATCACCCCCTGTAACTGGGTGCTACACATGGCCTCATCATCTGAGGGACTTAATATAGGGGAAATAGTAGGTGTCTTCTCTCTAATAATCAACTTATGTGTCTGTGGTGGATGACCCGATAGCCTATCAACTAGTCTACCATGCCCCTATCCTAAATTCCTTAGTAAATTAGTGTAGTTCACCACCGTACCTAAGCAAACCTTGGCATAATTTTTTTGTCCAAAATAAAGTGGAATTTGGTTGTTCTTTGGATAACAACCATGAGCAGAAAGGAAGCATGGGTATACCATTGCAGCCATCTGTGGATCTATACACTTAAGGGGAGAATACCCCTTCACAACCTTTTGTGCAACATAATGAGGGAAACATTCCCTCTTCAAGACATCTTTGGAAACTAAGCCCTATACCTACAATAGTGAAAGACTTGAAGAGACCTATCATCGCTTACTATCAATGACAATCTATATAGTTTGTGCAAAATATGGAGCAGCACCATGAATCTCTTCTTGAATATATGTAAGGCTATGTAAGATGATCTAGCATGTACTACTATATATAATAGAGCATGCACCACTAGCTAGGGATTCCCAAAGTCTCAAAATCTCCTAGTCAATGTGATCATAGAGCTCATGAAGTGGGATAGGTTGCTGATCTGGATAGACAGATTGCTTCTTGGAGGGGATAGGTTACTGCTCGAGGGGGGGGATACGATGCTACTCGGGGGGATAAGAGGCTACTAATCTATCATGTGTCAATGTAGGTAGTATGTGTATAATGTGTAAACCTTAGATTTAAATTTAAATATGAAATTTAATAAACTTGAAATTTATTACGATGACATTTAAGAAACTAGAAATTGTAACATGAAATTATACATGAGTGTAAATATGAAATGAACATATAATATGTGCACATTAATCAAAATTAATTTTAAATATTGAAGTGAGTGCCTAAACATGTATCAAATTTACTTTTAATATATATAAGTCCTAAAACATAAATGAACATACACATGTATGAAATTTATTTTTAAACATTCAAAATGAGTATGTGTGTATGTCCTAAACATGAAATGGAGATATATTGCACATGTGTGTTTTACTTCCTAAACTTCAAATTTGAATGTTGTGTGTGCATATATAAGTCATATACATATGTACAAAGGTACTCTTAAGTCCCAGACATAAATTGAACATGTATTGATATCATGTGTACATGCACATGCATAAAGGGGTGCTAATATGATGTCTTAATTAGGGATAACTTAAAATGATGACTTACTTCCAGGAAGAATATAAATCAAACATATGAAATCTAGAATCTATCTTAAGAGGATTAAAACTTTAAGTTGAAATAAATATCATGTGCATGTGCGACAACTTCATAATTGTTGATTAAGTCAATTTATATCATGTGTGTCTGACAACTTCATAACTGTTGATTAAGTATAGAGTCTAGATCACATGGGTGGACTAGGACACATAAATAGGTTATATAGAACTAGATCATAATAAATTAAGGGGTCCTACTATAAATGTCTTAAACATGGGTCCTAGTTTAGGATGTTCATTTGAAGCCTAGAGAGGAGAATCTATAAGATCTAATGTATTGAAATTAAAAAATATTATGTATGTTTATATATATATATATATATATATATATATATATATATATATATATATATATATATATTTGAGATTAATATATTAAAAGTTAATGTGTGTACATTAAAAATTAAAAAGTATACATATCCACAATATACATACATACATATTTGTATATATATAATGCATATATACATATATGTGTATATACATGTACATATGTATGTTTGTGTATATATGTATATATATGCATATATATACACATATATGTATATATATGCATATATATACACATATATGTATATATACATATACATAACAATCTTATAAGTTATGCAATGATAAACCAAGAAATCAGACATAATATTTGAAGCAAGCATTATCTGTGCAATGATCTCTCCAGAGGTACTCAATATTTGTCATGATGCCTTGCACAATAACCCTTCCATTTGGTAATCATAACTCTTCACTTGTCTACTTCCATCTACAAAAATGTTATCCATAGGTTTATTTAAAAATCCCAAAGACTTTGTAAGCCAAAATGTGGGCTTAGTCGATTACTCTCTGAATAGGGTAAAAATGGATCTTTAGCAATGCTTATGACATTCACCACTATTCATTTATTATTTTAGAGTTGATATGGAATAAGTAATAGAAATTATTGAAATTTGATAAGATAAGATACATACCTCGAAATAGCACCAATCTAGAATTACCTATTTTATGATGGTTTTGTATAATTTTTAGAAAATGTGCAACCTACTCCTGACTAGAAATGTTGAGATTGAGAAAGTCCAAAAAAAAATTATCCTTCTGAGGATAGGTCAACCTTGATCTAGTTGGTGGGGAACAATCTTACCCAAGGCACAATTGTGCCCCAAAAAGTTGACCTTGACCTGCCCTACTCTAATGAAAATTATATTCGTGGATCTCAAAAGTGTGTCAAAAAGGGTATCCAAATATGTACTTTGATCTTTGAAATAGCACCTGCATATATCTAAAAATGGGGTTTTGGGGTGGTTATATAGGATTTTTTCTTATGTAAACCCCCATTTTGGTGATTTCCACCTCCACAAGTAGCCAAATGTTAGAGAATGTGTGTGTGTGTGTGTGTGTGTGTGTGTGTGTGTGTGTGTGTGTGTGTGTGTGTGTGTGTGTGTGTGTTGAATGTGTAATGCCAAGATCTAATCTACTAGATTAAAACCCTAACATGAATATGTATGAGAAAGCAATAGATAGACTTGAGTAAGATAAGAAAGCATACTAAGCCCCCAAGTCTAAAGTACTCCTACCAAACTCATAATCTATAATTTCTACCCCATGATTATATCTTTGAATGTTTGAATATTGATAATGGTGGATCAAGTAAGATTGGATCTCTCTCCCTCCAAATAGATGTTCACAATAGTGTGTTAATAAAATGCTTGATATCCACAATATCTTGATCCTCTATATCATTCTCTTGCAATCTTGTATCTTAATAATGTCATCTTGTTATCTCTTGATTCTTGTTGTCTCCTTCTAGTTCTAGTTGTAGATAGATGCAAATGAGAATCTTTATATAGAGGCTTCAAGGTGAGACGTGTAGAATAATGTGAGGACCCATTATTCAAATTTCACCTCAAATTATGGTCCAATCAAAATAAACAGCAAAGGAGGGAAAATAAATAAATTAACCTCAAATTTAAACCCTTCCGCATTTGAATCTAAAAGCCTGACATTGATTTCAGGGCCCTCCCAGACCAAAATTTGAAAAGGGGGTTCAAATCCTAAAGAAGGTCAAGGATGACCTCAACCTTGGCCTAGGTCAGGAATGACCTTGACCCTACCCTAGGTTGGGGTTGACTTGGTCAAACTTTCCCTAGGTAAGGGTTGACCTAGGGTTCAAATTTCAACTAGAGAAAAAAATAGAAGGTCCTAAGGGTGCCCAAAAACCTAGAAATGATATTAGAATAGAACTAAATGTTAGGGATAAGCACAAAATCCTATAATGCATATAATGAAGGCTAGGAGGACCTATGACTAAGTCCTACATAGAAAATAGAGGAGCAAAATTGAGGAGAATCTTTAAGAACCTAACCTTAATTTCACCTAGAACAAAGGAATCAAGTGTAGAATGTGTCCTAAATGCAAATATATCATGATAAATGTACCAAAAGAGGGCACTAAACCTACCAAGATGGAAGTTCTTCCATTTTAAGATGATACACTCTCCATCTTCTTTGAATGCTTCCCATTTTTTCCTAAAACTCCATTTTTGATGATAAATCAAAACAAAAAAATTTAGAGCCCATCGAAGATGATTAATTTGATGGGAATAATATGTTAGTTGACATTTTGAACCCTAATTTTGAGCTTCAAAATCCAGTCTTCCTGATGCCTTTTTCTTGGTTTTCTTTTTTTCTCCTCTAATCAATATTGAAAAGTGCTTTGTGAAGTCTTGTTTTATAAAGGCAATGTTCAGATTAATTGTCATAACAATGAACCAAAGGACACATGTGCCAAAGTGAAAGATCAAGTGAATAGTTTCAAATGGTACAAAGTGTTTTTGAAATACTTTGTACCCATTGAACTAATTATAAATAGTTCAAAACTATGTGAGATCCATTCTAGAGACTCAGATTTAATGATTCAAAAGTTAGATATGGTTTTTGGGTCAGCTGGTTCATAGATTCAATACTATATCTATGCATCCAAATAGTTTGGTAATCAGAATGGCTCTCTTTAATGGAAACCCCATTTCTAGTTTGGTGACACTTTTATGAACACTGGGCTACTATCGAGGAACATCAAACCATAGTTTGGGACCTTGGCAAACAAAAGGGCTATGTAAAGAAATTAATGCCTTGGAAAATTATTCAATAAAAAGAAAAAGATGAACTTCAAAATGCAAAAGTGTTACACAACATTGATATATGACATATGCATCTATATGACAATGGCTTGGCCAATAAAAGCATTATGAAAGTCTTCATGTGATGGAAATAAGTATTTGAGCCATCATAGAACACAAGGGACTCAACCTATAGTCACCTCTGAAGAGTACTATTCTTGCAGTATTATTCTAAGCAACTAAAGGAGACCCCTAAATATGACATGCAAGAAGTAATCATTGAACTCTATTATGAGCAGGCTTATTGTTCATCCCTCCATCAGACATGTTAGAATATCTATGATAGGAAAGAGATGGAATTTACCCTTAGCCCAAAGAAAATCCATGTGGTGTCCATTTGTATTGAATCCTAATTTCTACAAGCTTATACCATATTGGGTCATAATTTATGTTGCAAAGTTGTTTCACAAAAGACCCTAGTGTTAGGAAGTTGAATCAGTAGTGGTCAAGAGTGAAGCCATGTTTTATGATGTTAGTTGTGTCATTGGTGCAAGTGCATCTAAAGCATAAATAAATGTAACAAACTATATGACTGAATGTTGATGTGATTAAAAATTTAGAATCATGTATATCAAGTCAAGTTTGACTCACTCCAAGGCAGCACATTAGATGTTTGATAATGTGCCAGCATAGAAATGTAGTATAAAGGAGCTCAAAATGACGGCAGCTTGATGGTTTGACCAAGTTGGTGCCACACGTGACCACATAGTGAAGCAATATTATCATTAAGTTGAACCTGATATGCAAAAGCATGGACAATGCATGTGAACTATTTAATATAATGCTCGAATCTAGCAAACCCATAGAGAAGTTTCACAAACTAGACTATTGCACATATTGTCCATATTTAGGCCAAGCATTTTTGCTCATGTAATCACCTCACACATCCATGAAGGTGTCTTCAAAAGATGGCATGGAACAGTCAAATGCCAATTTGATGGAGTCAATAAACACATGCAATGCTCCCCTTCATACTGAGCTTGCAAACTAATACTCTTAGATTCATTGACACCTACCTGATATGTGAACAATCGAGATGTATTGAGGCATACTTCTACATATTCTATGATAATGTCAACCTCCAGAATTGTGGACTAAGTTGTGGTCTAAGTTCAAATGAAAAGAATAGGAGCTTTTATCAATGTTATTTATCTCTCGGTCCTAGAGACAAATAAATATTCTTGTGACATGGTGTATGAAGGAATGGGTTTTTTTTTAAGCCATAAAAGAGCTTGATTAGTAATTAAAAATTGCAATATTTTTCTGGAAGGATCCGTGCATAATTTCCCACTACCAAATCATATGCCACCTATCAACATATTTTAGGGGTCCTGTGTTCGCAATATTATAAACAATATTGATAATGTTTTAAACGTATGTGTAAAAAGAGGAGGAAAAGAAAGTCATTCCCAATTATCAGTTATCCAAACTGAATGGAAACTGACAAGAATCAAAGATAAATATGTGAGAGAAAGGGGGTAAGGGGTTCTAGTGTTCAGGCTCCTTTTTCTAAGACTTTGTGCTATAGGAGAGGGGGGTTTTCTCAATTATAGATTTGGTGCTACAGGAGAGAATGAAGTTCCACTTTTCTAGAGAGTGTTGGCTTGGGAAAGAGGGGAATAGTTTTATATCATCTTTTTTTATTCATGTACTTGCAATTTCTTTTTGAATGTATAAAGTTGAACATGGTTTTGGAGTATTGTTATTCTAATTTGAAGTGTTGTTTTGGAGAGATTGAAACTATGTACTCATTTGGATATTACATGATTATTGTGTTGATTGTGTTATATCATCAAAATTTGATCTGCTTATTTATCAAATTAGTTCAAAAACTATAATTACATTTCTAGTTTTGTTCCTCAAGTTCATGGCATGGTGAGGAATCGTATGTCTTTACTTTGGTTATTTAGTGTTCTTATGAAGTAATGTCTATTTTCCCCTATCCAAGAATAGTGAGGATAACCTTCACTTTCAAGTTAAAAGCATTTCTTAATCACATTCTTTGCATATATAATCAGGGAGCTATACATTGTAAAATTCAGAGGGCACTTGGAAAATCCAATGACAAAGAAACCCAACTATTGGTATCTTTTTCTGTCTTCATTATTGGGAAAATAAATGTTATTTTGGAATTTTTGTGTGAAGATGAATATGTTTACCAACATATTTTTGGTAACTTTTTTGGGGAACTAGGAAAAAAGATCAGTATTCATAATTATTTCCTCAATTTTATGATTATCTATCTGTGCAAGAGATTGGCAACTCCGTGTAAAGACCATGCAGACTATAAAAGTCATGACAAGAGCTAGGCCAAATCCTTCTCTCATGGAACTTTATCAGATGGATGATAAATTGTTGCCTGAATTCATGGATAGCTATAAAAAAAAGTGTCTCTTGAGTTGTCAGGAACAACATAAGCATGGAAGAGGGCTCCACACCTTGGCTATTGTGGAAAAGTCTTTGTGTGAGATTTAAAAGAGTGGTCAAGTTGAAAGAAGAGTTTATGGTTGATGATGAAGAACCTACATTCATGACCATCTCTCACATCTACTCAGTCTTTGATGATCAAATCTACCCCCAAGAAGCTTTGGATAAAGAGGAAATTTTTCTGAAAACTTTATTGTCTTCTGATATAGAAAGTTTTGGAAAAGATGATAGTTGTCTTACTTTGGAGCATTTTAGTGGTGAAGAATCATAGAATAGTGTTTAGTTAGAAGCTAAAATTATGGTCTATGATGGAAGTGTAAATAAAGAGGTTTCTCTAGGCATAAAGATTCATGACCAGCCCATGGATGAATCTTTTCATTTTAGGAATGAATCTTGCAAATAGAAAATGCCTCTCAATAAATTTTCTTTACATGCTGAAAATTTGTTTGAGGTAAGAAATTTTGAAGTAAAATTTTAGTCTATGTCAACCATAGTGCAAATGTTGAACAATACTTTGCCTTCAAAAGAGGAAGAAATTATGTCCAAATTTCTATCATCTCTCAAACCAAAGAAATTCCTACAAATTGGTTCAGTTGTGGAATCATCCATGATTTTTAATCTCAATCAGTAGCAAAAGGGAAGTCAACAACTAGTTGAACAACAAGAGAAGCATGTGCAAGAATAACCTCATGTTATAGAGAGACAGATGATAAGTGATAATAAAGAGGTGAATACTTGTGACTTTTAGATTATATTTTCACCAAATGAAAAATTCTATTCCATTTCAAACAAGGAAGTTTCTCCT
This sequence comes from Cupressus sempervirens, assembly GCA_028749045.1. Taxonomy (NCBI): domain Eukaryota; kingdom Viridiplantae; phylum Streptophyta; class Pinopsida; order Cupressales; family Cupressaceae; genus Cupressus; species Cupressus sempervirens. Next base: position 344,848,510 of record CM053787.1, on the reverse strand, counting down.
ACAAAGTTTGGTCCTGTGATTATTGAAAGTAGTTTTGAAAAACCATTTCTCTTAAATATATGTCAAGAGGATAGTTTAGGTTGTAACATGCATGAAGAAATTGGGAATTCTGATTTTTTTTGCATGTCAGAGCAAGAATGTGGCTAATATGAGAGCAGTAGAGAATCAATTAAAGAATCTTGATGATGAGATTATTTGGAGCAACATGAATGCATTGTACTCTCCTATTGAACATATTGAGGATTTTGAAATTAGGGATAATCCTCTCTTCATTCCTTGTGGTTTATGGGATAATAATGAAGAAGAAGAAGAAGATCATATTGAAAATTCTAGCAGTATGAACATGCATCAGCAAAGCAAGAAAACTATAGCCAATCCAAAACATGATGGCCAATTACAAGTTCCCTCAATGAATAATCCATGGCTTCTTGAGATAGTCAAAGATCACATAGCAGGTGATGTCCAAAAGATCATCGAGGTACATGGAAATCTATGTAAAGTTGAGGTAAATGATGCCTTAATCTTGATGACATGCATCAGCAAAGCAAGAAAACTATAGCCAATCCAAAACATGATGGCCAATTACAAGTTCCCTCAATGAATAATCCATGGCTTCTTGAGATAGTCAAAGATCACATAGCGGGTGACGTCCAAAAGATCATCAAGGTACATGGAAATCTATGTATAGTTGAGGTAAATGATGCCTTAATCTTGATGCCTTTAGTCTCTAAATACAAATATTTTGGTACTTTCTTTATTGAGTCCAATATAATTGATGAACCAAAATTTAGAGTTTGTACATTTAATGAGAAGATTGAGTATGAGGCTTTCTTGTCTGATCTCAGCCCAGCTCAAAAGAAGTGGTCTCAGCCCCAAATGTTGGAAGCATTTTATTTTAAAATTGAAGTTGTTGATGAACTTGTGGGAGATGGATGTTCAGCAAGCCTAGTTCCAAGATCTAGTTTGAAAGCTTCTACGAGGCTCTTCCCCAATGCCTACTTCATCCATGGTTTAGCCTATTTTTCCCAAGAGAAGGATGTGGTTGTTTGTGATACATATTAGTTCACTCAAAATGATGGCAAGATATTGCAGTCTGAAACTTATGATGAGTCATGGTTGTTTGGATATGACTATGACTTTGCCAAATTCTTGTGCATGATTAATCAGAATTCTTGCTACTTGGAGACTACCAAACAAAGATGATATGGTGATATTGCAATCAAATACAACCGGTTTACTTGAAAAGGCTCTTATTTTTTTCAACCCATTGATGGCTTCACGTAAGTATTCCATGTCTCTAAGTTTCATGGTAGGATCTTCCTACCTATGTATATGTTGTAAATATTCTCTTGCTCTACAAGTTTTTGTGGTGCCTAGTTTATCTTTTCTTGCTTTAGTTTGTTGTTTCTTTGCATTTAGTTTAGGTGTTTAGAGTAGTTATTTTTTCTTTTCATTTGTTTTGGTTGTTTCCCTACTCTCCCCTCAAGTAGCCCCTCTTTCTTGTCATGTGCTTTGACTCTACTACCCAATGGACTAGGAATGGATCTCTTAACTAGAAATACTAGATTTTTTATGTGCCTATCATGCACATACTCCCCAGTCAGAGCCAATATTAGTTGGCATATTGAACCTCAATTTTGAGCTTCAAAATCTAGTCTTCTTGATGGATTTTTCTTGGTTTTCTTTGTTTCTCCTCTGATCAATATTAAATTGTGCTTCGTGAAGCCTTATTTTATTAAGGAAATGTTTAGATTAATTATCATAATAGAAAACCAAAGAACACATGTGCCAAAGTGAAAGATCAAGCAAACAGTTTCAAATAGTACAAAGTGTTTTTGGAACACTTTGTACCTATTGAACTATTTATAAGTGGTTGAAAATTTTAGTGGGTCTGCTTCAAACCAAGTTGAAAAAGTCTTCAAAACTATGTGGGATCACTAGAGATTCAATTTTTAATGATTCAAAAATTGGAGATAGTTGCTAAGTCAATCGGTTCAGGGATTCAATACTATATCTATGCATCCAAATAGTTCAGAAATTAGAATGGTTATCTTGAATGGAAACCACATTTCTAGTTTGGTGACACTTTTCCAAACCCTAGGTTACAATCAAAGAACACCAAACCATAGTTTGGGACCTTGGTGGGGTTCAATCCATTATCCAAGGTCCAATTGTATAAATAAAACTTTTCACAACTTAGTGGACTCATAAAACATTTATCATCATGCATGCATCTATAAAATTTATGCAATCACTTAAAACTTGTAGGTTATTGTCAAATCAATTTGCAAAAATGTAAACATGGAACATAACAGATTCATCAACATATTTGACACAATGATTTATGTGGAAACCCAATTTGGGAAAAACCAATAGTAACATGCTACTCTTTTTCACTCTTCTGAAGTGATGTCCTGTGAAAGGCCAACCCTGTTAAAGGTTACAATGCACACTGTTAAATGTGACCCTATGAAAGAATTTAAATAACCCTATTAGGAGTGAGCCTTGTTAGAGGACATTCAACCATTCACTTGGAATGTCGCCCAGTTAAAGGATTTACAAAAGGTCAACCTTAATCCAAAGGATTTACCCTAGACTGATACAATTATTAGAGAGTAACAGTAAGGCTTTGATCTGATAATAACATACAACTCCATTTCTAGATTAAAAACCTTTGTTTTAGTCCTCCATTCTACTTGGCTTTCACACATTTTAGCTTTGATAGCTTGTTCAGCTTTCAAGCATTCATAACCTTAAGCCTTCTTGCTTAACATGCCAATGTAGATTCTTCACTTAGGTCACTTGATGAAGCAATGCCTTTGACTCCTTGTCTTCCTTAGGTTCTGGCACATGACAATGCTTGCTTCTAACCAAAAATCTCTATAAATAGAGAATTAACATATTTTTTGTTCATTCTCCATCGTCCAATGTAGGGTTATGATAGATTAGGTAGGATTCAATGAATCTACCCCTAATTCCATATCACATCTAGAAACTCCTCCTTCAATCCTCTTTAAATTTACCTCAAAATGGTTTACCATGAATTCTATGCCACTAGCTCATAAATCTTATCTTCCACCTAGTTCACACAATCTAAGAAAACAAACTTGTTAGCTCAGATCCATCAAATTCATGATCTTTGTAATAATTTTGTCACTCAGCATTAACTTACTTCCGATGCTTGGCACACACTGTGTTGCTCGACATCCTCTAAAAATCACTCGACGTGAACTTAAGTTTACCAGTGCTCAGCATCAACCAAACTTTACTTGGCATTCACTATTAATCTTAACATACACTAAAATGAACTTTTACTTGGCTCCAATTGATTTTCTACTTGGCACCTACTATCCATTTGGTCAAACTTGGTACATACACTTAGTTTAACTTGTTCTTCTAAACTTGCTTAGTGTAACCAACCTTTGTAACCTTAAGTAGATTATCAATACACTATAATATCACCGTCCTAGTTGATTCATGTACTTCTCTTTTATATCATAACTCAACCTTTCCTCTAGTTGCTTTTGTTACATCTTTTTGATCAAATCCTCTTCATCAATCAAAAAAGTGATAGTACTTAAATCATATAAGTAGTTGTCTTACCAGCAAAAAGAAGGTTTGACATCAATGACAAAATAATGATTGAAACACATTTATCATACTTGTATCAATCTATTTTCAAAAATCTCCATCTTTCAACAATCTCTCTCTTTGGCATTAATGGAAAACCAAATTGATTTGGTTAAAATAGTAAGACCAAATAAATATCAAAAGGAAAATAATTCCTTGTACTAAAATATCTCCCTCTATCAGCAACATTCATCTTCTAAGTAGGTTACAAAATTATTTTGTGTCAACCTTATAACTCCCTCTGAATTACTTCTCATATCTTCCTTCTATAGTTATCTCCCTCTTACTAGGTAGACGATCTTAGCAGATACACTATCTTTCTCAGAATTCATCATTTCTCATCTTACTATGTGTTAGGATTTCTCCCTCTTTATTTCCTTATCATGTATTATATATCTTCCTCTTAGTTGTATATCTCCTATTCTTTGTATATCTCCCTCTTTCTGTAATATCTCCCTCTTTGAAAATAATGTCTAAGACTTGTCAGCTTAATATGCAAATATGCACTTCTTTGGTTTCTCCTATGTCACCTTGCTTGTGACTGATTTGAAGTTTCAGCTCTTTGATTACTTTAGGCAAATCCTAAAGTAAGATCCACTACATCAATTTGTAACATATGGTAATCGGCTTGTTTGAAGTAGGGCACTCCTTTTGTTACTTAGATAGCCTTTGATAGGGGTATCACCCCTAGTTTACCTCTTACATACTCATGAGCATCCTTAGGTAATGCTTTTGTGAAGATATCAGCAATTTACTATTTTGTGTTAACATATTCCATCTTCACCTCTTTATCTTGAACTAATTCTCTCAAGTAATGATACTTGATTGCAATGTGCTTACTCTTTTTCTACATCACAAGATTCTTTGATTTATGTATAGAACTTGTATTATCATAATAAAGTGTCACTGGTTTAGTGATCTCTTCCTTCATACCTTTGAGTAGCTATTTGATCCATATGTATGTCTGTATAATTTACAATAGCAACAACATATTTAGCTTCAACAATAGATTGTGAAATGTAGTTTTGTTTTTTGCTAGTCCATGTAACCAGTCTCTTTCCTAAGAAAAATGCTCCTTCATTGGCGCTCTTTCTATCATCAATATTCTTAGCCCACTCAGCATCAGTATAGGCTCTTATTTCAAATTTCTCATTTTTTTTGTAGTATAGACCATATTCTTTTGTTCCTTTTTTATATCTCGTTATTATCTTTATAGCCATCAAATGATTCTCCCTTGGATTAGCTGAGAATCTTGTAACTATCTATACAAATAATGCAATATCAGGTCTACTATGTACTACATATTGTAATTTTCCAATCATAGACCTGTACAATGTTTTATTCACCTTAGTTGAATCATCATTCTTTGATCATTTATGGCTTGTCACCATAGGTGTACTTACTAGTTTGGAATCCTCTAATCCAAAACTTTTTAGTATCTCCTTGACAAACTTTGACTGAGTGATGTATATACCATGTTTCATTTGATGTACTTGCAAATCCACAAAGAACTTGATCTCTCCAAATATAGGCATTTCAAATTCTTGTTTCATTTCATTTGCAAAAGCCTTACATAAAGCATCTTAACCTCCAAATATGATATCATCAAAAAAAAATTAGATAATAAAATACCTTTTCCTTTCTCTTTCTTTATGTACAGATTGTTATTATCATCAGTCCTATCAAATCTAATCTTCACAAGATAATTATGAAGTCTCTCATACCATGCATTTGGTGCTTGTTTCAAACCATATAGAGCTCTGTTCAGTCTACATACCATGTTCTTATTATTAACATCAACAAATCCTTCTAGTTTTTCTATGTAGACTTCTTCCACTAATATATCATTCAAAAATGCAGATTTAGCATCCATTTGATAAACTTTGAAACCTTACTATATAGAATAAGCAAGTAGAGTTCTTACTCCTTCCAATCTAGCAACAGGAGCAAATGTTTCTCCATAGTCAATTCCTTCTTCTTGTGTGTACCCTTTGCAAACTAATCTTGCCTTGTTCCTTGTGACTTCAACATTTTCATCTAGCTTATTTTTGAATACCCACTTGGTGCCAATCACATTTTTGTCTTCTAGTCTAGGAACTAGAGTCCATGTCTTACTTTTCACATTTTTTTCAATCTCTTCTTCCATGGCTTTACTCCAGTCCACATATTCTAAAGAATCTTTTACTAGTTTAGGCTCTTTTATGCTTAGTAAGAATGTATCATCTCTCAACTTGTTTCTTGTCATTGTTCTAGAATCTTTATCTCCAATCATGTGTGTAGTAGGATGATGTCTCTTGACATATTTGGACAATGTTGGTTTAGCTTTGGTTTCTTCATTTGGTCTATCTAGTTAAGAGTCACTATGCACATTTCTCTTAGATATTCTAGCATCTCTCTCATGTACACTAATTTCAAAATCAAAATATGCCTCAACTTCATTCTATAACTCAGCATCTGAATGCAGCTTAGTTCCTGAATGCAACTCATCATTCATATTATGTGACTCGACGGTCACTGAAAATTGATGTTGGTTTGTGGCTTGATTTGCAGCATCTTTTTTAGTAGGCATACCTTCATAAAAATATACAAATGATTTGTATTCTTCTGGTTCTTTTATAGGTTCAATCTCATATACTTTTGTATATTCATCAAAATTTATATTTGTACTTTCCATAACTTTGTTAGTGTTAGTATTTAAACACTTATAAGCTTTACTTCTTGTAGAATAACCTAGGAACATACCTTCTTCACTTTTTGCATCTAGCTTACCATTGCTGGAATCTTTGAGAATAAAACATTTTCTTCCAAATACCTTAAAATATTTTACATTAGGTGAGTATCCATACCATAGTTCAAAAGTTGTTGAATGAGTACCTTTCTTGACTTGTACACGGTTCAAGGTATAGATAGTTTTTATTATAGCTTCTCTCCAGTATTTCAAAGAAATATTTATCTATATCATGAGTGTCTTGGCATAGTCCATTACAGACCTATTCCTCCTTTCAGCAATTCCATTTTATGGAGGGGTTGTAGGAGCAGATGTATGTCTTTTGATTCCTCTGTCATTACAAAACATCTCAAACTCATTTTATGTAAATTTTTCTCCTCTATCAAATCTTGAACATTTCAAAATTTTACATGTTTCCTGCTCAACTCTTGTTAAGTACCACTTAAACATTTGGAAAGCATCAAATTTTTGTTTCAGAAACATAACTATCATTATTCTAGAATAATCATCAACATGCAGTATATTGTACTTATCTCTTTTGTAGCTTAGCACTTAAATTGATCCACACAAGTTAGTATGAACAATCTCTAGTATTCCTTTAGAGGTATGAGTTTTACTCTTAAAACTAGACTTTGTCATTTTGTCTAATTGACATTGTTTGCATATTATATTATCAGGGTTCTTCAACTTAGGAAAACCTCTAAAAATTTCTTATGTTACTGATATTGACCATGTTATCAAAACTAACATGACATAACCTTTTGTGTCATAGCCACACATCATCAAATTTTACAATTAGACAAGTAGCATCCTCTATATCAAGATAGAATAGATTACTCCTAGTTTGATCACCCTTTCTAATCAGTTTTCCATCAGCATCATATATCTTAGCAATCTTGTTTTCAAACTCAACCTTACATCCTGAATTATTCAATTGTGACACACTCAACAAATTATAGTTAAGTCCTTCAACATAGTAAGCATTTTCACATAGAATCTTTTTTGTAAGTTTGAGAGAACCTTTTCCTTTTATCAAACATGGTACATCATTACCAAATCTTACACGATTTCCATCATAACAATTCAAGGTAATAAACTTACTTTTATCTCCAATCATATGATGTGAACACCCACTGTCAATGATCCATTTGTCATTCTTGTTCACACAAGACACAAGTGTAGTTGTCACATCTTCATCAAATTCATCCTTCATTGCAACATACACCACTTCATCATCATGTTCATCAGATTCATCTTTTATTTCCTCTTTAGCAATGTAGCAAGACTTCTTGCCTTTGTCTTTGTTGTCTTCATCTCTTTCACCTTTGTATTTTTCACCACCTCTATAGTTTTTATTTTTTGGACATCTAGCAAAAATATGACCAACTTCATTGTAGTTAAAACAAATGATAGGTAATTTACCTTTAAACTTGTCTTTACCTCTATGAAATCTCATTGCCAGTGGTGCTTCAAGTTGTTCTACATCCCCCTCATCTATGTCACTATCACTAGACACATACTTTGTCTTTTTCTTCTTCTTCTACTCATCAAGCTCCTTCAATGATAGCTTAGCTTTGAAAGTAGATTCAATATTTTCAAGTTTGTAATTGTCAAAGTTAGATAGCTCAAAATCAATGAGTCTACCTACTAGACCTTCAAGAAATAGAGTATTTCCTGGTATACATCTAAGTTCTTGAAACTCTAATAGCATATATAGGTAGTAGTTTTCTTAAAACTTTACTTAGTATAGTATCATCATCTATTATACCAATAGCTCCTCTTATTGCATTAACAACATCTTTTATCCTTGAGCAATATTGAGAAATATTTTCACCTTCTTGCATTCTCATATCATCAAACCTACCTCTTGTTGAGTTGTCATTTTGCACGATGCTTAATGGTAGGAATCCTTTTGAACTCCTCTCTTGAAAGGCTAATCTAAGGATCAACTCCAAGGTTCTATGTGATCTTGCAACCTATTGGAATCCACCCAATTGAAGATAAATGTGAATGTTCATGAGGAGGCCTTTGCTAGTTCTTAAACTTCACATAAAATGTAGAATTTGCTCACTATCAAAAGGAATAAAACACGCACAAAAAGAACTATGCTTTTGTATTTTTCTATTTTTTAATGAATGCAATCTAACAATACAACAATATGAATTCCTAATTTAACCAAGTATTTGTAAAAGTAAATAACGAAGATAGGGTGACAAGAAGTTTAATCAAATAACATGAAAAGTAAATCCTAATGGACATAAACTATAGAAACAATGCATCTACAAGTTAAGCCTTTGAAAATATCGATGGGTAACTAATGAAAGTAGGAGCAGTGCTTCCTTAATTCCACTGATGCAATCGTCGATGGGGAATTTAGTAACCATAAGATCTTTCACTTTTCATTAGATTGCAAGGCCACAAAAAGTGTACTCATATGAGATAAAAAGCTATAAAGAAATAATATGGTGATCTCTTCTTGAACTAGATATGTCAACAAAATTTGTAGACCCATAGCGAACACCAAAATTAAAAGATTGAACAACCAAAAATAATGCAATAAACTTTTGGCTCAATCACATTTCATGAACATACATCCACAAAATATAACACAATTAGGCAAGAATCACTACACTCCAAATGCAAGCACCAAAACCATATATTATTGTGAAATAACGGGGGCCCAGAATACATGTTACATTCCTAAATTTATAAGAAATCTTCTCCTTAATTTGTGTTGAGAGTGAGAGATATCATTATGCAATCATATGCTTCTAAACTAGTAAAACAAATCTATTTATGTACACACTAACTAACTAACTAGTGCTAAGTAGGACTCCATCCATTTTATATCATTAATTGGATGCATGATCCTTTACATGTCATAAAAAAGCATGAAAGAATAAGAAAGAGAAAACCTTTAGATGATGTAGAAGTGACTGGAAGTGGCAAAAATAGAAGCTCTATCTTAATTGGGCATTCATAGGAGTTAAACTACCATCAAAATGCATTTCTAATGGATGGAAAGTTCTAATTTTAGAACTGGTAGTTAGCCATTGGTGCACCTCTAAACTCTCAAAATCTTACAAAAAATTACTGAAAAAATGCATCAGTGCACCTAAAGTATCTAGTGCACTAGTGCAGCAGTGCACCTCAAAGGCAGACTCAAAAAATACTAATTTTCACCAAGTGCCAAAAATTGAAATTTTGGCTTCTAGGTTTTGCTCCCCTTTATACCAAAACTATGTCTAGGTATTTGCCCTTGAATTTCTAAATTATCTTAGTGACTTGGACTGCATCTAGAAAATCTAAGGAGTTATACTTGTCTTTCACTTTCTACTTGTACTTGCCCACTTCTATATGAGTTTCTACAAAATCTCCAAGTTTCCTGTCAAGCTCTAATAAAGCTTCTTCCATTCTAAATGCCTGCCTAATATCCTCATCATTAGAAACTTCTTCAAAAGTCTTTCAAAATTTCTCTACTTCTACCTCTACTAGTATTAACTTCTCCCATGCATCATCCTCAAAAATGTCCAAACATGCATCACTATAATGTTTCTCTACTTCCAAAATTTGCTCTTGGGCTTGGTCCTTGAGCCTGTGAATCTCTGCATGTAATGACTCCATTAGTTTATTGCCATCTGCAATCTTTTCTATCTAATCATCTATTTTATCTAACTCCTTAGCTATATATACATCCATCAACATCCAATACCTTTGGCCTTTAATTTTTGTAATTCCTGCAAATCCTTGCCCCAAGTATGTAGTTCATCCATCAAACCAAAATCTTGATTCAAAATTACTACTAGATTATCCATATTCTCCTACATGATGTGTAATAACTTCAGATTTCCTTGGATAATCAATACACCTTTGTCCTTAAAACTTTCCTTCCACTATTGACAAGCTCTCAAAAATGGATCCAATTGGGTTGTACCCCTATCTCTTCTCTCAATTGCTGCATTCAAAGTATCTTCCAGATTTATGGGATCCAAAGGACCAACAACTTCACTTAGATATCCCTTTAGGATTTCATTTTGTCGGCAAAGTGTTATTAATTTTGCCCCTTCCTACTCCAAGCTTCTAAATACTTCCTTCATTCCTGTTATTACCATTAGCTTTGCAGTATCCAAGGTGGGCTTCCCAAGCATGACCTCCTTGATCTGGAAATCTCACGGAGTCAATTCTTCAATGTTTGATTGCAGAGGAGGGATAGCTACGTGAGAAAAAAGGTCCTAATTCTGATCACTCATAATGAAGGCTAATGCCTATGCATCTTTTGGAGGTGAATCAAGCTTCCTTAGGACTTCAATTATTTCCATTCTATCTTCCTTTTTTGTAGTGAATTGTTGCTTCTTATTCCTTATTATTTCTTTCCTCAACCACCTTGGAATATGTTGTACTGGGGATTTTCCTATAAAGGATGAAGGATTTTTCTCAACTATACTCTTCCCCTTATCACTCCTTTCTGGAGTCTTCTCCTTCTATAAGAGATTTGTATTGGGAATCTCTATATCAATAGAGTCTACAGTCCTCACCTTGGTGTCTTGTGAAGTTTGCTGAGGTTGTTCACTTATCCGCCCTTCTTCTGACACTTCATCATTGGATATTTGTTCCAGCTCTCCCTCTTGTAATTTTTCTTCTTCATTGTTTGGAGGTAGAGGAGTAATTGATCCCTTGTCAACACAAAATGTAACTTGAAATTGGGATGATGGCTCTACCTTGGGACCTTGTGGTTTGAGTGGCTACTAACTCCAATCCTCCTGTTGAGGTTGATTTGTTGGAGTATCTCTTATTTTATCCCTGACCAATTTGGTACCCATGGGCATAAAGTCAAAACCTGATATCTGAAAGACATTAGTACCCTCCACATCCTACTAATCTATCCATTTTTGCACCTCATCTTCTGATGTGGTTTTCTGAATGGGTTTCTTTGGGATAAGTGGCAATGTGATGGTGGAACTTCTTCTTCATTCCTCTTTCATGGCTCTAGCAAGCTGAATCCTCCAATTCAAAGGTAAATTATCCTCATCATCCTCTTCTTTTTCTTCTTCTGGAATAGGTTCAAGGACTAATGGGAAGGGAATTACTTTATTAATCACCTTTTGTCTCCTCTTTACCAGAGTCTTAATCTTCCTTTTTCTTCTTAGGTGTGGAGGGCAATACATGTACCTACTGTTGAGGTATTTCATTAATTTCTACTTTATCTCCTCCTTGTCCTTGTTCTATGGGTGGCACTAGCAGATTTCCTTGGGTCTCTATAGCTTCCACATTTTCTGACCCTTACACATTTTCTTCCCCAATCTATGTAGGTGTCTAAATTTCTCCCTCTTCTAGTTTGGCTTGTTGGGGAGAATTCCTCTTCCTTTGCCTTTAGCTTTACCCTTTTGAGCCCGATAATACCCAACTAGTCTATCAAGTTGACTGAGTTGTAAATGTAGGTACTATGACCTTTGCTCCTCTACCTTTGGCTAGACGAGCTTGAGCATGGAAGATTACTATCTCAATAATTGGATCAAGTTTGAAAGGCCTTTTGACCCAATCATTTCTCAACTTGATGGTGTTCCTTGCCCTGTGGTTGATTTCTAAGTTCTCTTCTTTGTCAACCTCAACATTCATGATAGGTTGGTCACCAATCTTATCCTTATTGAATAATGGGTCAAGCAACTCTTTTGTGTCTTGTTGCACAATCTTTAATGGAACCTTTATCTTCAAAGCCTTCTCTACCAGATTCAAAGTCATCTTGCAATAAACCCTTATGTAGACATCATATTCATTTGTTGCATTCATCTAGTGATCTTCAAGGGAATCTTCATGATAAAATGCTTTGCTAGCTAAGCATTGTACTCTCCCAATGTTATCAAAATACATCTAAGGAGAGTTATATTCATCCAAGGGATATTGATCCCATTTACACTCAAACATTGGAATATCTTGCCTTTGATCCACTTGGAAAGGTCCTATAGTCATAGGCCATGTCCAACATATCTTGTGTTGCTTTCTAACTCTATCATATGTAGACAAGATTTGTCAAAAGATCTCTAGGAGAATCAATCTGTCACTAGGGGGAGCTTCTTAGGGTTGATAGTTGTACCTGCTACCCTCAAATATGTAAATGTATAGAACTAGATATAATAAGCTCTAACTAGTGATATATGTGCAACTACCTCCTCTAATATTCTCTTTGCATAATCCCATTCTATGTACTGGATTATTGTGAATATGAAAGAATCATTTACAATTCTATATTCTTTTGTTTTCTCTAAAAGCCTCTTCTTTACCAATTGAGGATATACAATATAGGGTCATGCATTTGCATCCTGCATGCTACCCCTCTTATAAAGCCCTAGATAATCAGTCGCTCTTGTGGCTAACAAGTACACCAAGTATGACATCATGTAGAATTTCCTATTGTTCTTCATCACCACTAGCTGCTCACCCAAATTCTCACTGAGAGTAGTAGCCCAATCAAGTGGCATCTTTGCTTTCTTTATTGTCTTGATAAAATACACCATAAAAATATTCAGGTGTTTGACTATCGGAAAACCCATAACTCTACTCAAGAGTATGATTGAATATTTGATATCCTCCTTCATGTATCCTTGTGTCATGTCTACTTTTCCTACTTTCTTTCCCAGAGGAGTCTTCTCTATTAGGTATGAAGACTGGAGGATCTCATAAGCTTCATCAATTAATTCCTGATACCATCTATCCACTTGCTCATAGGTTAATCTAATGAATTGATCCACCCTCAAGAGATGGAACACTTTTTCAATGTTCTTGGGTCGTAGATCGAGGAAAATCTCTCCAATTATGCTTTTCACAACCCTTTCTTCAGGAACATAATGTTTTATGAGTTTCATAATCAACTCTAAGGATTGTACTGACATCGGGTGTGATGCTATTCTAACAAGCCCTTATCAGATCAATGAAGATATCATCTAAGATCTTTCTGTAGGTTGGTTGCACAATGTTAAGAAGGCAGCCACATCTATGGGACCAAAGATTGTATCCTAGATCTCTGAGTACTCATCTTGAAACCATGATTTTGTAGGAACGCCTTGGAACTTGAATACTACTAGTTTTGGTGCCATTTTCTCGAGAAGGGAGGATCAGAAAGATGCCATTGTATCTAAAAAAATTTACATCCATTAGTCTAAAGTCAAAGGAAAAATGATTAATCATACCCTAATACTATCTAAAAAAAACCCCTACAAACTAGACACTCTGAAAACACAAAAAACTTGATAAAAAGCCCTGAAATGCAAAAAATGGCATACCAACCACACCTGATAGATGTGCCTGGTGCACCATTTTTGGCAAGGTTTACAAAGATAGGGTGTACATTAGCACACCTCATGGGATGCACTAATGTAAACCCTTTGATTTACTTAGGCCTTTTTTAAGTGTCATTTTTTTAGGTGCGTAGTAGCACACCTCATGAGGTGTGCTACTGTGCACCTTAAAAATGGTGTTTAAGCTTAGTCTTTTGTTTTTAGTTTTGTTAAAATAAATAAGACAGGTATGCATCAGGGCACCCAGGCAGGTCCACTAATGCACACCTATTTTTGGGTGTTCTATTTATGTTTTTTTCTTTGCTTTTGAAGTTTTAAGGGTGTGAAGGTGCAGAGTAGTGCACCTAATTAGGTGTGCTACTATGAACCTTAGGTTTTTAATGTTTATTTTTGGCTTGTTTTTATTGCAGGTGGGGAGAAGTGGGAAGTGCACCTCACCTAGTGTGGAGCCACAATGTGAGGAGTGTGGAGAAGGAAAATGAAAGAAGTGGTGAGGAGAAGGGGGGTGGGGGGGCTTTATAGGCCAAAGCACCTTTGGGTGTTGTGTAGGTGTGCAACTACACTACTACACATTTGTGCATCACCCAAGGGTGAATACCTCTCCTCAATGCAACTTGGCACACTAGCACACCAGTTGAGGTGCACTAGTGTGCCTCTTTTTTTTGCAAAATAGGCCTATTTCCTCAAAAACTATGATTCTCATCAACAAGGCTCCCCAGTCATGACCTAGACATGAACTAGGACACTAGATAAAACCTCAAAAGAACTTGGACCCCAGACTAGGGTTCTAGAAAATTCAAAAAAATAAAGTAGGGGGTCCCCATTTCTAGTCAAAATGGGGAGTGCATTTTGAAACCACAACACCTCTGAGACTTTCAACTTTGGCTCTTAGAACATTCTTGTCTCCTCCATAGATGGTGGTTAAAGAATCCTACATTTTCTTTGCACTATCTAGACCTTTGATATCATCAAATTCATCATAGCTTAAGGCAAAGGCAATCTCCAACATTGCTCAATTGTGTTCTTTCTTCTTTTTCATATCCTCAACAGTTAGGGCTCTAGTAGGATCAACATGCTCAGTAGTAATGGTAGATTGTGTATGATCTCCCAAGTCCTCCAAGGCATAGCTTCATCAAACTTTTCCATGTAGGGAAGTTATCTCTATTCAACTTGGGTACATCTCTTTTTGACATCTTGATTTTTGTACTTCTAGTACCTTCAAACTAGTCCTCTAAAGTAAATAGCTCTGATATCAATTGTTGGAATTCTTTAGAATAACTGAAAGGGGGAGGGTGAATCAATTATCCAAGGTCTAGATGTATAAATAAAACTTTTCACAGATTAGTGAACTCATAATACATTTATCATCATGCACGCATCCATAAAATTTATGCAATCTCTTAAAACTTGTAGGTTACTATCAAATCAATTTGCAGAAACGTAAACATGGAACATAACAAATTCAGCAACACATTTGAAACAATGATTTATGTGGAAACCCAATTTGGGAAAAACTCACCAATAACATGCTACTCTTTATCACTCTTTTGAAGTGATGCCTTGTGAAAGGTCAACCCTGATAAAGGTTACAATGCACACGGTTAAATGTGACCTTGTTAAAGGATTTCAATGACCTGTTAGGAGTGAGCCTTGTTCGAGGACTTTGGGACCATCCACTTGGAATTTCACCTGGTTAAATGATTTACAAATGACTGTTAGGTCAACCTTAATCCAAAGGATTTACCCTAGACTGATACAGTTATTAAAGAGTAACAATAAGGCTTTGATCTAATAACAACTTACAAGTCCATTTTTAGATTACAAATCTTTGTTTGAGTCCTCCATTCTAGTTGGCTTTCACACATTTCAACTCTGACATCTTGTTCACCCTTCAAGCACTCATACCCTTAATCCTTCTCTCTTAACATGCCAATGTAGATTCTTCACTTAGGTCACTTGATGAAGCAATACCCTTGACTCCTTGTCTTCCTTAGGTTCTAGCACATGACAACCCTTGCTTCTGACTAGAAATTCCTATAAATAGAGAATCAAGATCTTTTGTTGTTTATTCTCCATCATCTAATTTAGGGTTAGGATAGATTAGGTAGAATTCAATGAATCTACCCATCATTCTATATCACTTCTAGAAACTTCTCCTTCAATCCTTTTTGAATTTGCCTCAAATGGTTTACCAAGAATTTTGTGCCATGAGCTCATCAATCTTATCTTCCACCTAGTTCACACAATCCAGGAAAAAAAACTTTTCATTTCAGACCATCAAATTCATGATCTTTCTAATAATGTTGTCACTGGGCATTAACTTTCTTTTGATGCTCAACATAGACTGTGTTGCTCAGTATCCTCTAAAAAATCACTCGGCATGAAGTAAAGTTTACTAGTGCTCGGCATCAACTAAACTTTACTCGACATCTACTATTTTTCTTGACATACACTAAAATGAACCTTTACTTAGCTCCAACTGATTTTATGCTTGGCTTGCACTAAATTTTCTTGGCATCTACTATCCATTCGGTCAAGCTTGAAAGACAAACTTAGTTTAACTTGTTCTTCTAAACTTTCTTAGTGTAACCAACCTTCACAACCTTAAGTAGATTATCAATGCACTTTAATATCACTGTCTTAGTTGATTCTTTATCCTCTTTTATATCATAACTCAACCTTTCCTCTAGGTGCTTTTGTTACATATTTTTGATCAAATCCTCTTCATCAATCAAACAAGTGATAATACTTAAATCATATAAGCAAATGTCTTACCAACAAAAAGCAAGTTTGACATTAGTGACAAAACAATGATTGAAACAAATTTATCATACTTGTATCAATCCATTTTCAACAATCTCCCTCTTTCAATAGAAAGTCTTCATGTGATAGAAATAAGTATTTGAGCCATCATAGCACATAGGGGACTTAGCCTATAGTCACCTCTAAAGACTACTTTTCTTGTGGCATTATTCTAAGCAACTAAAGGAGACCCATGAATATGACACACAAGCAGTAACCATTGGACTCTATTACAAGTAGGTTTAATGCTCATCCCTCCATGAGAGACACCAATATATCTATGATAGGAAAGAGTTAGAATTTACCCTCAGCCCAAAGAAAATCCATGTGGCATCCATCTATATTGGATCCTAATTTCTCCGATCTCATACCATATTGAGTCATCATTTATGTTGCAGAGTTGTTTTACAAGATACCCGAGTGTTAGGAAAGTTGAATTAGTGGTGGTCAAGAGTGAAGCCACATTCTATGGTGTTGGTTGTATCATTGGTACAAGTACATCTAAAGCATGAAGAAAGGGGGAAAAAATATATCACTAAATGTTTATGTGATTAAAAGTTCAGAATCAAGTATATCAATTCTAGTTTGACTCACTCCAAAGAAACACATAAGATGTTTGATAATGTGGAAGCATAGAAATTTAATATAAAGGAGCTCCAAATGAAGGAAACATGATGGTTTGACCAATTTGGTGCCACACACAAATGCACAGCAAAGCAATATTATCATAAAGTGGAACTTGATATGAAAAAGCATAGAAATGTAATATAAAGGAGCTCCAAATGAAGGTAGCATGATGGTTCGACCAATTTGGTGCCACACACAACTGCATAGTGAAGAAATATTATCATTAAGTGGAACCCAATATGCAAAATCATGGACAATGCATGTGAACTATTTAACAAAATGCTTGGATTTAGCGGACCCATGGAGAAGTTTTGTAGACTAGACTGTTACACATATTGTCCATATTTGGGTACAACATTTTTTCTCATGTAATCACTTCACATATCCATGAAGGTGTCTTCAAAAGATGTCATGGAACAGCCAAATCCCAATGTGATGGAGTCAACAAACACATGCACTTCTCCCCTTCATACTGAGCTCGCAAACTAATGCTTTTAGTTGCATTGGCACCTACCAGATATGTGAACAATCAAAATGTATTGAGACATACTTCTACATATTCCATGATAATTTCAACCTCCATAGTTGTAGATGAATTTTTTTATCTGAGTTTGAATGAAAGGAATATGAGCTTTCATCGATGTTATTGATCTCTCGGTCTTGGAGACAAATAAGGATGCTTCTGACATGGTGTATGAAGGAATGGGTTTTCTTTGAAGTCATAAAAGAGCCTGATTAGTAATAAAAATTTGTAATAGTTTGTTGGAAGCATCCATGCACAAGTTCCCATTGCCAAACCATATGCCACATGTCAACATATTTTAGGAGTCTTGTGTTCGCAATGTTCTAAATAATGTTTATAATATTTTAAAGGTAAGTGCAAAAAGAGGAGGAAAAGAAAGTCATTCCCAAGAATCAATTATCCAATCTAAATGGAAACTGACAACAACAAAAGATAAAAATGAGAGAGAAAGAGGGTAAGGGGTTCCAATTTTTATAAGTTGTAATTACATTTCTAGTTTTGTTCCTCAAGTTCATGGCATGGTGAGGAATTGTATGTCTTTACTTTGGTTGTGTAGTGTTCTTGTGAAATATGTAATGGTTATTTTCCCCCTATCCAAGAAAGTGAGGGTAGCCTTCGATTTTAGGTTAAAAGTGTTTCTTAATCTCATTCTTTGCATATCTAATCAGGGAGTTGTACCTTGTAAAATTAAAAGGGTGCTTGCACTATCCAATGGCAAAGTGACCCAACTATTGGTAGATTTTGGTGTCTTCATTATTGGGCAAATAAGGGTTATTCTGGAAGTTATTTGTGAAAACAAATCTATTTACCAACATAATCTTAATAAGATTAAAGAAGAAAAATACCTTGCATCGCACTATAAGAAGAAATTGGCTGACAGAATCCATGAGATATACTTGGCTTTTCACATTGGATGCATAGTTTTCCACCTTGAAAACCAAATGTCCCATTTAACTAAAAATTGTAAATCCTTCACTACTAAATAAGAGGGATTTCTTCCAAACTATGAAGTGGGTGGAGGAGTTTGAGCAGAATCTTTGATTGATGTAAGAATTTGGTATAGCTCTGATACCATGTAAGAATTTTCCTAAGGCAATAATTCAACACCAAGATCAAGAAGCTCAGTAGATAGCACAAGAGAGACAAATGATGACCAAATGAGAATGGATATCAAATGATTGGATATCAAATAATTGGATATTAGAGAATTGGATAATTGGATAATTGGATTAATACATCATAGAGGGTGCTTGAATATAAGGGCAATTGATATGTCTAGAAGTCATGCAAGAGATAAGGATTACAACCCAGCACATGTCCACCAAAGGTGGATTATCCTCAATTGAGCACAGGAGTTTGTGTGATGATGTGAGGATAAGTTTAATAGGTGTATCTCATAAAGAGATGTTGTAGACACCATGTGCTCTAATAAGTTGCTAACTCTTGTGTTGCCACCAAGACAACTCATATGACTATGCATATTCCTAAGTAAACTTAAGTAAAGTGTAATAATAATTAATTAATTACACTAACACCCCACCTTAAGTGTAACTAAGGGAAATGTACTCAAGCTCACAAAAGATAGAAAATAATGCAAGATGGGTCTCAGCTACTAGGGCATGTTAGGTACCCATGTACAAATGCAATGCTCTACATATAATGATATGCAATGCAATGTAATACAATCTCTCTGAAATTGGAGAAAGAGGGAAAACCTCATGAGAAAAACATCCTCCAAAAAGAGAGATGAAGAAATACAAGATGCATCCAAGGATGGAGTAATCAAGAACCCCCTAGTATGACATACATCATGCATGTACAAGCATATATCCCCATAAGAATAAATACATGATGGTATCCCCCCATATTGAATAATCTCCTATAGGCATGTCATGAAGACAAAAAAGTATCCAATGCCTACAAATGAAATTTCTCCCTTTAGGAAGAAGATACGCGAAGTATAGATGCAAGTATACTTCCCATTGTGGATAGGAATATGGATGAGGAATCCATATGTAGTATGCTATGGATGTTGCCTCTAAAGTCTGCTCATATGTTGACAAGTCCTTGATGAATGTAGATGCCACAAGCCAATCTGGTGGGTGCCCAAAAGAAGGTGGCCAAAAAGGTGACATGTCCATATATGAAAGTGAATCAAACTCCAAAGTCAAGGAATCATCCTTATAGGAAGATATGGGAAAAGAAGCAATTTAGCCTCTCCTCAATGATGAGTGCACACCCATGAAAGAAGCTCCTTGATCATTGAAGAAGTTGCACCATGAAAACTAAATGATGTTCCTCCTTATAGGAAGAAGTGGTTCCATACGTGTAGTAGAGAATTCTCCCCAACTAGTAGGAAGAATCCTCAAAAGATATGATATCTGAGGGAAATGGAATATAATCTCCAAAGACTGATATGTCTCCTTTGAAGTAAAGAGTCCTCCTCTAACTGATGAAAAGAAGTGTCCATAATCATGGCAGTCTCAAAAGAAAGATCAAGTGGTTGAGGGTCAAAGTGTTCCCTCGCAACAAGTGAAGAAGAATTCTCCTCAACAAAGAGAAGATGGATGTCATCAATAATGTCTCCCACATCTTCAGTGTAAGACTCCACAAACAATACTACAAGGTCTAGAAGGAAATCATCCCATGAAGCTGAAATAGGAAGACATGGTGTTTCTTGTTGCACTAAATCAAGAGCATCTATAGCTAGAACTAGATCATTAGAAGCAATAGAAGCATTAAGAGGTATGATCTCAACTAGAGTTGTAGGTACCACAACTGGAGTGACTGTAGGTAGAATTTCCTATGGTAATGGAGGAACTCGTGGATCTCCATATGCCTCCCAAAGACACATCCAAATTTCATGGGGACTACTTGCCTTACTAAGAGGAGCAAAAGATTCCTTACTCATACTATTATACATAAAGCAAAGAAGAAGAAAAAGATGTCCCCAATTAGTATTATGTGGAAATATCTTTGAATATAGATAAGGAAACACTTCCTCATGTTCTCTTAGATGATCAATCATCAAAGCACTCCATTTCTGACAATTCCTTTTTGTCAATTTGAATCTTAACCCAAAGTGACATTTTTGACATAACTCCATGAGATCAAATAATGTATGCACCCCTAAATTCATTACATGAAACTTTATATTTAGTGTGATTACAATGGCCACTTGCCAATTTAGGGCATAAGTGGACTTCTAATTTTGATCGTTGCAATAACAAATATGAAGCTATATTTGACTCAACAAGATAAGACACAAGACCTCTCAAGGATCTAATTAATTACAAGTGCTAGTAGGCCAAAATAAGACCAAAATTTAAAAGTACTATGTCTACTCAAAATTACTCCAAACTGATACCAGATCTAGAAAATAGACAAAAAATCATGCACTTTCAAAAAAATAACACCTAAATACGTGTCCATATGAGCCCAAATGAAGCCTCTGAAGTTGCAAAAATTGGGATTGGCAACTTTTAGAAAACTTTAGGAATAGAGATCACAAACAACCTGCACCAATGTGTAGATCACAAAATTCTACCCCAAAACAAAAAAAAATTGCTCAACAAAAGGATTCTATATGAGGGAGATATTGCTATTTGAAAATCACCTCTATAATTATTTTTCCTAAATCACTATTATTGTACCTCCAAAAATCAAATGACTCTAGATTTCACCTCAAATGTCCAATTTTGATGAAACAAAAGTCTATTTGGGGGTTTTTTGACCTTCTGAATGTGATATCAATATCTAATTTGCACCAACAAGCTTAAATCTTGACCTGCAAAAAAAAAATTCTCCAATGGCTATGCAATGATGCTCCTATGGCTCTAATACCATGTAAGAATTTTCCTAAGGCAATAATTGAACACCAAGATCAAGAAGCTCAATAGATAGCACAAGAGAGACAAATGATGATCAAATGAGATTGGATATTAGATAATTTTATATCAAATAATTGGATAATTGGATGAATACATCATAGAGGGTGCCTATATATAAGGGCAACCAATATGTCTAGAAGTCACACAAGAGATAAGTATTACAACTTAGCACATATCCACTAAAGGTGGATTATCCTCTATTGAGCATAGGAGTTTGTGTGATGATGAGAGGATAAGTTTACATAGGTGTACCTCATAAAGAGATGTTGTAGACACCATGTGCTCTAATAAGTTGCTAACTCCTGTGTTGTCACTAAGACAACTTATATGACTATGCATATTCCTAAGTAAACTTAAGTAAATTTTAATAATATTTAATTATTTACACTAACAGATAGAAACATGGGGTGATGAGAGGGAAGATTGAGGGTGGACTTGAGGCATACTTGGACCTCACCAGATACCCCACTCTTCCTTCTCAGAAACCTAAAAAAAGGAAAATCTTTAGATGATTTTCTCTCAACCTTGCCATTCTTACAAAGATCTTGGAAACCTAATGTTTTAGAATGAATTTTTCCCAAGTAACCATTAAAAATGTGGAGTACATGTGTGTTATGTGAGTTTACATGTAGAAATTGAGCAACAAGGCCTACAAAAGTCATCATGTCTTGCATATCTCTTGGATTTTGTTAACACTATCAACCTCATAGCATGGTACTCACACTAAAATATCTATCCAAACCTTGTGTGGATAGCAAAGCCAAATGGGACCTACGAAAATGGAATGAAAATAACCTAGGAAGAGAAAAAAGCATGTAAGTACTCCCTCCTTCAAGCTTCCTCTCAAGATTGAGATTCAAAGTGGAGATGTAATGAAGTAAATAACAAGGGTAGATGCTACAAAGTTCACACACTATACTAGAAAAATAGAAATGGTGGATCAAATTGTTGACCTCCACCATATCCACCTTCTGCCACTTGCAATATAAGCTACTATGCAACCCCATTCCCATTTCCCTATATTTTTTGAATTGGTTTTTTTTTTTTCTTTTAGCTTACTTCACTAAAATTTTCAAATAAAAAACTAGGCATATTTTCTAGACAAAAATTTGGCCATCATTTTAATTTAGTATTCTCTTTTCTCTAAATCTAGGTGTATGCACCAGTTGCTGGATTTTGAGTTGTGTATCTAGGTTTATTTCTATAATGGTATTTGGAAAAATAAAATCTTGAGATAATGTATGTATATTTGATACCATGAGCATTCATCATATTTTTTCTCTTGGATTACCAAACTTTTTAATTGATCTTGTATATATGTTTTGCAAGCTTCAGTCACAAATGCTCCATGTCTCTTTATAGAAAGTAGCAAGAGAGAGAAAATAGAAATAGGTGGCACAATGTCTTCATCAATGTATGGCATACATACAATGTAGAAGAATGCTTGCTATAAAAGAAAAATTAAGGACACGGCTAGCAAAGTGGTGCAGACCATTATTGAAGATTAATGCCAAGATTGATGTTGCAATCATGCAAAAGTTGTCATATAGAACTCTAGATTAGGAAATAGTTTTAATTAGTTATTTTCTAAATAAATATACCAGAAGCGGTATTGAATGTAATAAGTTCTAGAAAATTAGTGTAATCTAAAAGAAAAGTTATTTGTTTGATTCTACTCTAAAATAGAGCATACTCTATTTCTTCATACATATTGTATTTGAGAAGGCTTGTTTATTTGTTTGTTTATCTTCTTTGCTATTATAAATCTGATTGTGTAGGTGTTTAGATTCTACATTTGGTATCTAAACTGAAGGTGTTTGGAAGATAGTAGAATGGCAAACAATTTATATATCGTAGAGTTTGATGGAGTTGATTACTAATATTGATCAATCAAGATGAAGACTTTTTTGATTGGGAAAGATTATTGGGTGATCATTGAATCTGGATATGTAGAGCCTACAGATTGGGATACTCTCCAACCTAATGATAGGAGATTGAAGAAAAAAACTAAGAAGAAGAAGAATGCAATGGTGTTGTTTCACATTCAGATGGCTCTTGAGAAGAGCTTGTTTCCCAAAAAAATTTATGCACAAATAGAAAAAGAGTCCTGGAAGACTATAAAAGTTGCTTACAAGAACTTGAAGATAAAGGAAACAAAGAATGTAGGAGATTTTTGTGTGAGAGTAAAAGATGTGATTCATAAAATGGCCACTTTGGGTGAACCTATGATTCAAGAGCATGTGATACAAAATGTATTAAGATCTCTAACCTCAAGATGGAATATTGTAGCAATTGCTATGGAAGAAAACAAAAATTTAGCTATCATAGAGTATGATGAGTTGGTTGGATCTCTCATATCACATGGGGATAGCATAAGGGACACTTCTACCAACATTAATGAGAAGGCTTTTTCTTCCCAATTGCAAATTTCAAAGAATGATGGTGCTAGCAGGAGCAATAACAACAAAAAAGGCTTGGGAAGGGGTCAAAATTAGAATGAGGAAGAGGAATTTCTCAAGGAGGAAGAGGCAAAGGCAGATTTGATAAAAGGAACATCCAATTATGTCACTGCAATAAGTATGGACTCTTTGAGAGAGATTGTAGACTAAAATCAGGTAACAATAATACAAATTATGCTCAACAAGATGAGGATTCTTCCCCAGGTACTTTATTTTTGTGGAATGGTAAAGTGAGAGTAATGTGAATGATATTTGGTATTTGGATTATGGATGCTCTAACCATATGTCTGGTAATAAGGAAATATTTTCAAAGCTTGACGATGGTTATAGATCCAACATTACTCTTAGTAATAACAATACAATGGATGTTGTAGCCAAAGGAGCCATGGTTGTTTATACAAAGGAAGGTAAGAAAAGTATTTAAGATATATATTATACTCCAAAATTGAAGCATAATTTATTAAGTGTTGGGAAGCTATGTGAGAAGAATTATAGAGTGGTATTTGAGAATATGAAATGTACTATCTATGATAAGAATTGGGACAATAAAGTGATTACAATAGTTCCTATGACAAAGAATAGGATGTTTCCTTTGAAGTTTGGTGACAATTTGACAATCGGCTTGTCAATATGGTGTATGAGGATAAAATTTGGTTGTGGCATCTCATGTATGGCCATTTGAATTTTAATAGTTTGAAGAGTCTAACATCAAATGCATTGGTTCTTGGATTGCCTAAGGTTAAAGAGCATAAATAGATTTGTGAAGTATGTGCAAAAGGGAAGCATGCAAGGGAATCATTTCCAAAAGGCAATGCATGGAGGGCCCAACACCCAGTACACTTATTCATTTAGATATCTATGGTCCTATGCGAACACAAAGCTTGCATAAGTCATCATATTTCATTACTATTATTGGTGATTACTCATGCATGTGTTGTATGTATTTTTTGAAGACTAAAGATGAAGCCTTTGATACATTCAAGAGGTTTAAAGCTCATGTAGAGAATGAGAAAGGGAACACAATCAGATGTTTGAGAATAGATCATGGAGATGACTTTTTCTTAAAATATTTTTAGAATTTTTGTGAGATGAATGGGATCAAAAAGAAACTCACAGCTACACACACACCCTAACAAAATGGAATGGTTGAAAGAAAGAATCGTATTGTATCAAGGAGCATGTTACAATCCAAGGGTTTGAACAATTCTTATTGGGCCGATTTAGTTGTTGCAATCATATATATTCTCAACAGGAGCCCTACAAGTGCCCTAAACAAGATGACTCCATATGAAGCATGGTATGAGAAAAAGCCTAATGTAAATCATTTTAAAGTTTTTGGTTGTTTGGCTTATGTTTGTATTCCTATTCAAAATAGGCAAAAGCTAGATGCTAAAAGTGAATCATACATTTTTGTGGGTTATAGTGAGGAAAGCAAGGCTTATAGATTATTAAATCCTATTACTAATAAGATTATTGTTTGAAGAGATTTGATTTTTTATGGAGGGGGAGTTTATGGTCATCGAAAAGGCCATGTTGAAAAGCCAAAATCAGTTTTGGATTATGATAGTATTGTTGATAATGATAATGTGTAGCCAGCTAATGGATCTATTTCAAGATCACCAAGCCCACCAGGTAGCCCCTCACCAATTTCAAGAGCAAGTCCATCCTAAAGTTCTCTAAGAAAGGTAACAAGATTGAGTGATATCTATAAGAGGTTTCAAAATCAAATGCATGAAGAAGATCCAATAAGTGAGACAGTAAATTTTACATTACTTGTAAAAGCTGATTTTGAGCCATCA
The DNA here is from genome assembly GCA_028749045.1 of Cupressus sempervirens. Taxonomy (NCBI): domain Eukaryota; kingdom Viridiplantae; phylum Streptophyta; class Pinopsida; order Cupressales; family Cupressaceae; genus Cupressus; species Cupressus sempervirens. The sequence goes on along the minus strand of CM053787.1, from coordinate 344,822,760 downwards.
TGTTTTGAAGATGTTTGTGCTAATGAGGTTTGGATGCAAACAATGAATGAAGTGATGTATTCCATTCATAGATTGACACAAAATGGGTCTATAAGACCAAGTATAACAGTGAAGGGAGTGTTGAAAGATACAAGGCAAGATTGGTTACTAAAGGTTTCACTCAAAGGTATGGCATTGATTATGAAGAAACTTTTGCACTAGTAACAAGACAAGAAACTATTATGATGTTAATCTCTCTTGCAACTCAAAATAAATGGAGTATTCATCACATGGATGTGAAAAATGCCTTCTTGAATGGGTACTTAGAAGAAGAGGTATATGTGGGACAACCACAAGGTTTTGAGATTCAAGGTAAAGATCATGTCTAGAAGTTGAAGAAGGGTTTGTATGGCCTCAAGCAAGCACCACATACATGGTATGCAAGAATTGATGGATATTTTCAGCAGAATGGCTTCCAAAGAAGTACGAGTGAACCTACCCTTTACTACAAATGAGAAGGTAATGATATTCTCATTGTGAGTTTGTATGTTGATGATTTGTTATATATGGGTAGTAGTTGAAAGATGAAAGATGAATTAAAAGTTTCTATGATGAATGAATTTGAGATGAAAGATTTAGGTCTCATGAATTATTTTCTTGGCATGGAGGTTTGTCAAGGTAAAGATGAAAATTTTATTTGTCAATAAAAGTATGCAGAGGATATGTTGAAGAAGTTTGATATGGCTAGTTGTAAACCTCTTTCCACTCTAATTGCTCATGGAGTTGCACTATTTAGGGATGATGGTGCTAAAATTCTTGATGAGACATCATATAAAAGCATAGTTGGGAGTTTGATGTTCCTAATACACATAAGGCTTGATATTGCTTATTTAGTTTCATTGGTTTCAAGGTATATGACAAATCCTTCAAAGGAACATATGAAGGTATCCAAGAGAATTTTGAGGTATGTGAAAAGCACAGTAGATTTTGAGATTCGCTATTCTTCTAATAAGTTTGAGCTTCTTGGCTTTAGTGATTTAGATTGGAGAGGTAGTTTGGATGACTGAAAATCTACATCTTGTAATTGATTTTCTTTGGATTCTAGTTTAATCACATGGAGTTCAAAGAAGAAAAGTATGGTTTCTCTCTCTTCTATAGAAGCAGAGTGTGGTGAAGTTACTTTAGATGGCACACAAGCTTTATGGCTTAGAAAGCTTCTTAAGAAAATTGGTGAGATATCTTGGTAAACAGATTGTTCTTTTATTCAACTCTTTGAATGCCCAATATTTGTGAACAATAAATGGATGTAACAATTGGGAAATCATAACTGAATGATTGACTTCCCTCTGAATTCATAGGTATAGCTCCCTTGAGTTTTCAATTTGCAATGAATTTTGTTTGTTCCTAATTATAAATGGAGTTTGATCTTGACCAAAGAACAAAAGAGGTAAACCAAGTTAGGCCTAAATAGGAACTAACTCATGCAAAAATTTAGGTGTTAATGCTAATCAAATCTATGAACTTACACATCTTATGAACCCATAGGATTTGATGATACGGTAATGAATTCTATCTATGAATTAGCTATTTAACAAAATGTTTCTAATTCTAATATACAAGGGACTAACTTGAAGAATAATGCACAGTAAAACCTCTTTTAACCTTTAAAAACACTATTTTTATCCTTAGTTCATTGTATTGAACAGGTAAACAAAGCTCTATTTATTCCTTAACTCAATTCAATTGAAAGAGATATCTTAAACTATCACAAATAATGGAATAGAAAATAATTGATATAAAAAACATTCAACTTGTCTCTACAACATGAAGTATTTCACACCAAAAATTAGCTAAACTTTTCATTAATCTTTCAATTAGATACATATAGAATTCTAAGATGATCGTTACAAAAAGGAACTTAACCAGTTCATCTCTTCAAAAATGAAAAATGGCAAGGAGCTAGTTATCAGTTACAATTTCTCATCAAAATACAAAATGGTGAGAAAGAAGTCACTTCACCTTCTTTCCCTTTTTTGACTTCTCCTTATAGGCTTTGGTAGCGACAATGATCAGAATAAGATCTTCATGTTGGTGAACATGAACATTGTTGTATCTCAAGAGCCACTTGGAGTGCTCTCAGGCCAAATCTTTGATAGCATTCAACTATTCTTGTATTTCCTCCATTGCCACATGTACACACCCACTAAACCATTGGAGATCCAACACTCTATTCTGATGATTAGAAGATTTCTCTGTTGGATTATCCAAATAACTAGAGAAATTATTTTGCATGAAAGAAACTCCTACTATTCCTTTCCCTTGTCAACTAGTTTGGGATTCTATGTGGAGGCCTTTTAGTAATTTGTATTTTCTTCCCTACTCCTCTTTAAATTTTCCCTTTGTTTCTTTTACTCCTTTTGCCACTGAAATCATTTTAGCTTTGAATTACATACAATATAGCCATTTGAATAAGGGCTCATCCCACTTTGGTAGAATCTTTCCCTCCACTACCTCCTTAGCCTTCATTTGGATGACCATTTTCAATAGGGTGATACAATCATCACTCTTAGCCTTTTCTGTTGACAGGGTAGCCCGATGAGTTGAGATGTCATCTTTCTCCATTTTGAGCCTAAGCATTGCATTATCGAGTCACTCTATGACTACAAGTCCTTCAAACTTGAATTTTCCACTCCACTACCTACCAATTTTCCTAAAGTGCTTATCTTCTTGTAGCTAAGAGATGATAGCTTGAATGTCTGTGGTTGTAGGGTTTTTGGTGGGTGACATTCCTGAAATACTTGCTAGTAGGGTAATTAGTTTCCTAATGAAGTAGTTAAGTTCATGGATCTCTACCTTCATTCTAATTTTGGCCAGTTTGATACCTTCAATTTCTCCCTCTATCACTTCATTTTTTTATTTCCATAGGCCCACTTTGGTGTTGTTTCTAACTTCTCTGAGGTCTAGAGATTGTAATGTGAAGTTATCCATAGTTATGTCTTCAATTCTCCCCTCCTTGGTGGGCTTAGCAATCTCCATAGTTAAGTGTCATGTATCAGGCTCTTGACTAAGAATTGATAGATTCTTCTTCTTCTTAACTTTACTTAATGTCAATCTAGAATGGATAGGTAGAGATAAAGTTTCTTTGTTTGGGACTCCCTCTTCTTTCCTTTTCCTCTTTTTGTCTCAGGTATTCTCAAGCCATGACTCAGGGCCAATTTCCTTAGACACAGTCCCTAGTGTATCTACACTGAACATTTCCTCCTAAGAAGAGTCAACATCTTTGAAGCTAAAGAGAAAGGATTCTTTGGAGCTAGGGGAATGAGTTTTGGAGCTTTAGATACTTTCTCTACTTCATATGCTTTCTCTACTACTTCATCTAACTTTTTAGATTCACTTTCACTATTGTCTCCATCTCCAAGGTCGACCACTTGTATTTGGGAGCTACTTGGTAGGATTAATGTGGCACTTATGGATGGAATTGGACTATTTTGGGGAGAGAGAGCTACCATGATTGTGTTGTCTTTCAATTCTTCCACCTTCTTCTTCTCAAATCTGTCTCTATTCCGATGAGTGGCACTGAACCATCTTGACATCAAGAGGTATGTTCTTGTCAAGAGATTGATCACCTCCTCTAGTTGGTTGAGTAGGTCCTTGAGTGAGAAGTAGGATTTTTCTTGAAGCACCACTTTGAGAAGATGAAGGTGCTACCACATTTGGGGAGGACTGGGTGGGCATTCCTTTTCTCCTGCTTCACCGTGTTGTGGTCCACTTAACCCACTTTCTAGTTCTCTTGTAGATTCTAGTCATCATCATATCTAGATCCTCCATAGCATCTTCAAAATGTTCTAAAATTATGGGAGTGTTCCTCAACTTGGTCAAATAATTATTGCTATACATATTTTGACTATTGTCTTCAACTCTATCTACATCAATGTTTACCTTATAAATCTTCACTTGGTCAACTGTCAACCTCACAAAGGCTCAATCATGGCTCTTGAACTCATCCTTGCAATCAACCTAATAATCCTCAATAGTAGTGATGTGTTTTATCATGCTCTCAATCTACAGGACATCTCTAGAATACCCATTTAGGTTGAACATAGGCCTCAGGACTTCATACATGTCCAGCTTATATTTGCTTTCGAACACCTTTATCATGTTCTTGGCATCAAATTGTGTGTTGTAGCCAAAGGCTCCAACTTTCATGGGGAATTTTTATCCTTTCTTCTTCAGGCTTCTGCTCAGTATGTTCACTTGCAAAGCTTGTCGTATAATCTCGATCAACATGATCATGTCACTTGGATACCTTGGTATTCAAGGGAAATCCATCAAATGTTGCAAAACACAAATAATAAAATGATGAGAACTGAATAAAGTAATATCCAAAATTACTGATGGTGGTCATGGATTTTGGGTTGAATCTCCTTTCCAGGCATCCCTATACTTTCCTGAAAATCCTCATGGTAAATGCATCATTCAACTTAACATAATCTGCATAACTATTTTCTAATTGGAGGCATGGATAAACTCATATGACTTAACATCGTTAGGAAAATTCTCTAATCTTGGAAGATCGGGCCATAATTGCAATGAGGCCAACATGTAAATCTATAAGACATGTAGAACGTATTGTAAAACTTGGCTATCTGAAGAGTATTGGATAGAATTTTTCTTACCTCTTGCACCCAATCAATGTACTAGGTATCTAAGCATATGACTTGAACTAGAAAAAAATATTGCTCAACAAAATTTAAGGCTTCTACCTCACCTTTCAACCTATGTAGGAGAACCAAAATATCAATGATTTCTAGCTTAAGGTTGGTTTTGAACAAATTTTTGGGAACTTTTATCTTATCACTTCATGGCTTCTAGAACCATGTCCTCATGATTTCCCTCCTCCAAATCATCTTCTTTGTTGAGAATTCTAAGATGGCTCCACCAGAGCTTAAGTTGGAGAATTCCTCTTGTTCTGGGATACAAAGGTAGTTCATCACTATTTGCCTATTGATTAAGATTAATATAGTATCATCAAGTAGAACAATTTTCCTAGTTCCTAGGTTGTAGTGATGAATGCATTCATAAACCAGCTCCAAGGCTTGGACTACAACTGGAAAACCAGCGGCCTCAACTAAACCACATCCTTAGAGTTTCTTAGTAATGGGGTGAATTCATTCAGATTTCACACTCCTTTGAAAATCTTCCATGTCATAGAAGCAGAGGGATGTGTCTATGATATTCTACAATTGGGACTTGATCCCAATCAAACCATTGAAACTCACGAATTTGGTTTCCATGAGTTTGTGAATAAGATTTTGAATTGAGAGATTGAGTGAGACAAAAAATGCAACACTCATAGACTTTTCAAAAGCTATTCGTATTGATAGAATGATAAATCAAAGAACATATGTAACTCATTTAATTTCTAGTGCATCTTTATATGAGAGCCTCGATTCATTTTTTATTCTTCAGTATTTGCACCAAACGGATGAAAATTAAGGAAATACCCATTGGGTAGTAAATGCAAAAGCTAAATAGAAATTTAGTGGTCTTGTTGAGCTCAACGGTAACTTTTTGTAAGCCCATTACTTACTTTTATGTTTTCCTTTAAGTTTTAGAACGTTACCATTGGGGTACCCTATTAAGGAAAATCCGCCAAGTGAGATTTTGATTATGTCTTCTTTCCATAATGGTTCAATCTTTTCTAATATCATTCTGACATACTCTAAATCTAATACAGGGGCTAAACTCAACCGTTAGCTTGTTCTTGAATAATCATAAATCTACCTTGGTGGGTTGGAAACCCATTGAGGAGAAGACAATTTTTTTTTTTTTGTCAATGCTTCCTTCTAGGTCAAATATTTGACAATTTTATTTTTGGTAGTTGGGAACCCTTAGTTAAGGTGTGAGGACCTATTTGAGAACCATTTGGTATCTTGTTTTTCACTTCAAACTATTTTTCAAAAAACTATCTTCATGGGTTGGAAACTTGTCGAGGAGAAGACAATTTTTGAATTTTTGCAAATGCCCATTTTGTCAAGGGGTAATATGCCGTGAGAAAATAGAGCACATATCTAATCTATAATGGGTAAATTTTATCTCTATCAGACTAGGTACTAACTTACCCAACCAATCACAAGGTAAAACAAACACCCACCCAACTATAGAGAAAGAGAAGGTGAAATGGGAAAATTTGATAAAGATCACCTAGCCATTAGGGACCTAGACCCAAACAAAAATGAGGACTAGACTCACTTCATCCATTATACAAAGCTAGCTTTTGCCGATGAATTAGAAAAATAAAAGTCGGGCAACAAGATATAGTTTCAACCTACTGTGATTTTTTGTGATAATATAAGTGCCATTAAATTGGCCAAGAATCTTGTTCATCATAGTAGGACCAAAAACTATGATCTGAAACAACACTTCATTAGAGATTTGGTTCAAAATAAAGTGGTTGAGTTGAAGTTTATCAACACAAAGGAGCAAATTGCAAATATCTTCACAAAGGTTGTTGCAAAAGATCAATTTTTGACACTTAGAGATCAAATTGTTGGACCTCTCACCATCAAGGGGGAGTATGAAGATTAATGCCAAGATTGATGCTTCTTGGAAATGGCAAACTCTAGTTCTAGTGCTGATTTTCTTGTTCATGAAAATTAACATTAAAATTTCATGAGAGATTATTATATTGCATGGTTATCGGCAGTTTTTTTAAGTTTATTAGTAGTCATATAAATTCCTAAATTTGATGCTTAATAATGCATGCAATCATGCTGAAGCTGACATATAGAACTCTTGATTAGGAAGTAGTTTTAATTAGTTCTTTTCTAAATAAATACATCAACAGAGGTATTGAATGTAATAAGTTTTGGAAAATCAATGTAATCTGAAATAAAAGTAATTTTTTTTATTCTTCTCTAAAACAAAGTGCACTATGTTTCTTCATACAGATTGTATTTGAGAAGGCTTCTTAATTTGTATATTTATCTTCTTTGTTTTTATAAATCTAATTGTTACTATTATATTAGTTTTTTAAATTCTTCTAAACATGGTTATTATTTCTTATTTTCCTAATCCGCTCTAATTTGTAATTAAATGAACCACTTAACTTAGTTGCAAATATTTTTTTTCCACCATAACTCTCCAAGATTAGTCTATAGATTTATGATGTATGCAGTTTTAGAATCAACAAATTATGTTGTGATTGTCATGGTATTTCTTTTCTTCAAACAATATGGCTTGAAAATCTAAAATAAGGATATGCTTTTCTTCTTTATAATATTTGGCACTTAAGATTTTACTTAAAAATCCAAAAAATCTTTTGTAATTTATTGCTTTGCTTTGGGAAGATATTTTAATTATAAAATATATATTTCAATTATTTTTTAGTGATAATATATTTACTATTGTAAATAATGAAAAGAGCCCACCTTGTACCGCCTTATGAACTTATGATTTGATAATGGCTATTATATGTTTTTGTAGTATTAGATAGTAGCCAAAAAGACGAGGGGTTGACCCCAAAGTACAAAAAGGTTGAATAATCAACCAGAGGTTAGGCTGATTATATATCGCCAATACTCATAAAAATTTATAAAATATCTTAGCATTGGTTTCAAACGTAGAATGTCAAAAAATGCTATATACAATTTTTATGACTTTACACTGCAGTCCAAATATTGTCAGCTGCACGGTTATGTTGGAGGGACATATTAATATTAAACTAGTGGAAATCTATCTGAGACATGAAGTTTTAAAATAAGAGAAATGCATTATTTATAGAAAAATAATAAAAATAATAATATATGACATTATTTATTATTTTTAATAGAAAATTAACAACTAATATAGTGGGAATCATGTTTTATTAATATTAAATCTCAACTCTTCTTTTAAATTAATTTATCAAATATTGGCTTGATTAATAATTCTTTATTTCTATACAAGCCTACTATATGTATATATATGTTAAACTTTTTCCCAAGTATGGATATCATTAACAATCTTATAACTTGCATAAAAAATTAAACTAATTAGGTTGAATAGTAAACATAGCCATAATAAAAAAATGCAACACATAATACCATTATTTATTAAGTAGGGAAACTCTGGCCAAGGGAAAACCTCGGTGGGGATGGTACCCACAAAATGAAACACTAATCAAAAGTATCTTGTTAAAGATTTGACCCTATTAGGAGTTTATTACATTTTTATAGTATCTTAGTCCTTGATAGAGGACTAGACCTTGTTATAAGCATCAACCCTATTAGGAGTTGCTACTGCAATTTAAAAACGTAAGCAAGAAGAGCCCACTACACAAACATGCAATATACAATGATATTTTATATGCAAAAGTAATATATACAAAAACCACTTTATCAATACTGATGTCTTCAATATCTATTAGGGTCTTTATAGCTCTCTACACAATCTTCACATATATTGCCTCTTCCTACTTTGATCACAAAATTTGCATCAAAAAATGATAGCATAATAAACACACACTTGCATGCTTACTTTGCATTTTGAAAATTGTCCTTTGTATCATAATATTGTGTTCTATCAATCGCTATGCTTTCATGCATGTCCCAACATACAAAATTGTACTTTTCCCACTTAGGTTTGACATCTAGGATGTCGTCCCTAGCTATTCAAGTAATTATTTTGGTAAAAAAAAGAATTCCTTATCTTAAAATATCCAATTTCTTAACTCTATCATGTTTTGTCTATTTAGTACTATAGCTAGTAAAACCATAATAACAATGTCTATACTTATCCAAATTACTCATGCGCTTACATACATGTAGTCTAATGTCTAGTCTATCCTCTACTAATTGTGCACATGCTAATAATGTCTGTGTGAAGCTCCCCAATCAAAATAGTATTTATGTTGTTAGATAAACTCCATGATAAGTCCTTCAACCAATACTTCATCTCCATAATCTTCTAACATAATACTAAGTATATGTTTCCATAAATGACAACCTCATACCATCTAGCTGAGGCAAATTTCCAAAAATCTCCACCTTTGGCATTGATGGCAACAGAGGGGAAAATTGGAAAAGTCCAAAAAATGAAAATCTCAAATTTTGTGAATCTTCACAAAGTCATTACAAAATTTCAAAATGTGTACCATTTTCTATCTATGCTATCTTTACACCCTTATATCTCCTAATTAAAATATTCATATTACTCTCCCTTTGACTATACTCTATCTTATATCTCCCTTTGCATTTACAATTTTCCATACTATACTCCCCCTTTAACATCAATTATAAATGTGAGTCAAAAACCATATACAAATAAAAAATTTGGATCTACCTTCTTATCTTAATGCTAGCTAGTTTGATAGGCATGTGATGTGATCAAAAAATTGTATCTTCAAATTCTTTAATTCTTTTTCCCATGTGTCTTTGACTATTTATGATGTACTAATAAGTGTGCATAGTCCGTATGATGCAACTTCAACTATATTCAAATATGAATACACAAAATTCTCATAAGATCCCTTGGCCTTAAGGAATTCATCTAATTTCTTCTGAGTATGACTAATCTTCAAAGTGATATTCTCTCCCAGTAATGAGAACCTCTTGACTATCCTTTCTCTTTTTATCTCTATTAAGCTAATTTCATCACAAACCTTTATAATTTTCTCTCTAGATCTTCAATCTACACAATTGATGATTGTAATTCATTGACAATACCTTGTAACTCTACTTATTTCACTTTCATCTCTTTAGTAATATCATTAATGAATTTGTATGATAGAGCACATTGTCCATAGCCTTCCTTGTAGTCAAACATCTTTTTAGATATTTAAAGAAAGAGTCAAGAGTTTGTAGATCATTTATGATATTCTTGCATACAATTTCAAACAATTGTGCATCATGCTTCACATGTACCTTTGTAGATGCAATTTTCTCAAGTGTACTAAATTGACTGCCAAATATCCTGATCACTTCCTATGTCATCTTCTTTGGATCTGATTCTATGACCTTTAATTGAATGATGTCAAACTTACTTGTCACTTTGTCAAGGACTTATTGTCTCATCTTTATGTTTTTAGCCTTCTCCACTATTATGTTGGTTGCTAGCACTATGATTGGACTGAATATGTCTATCTCTAGGACACCAATGGGGGTTAATGATGCACTTCTTGTCATGTTTTCCAAGAATAGCTCCATTGGAGTCTCTGGGATGCTTGTGCTTATAATTTTAGAGCCAGTTGTCCTTGTTGGTGTGACCATCTAAATTTGCATACTTTGACTATCTTCTCTTTCTTTTTTAGTTTCCTCTATCACTAATTTTTAAGATTCCTTTTCTTTTCCTTTGTCCTCTACCTCTTGTTACATAGGAGCTCCTTCTTTCTTATTTTCAACATGTCTTAATTGTGGCTTGAAGTGAGAAGTTTCTTGAGTAATGACCGTCGATTTGTTTTGTAACCTTTCATCAACTTTCTTAAGTTCATTTACTAAAGTATCCAAATCTTCATCCTTCTTCACTACTTCTTCTTTCTTCTTTTTAATTTCTTCATCTTCCTTCTCATTTTCTTCCTCATCATTCTTTTCTTCTCCTTCCTCATTAAAACTAGTTTATTGTACCGAATTGTCAACCTTTGTGTCATAATCCTTAAAAGATCTTCTAATAAATCAACAATTATTATGGTACTATCAACATTCATTATATCATTTTTTATTATAATATGAGGTGCTTATGATGCTTTACTACCTTCTTCCTCTTTCGTCTCTATGTCCTTTTTTTTTGCTCAAGTTTTAGGAACTTCTTCTACTATTACAACTATTGTGGTATGAGTAGGGACTACTCCCCTTATCATTGTGGTTTCTTATCCTTTGCTATGTTCAATGGGAGACATTATTTTGTCTTCTAAATCCTTTTTCACTTTAGTGTCCTTAAGCTCTGTCATGACTTTAACTAGAGCTTGTTCTATCTCTTTGTTCACTTCTTCATAATTGTCATGCATTATCTAAATACTTCTTTTCTTTCTCCTTAGCAATGACTCAATACTTTTCATTATTCTTTGAAGGTGCTCTTTAGTTTTTACTTCACAAATATTTTTTAATCAATCTTTCTCTTATTTCCTTGTCTTCTTCTACTACTCTCTTCTACTTTTTTATTAGTCTATCATAAAGATCCTTAGGTATCTATCCTTGAATTTCTGATAACTTCTTATTAGACAAGATCACATGTCTAAAAACTACATTTTCTAATTGAAATTTCTCAAATTTATTATACAAATTGTAATACTTGTTCAACTATATAAAGTTTCCATCATCAATAATCATACAATGTAACTTCTCAATCTTGGGATTCCACTTCTTTCTACCTTTAGGTTTTTCTATCTCTTTTTCTTCTTGCCTTTTCTAAGTAGCCTCAAGTGTGACAACTTGACCTCTCATAATTTTTCTCTCATAGGTATCTATAAATTTTTTTCTTTCATAGTCTAGTAGCCATTTTCTTCACTCTTTTAGGTCTAGGTGCTTCTATTGGTTCTTGTTTCACTTCTACCAATCTTGTAGATATTTTGGTGCCTTCAGATGTAGATGATTTGACTTCTACTATACTAACATCTTCTTCTTCTCTTCTGGGATGAACTGGTGGAGGTGGAACAAAATCTGGTTGCACCAGTACAACTACTCCATATGGGGTGGAAGATTTTTTTTATGGTTCTATGGCTATGATTCCCATAGACAATGGTGTTGACTCTAGTGGTGTGGGGTCTATTCGACCAATGGTGATACAAATAAGATATTTTCTTGTCCAATCTATTTCATTCTAGATATAGTCTATTTTAGTTTCAAACAATCTTCTAGGTTCATGTTAGTATTTTTCATGTGATCTTCTTTATAATACACTCCACTTTCCTTTTATTAGACTTATCAAGCTTAGCTTGAGAATCTAGTTGCATATTCTCCTCATAAATTCTAAATCTATAGAACTCAGCATCTGATTCTGACTTAAGAATAGCTTGAACATATCCTTCACTTTCTTATTCAGTTGTCTCATAACCAAGTGGATCAACATATAGCATTCTTGGTTTAACTGCCTTAATGTAGGTAAAATTTGTATCAACCATGAAGCATATTTCTTTGTTATACTTACTTATAACTGTGAATGGAATTTTGAATCTCTTCTTTATTTTAGTCTGAAATATCTTTACAATAAGTTGTGTGTTACTCTCACTTTTTTCAATTATATGTCTTATGTGTATGTCTATGATCTTATCCTTAGTGCACTTATCAATGTTGTTCAAATTAGAAGTGGGCATCAAAGGAAATCTTCTCAATAGGTGGAAAAACATGTGAGTAATCAAAGATTGAAACCTAATTTGTCAATTCCTTACTTTCTTGATTCTCTCCAAGTTCTCTACCAACTGAATCCTCAAAATCTCACACAAATTGACTTTCATTCTTTCAACACACATCTTGTATGCAGCATGTAAAAATCAAGTTGCTCTATCATTATCTCTAGAACTAGAACATAACTTGGTTTTCGTAATCTTGCTTACAAACCTCACATCATCTTGTTTTATTTTTCTTAAAAATATGCCTCTTCTATTAAATGTTGATTTGGTGTTCTCAATTATATTTTTCTTAATATTTTTCTCATTTTTAGGAATGGATCCTTCATTGTTCAAACTATTTACTTCATGAATTAGATTGGCTAAAAGATCAACTACATTGTCTCTTATCCAAAACTTCCAATCATGGATTCTGCTAAGGATTATTTTTGTCCAATCTTCTTTTTCGAATTCATAGTAAAACATATACTTCACAACATCATTTTGAGCTAGGTGTTCATAACCATCCTTGAATGACATTTCTTGATTGTATATTTTATCAAATTCACTAGTAATGTTTCCTTTACCTACTATTTAAAATTTTATTTGTGTGTAACTACCAATATCCTCCAAACATAGCACTTCATCTAGGGTTTATGAAAAAATGGTTGTAGGATCATTTGGTAACTTGATCTTAGGTCTAGGAGTGTCCTCAAAATTGTGATTCATTGTTCCTTTCATTTTAACTATCAAAATACTCAATAATTCTTCAAAAATTATCTATGCAATATTGTAAATACCTTTAATATCATAGAATTAGGGCTTGTTGACTTCTCTTTCAAATTCTATTCAACTCACTTCAATTTTCTCTCAAATTCATCTTTTGGTTGTTGCTTAACTTCTTGCATAATCAAATGGTACACATAAATCCAATTCAATCCTTTAAATCCTTTCAAATTAACTTTTGCATTAATTATTCAAGTACACAAACTTCAAAAAGTTGTTTCCATTAACTAGAGAACTTATTTTTCTTTGTGGACTCACATATGAACTAAAAATCATATGTGCACTTAGATATAGCTTTCTTACATCAATATCTACCTCCTATTAACTGCACACACCTCAATTATTTCTCTAAGGATTCAAATAATTTTTTGATGCTAATTTCCCTTTGTGTACTATAAAATAAGTTACATAGATAGATAAGGTTGGTAAGAAAAAATTTATGACTTGTTTTCAACTACTTCACTTGACTTCTTTTCTATACAATCTTGTGAAGTTGTTGGAGTCTTAGTCTTAACAAATGTCTTATTGAGATTTTCTATATGTTCTTTCACATTTTCTTTCTGATTATTGTTGTTGTTATCATTTATTCTAACATTTTTCATATTTCATTTAAATTTTTGGGTTCTAATGTTGTTTCTCATATTAGTTGGCATTTTTACATTGTTCATTCTACAAAATCTTGTTGCATGTCCCATATTTTTGTGAGTCTAACATGATATCACATTGTTTCATGGTTTCCATATCTAGGTCCTGACTAATTGATCTATAATCTACAAGCTCTATCTCATTGTGTCCAAAGTTGTTGCACTTATAACACATGATACTATTTCTTACAACATTGGTTCCTCCAATAGGTCTAATAGTTGTAGGGTTAGTACCTTGATGCATAGTACCAAATATAGGTTTTCTATATTCACTAGCTCTATGTCCAAAAGTATAACAATTATAAAAATAACTAGAAATAGGGTTAGTATACTTACCTATAGAGTCCTTCTTTCTGTGACCACTTTCATTACATGTGTAACATCTTTCAATAAATTGTATCCTTGCTTCTTTAGGTGGTTCATCTTGTTTAGGTACATCTTCATATTGATTTGACTAAACCTTTTTTAAATCCTCTTTCTATGGTTCAAGTTGTTGGATTACAAGATCTCTTTCCTCAATGACTCCAGATCTCTTAAATGATTCTCCTCTAAATTATCTTAGACCAATCTTATCATAAGAAGGTCGCTTAGCCAAGATCTATTCATCAAAATTTTCACTACTTGGATATAACTTCTCAAGATGTTCCTTTAATTGTGAAATCTCTCTTTTCACAATCACATTGTACTTCTCAAGTTCTGTATATTGTAACTTTGATTATTCAAGTTAAAATTTCATCTTTGTAAGTTTTGATCTTAAATCTGCATTCTCATAGCTTAAATCTGATTCAATTTCTTTACCATCATCCTTCAAGCTCAATTTTGGATTTGTAATCTTTAGCTCAGGCTTCAAGATCTCATTTTCTTTCTTATTACTTGAAACTCCATTGCTATACTTATTCTAATATTTATACTCTTCCTTGGATTTGATAGATTTTATCTTTTCTTTTAACTTCTCAATGTAGTCCTTTGCATTTTCATACTTATCCTTTAGAGTATCTCTTTCTTCTGTGAGTACATCAATTTGCACAAGAGATTCATCTAGGTTCTATAATTGATTCATATCCATATATCTTATTTAAGTTTTTTAGAACTTCTCTAAGTAAATTGTGCTCTGAGACCAATTTTTAGAAATAGGAAATATTGAGAGGGGGGTGAATCAGTATTTCACAAATATTTTCCCAACAATGCATATCATTAACAATCTTATAATGTGCATAACAAATTAAACTAATTAATCTGAACACTAAACACAACCATAAATAAATACAGTTCACATAACACTATTATTTGTTAACTAGGGAAACCCTGACCAAGGGAAAATCTTGGTGGAGATGGTATGTACAAAATGATCCACTAATCAAAAGCATCTTGTGAAAGATATTAACCCTATTAGGACTCCATTACATCTGTATAGAATCTTGGTCCTTGTTAGAGGACTAAGCCTTGTTAGAAGCCTCAACCATGTTAGGAGTTGTTATTGCAATTACAAAATGTATGCAAAATGAACCCACTACCCAAAAATGCAATATACAATGATATTCTATATACAAAAGGAATAGATACAAAATCCTCTTCCTCAATGTTTATATCTTCAATGTTTGATATGGTATTTATAGCTCTCTATACAATCTTTGCATTAACTACCTCGTAATGCTCTTGTCATAACATTTGAATCACAAAATGATGACATTATAACCATAAACTTGCACACTTCATATTTCCAAAAGTATCCTTTATACCCATAATATTCTATTTTGTTATCCTTCGTGCTTTTGCACGTGTCCCAAAATATAAAACTATAGTTTTCCCACTTAGGGTTAACATCTAGGATATTGTCCCTAATTATTGAAGTAATTATTTTTGTAAACAAAATAATTCCTTAACTTAAAATATTCAATTTCTTAACTTTGTCATGTTCTCTCTATTTAGTAGTGTGGCTGGTAAATCCATAATAACATTGTTCATAATGATTTGAATGAATCACGCACTTATAACCATTTAGTATGGTATCCTCTTTATCCTCTGCTAAATGTGCACGTGCCAATATTATCTTTATTCAAAGCTAACCAATCAAAATGCTACCTATGTTGTCAAATAAACTTCACGAGACTTAAATAGTTTTCTAAGTCCTTCAACCAAAACTTCATCTGCATAATCTTCTCAATTAATACTAGGTATATGTTTCTATAAATGAAAACCTCATACCATCTACCCTAGCCAAATTTCCAAAATGGTTAGGATCCTTGAGATCACATGATTCCATTAAGGTTGGGAGGAAATTAACATGACTGATTTAGTTTGGTTGTATCTTATTTTGGCATTTTCCATTCGTTATGATGTTTCATGTGTACATATTATTATGATGATGTCTCTTTAGATGGTTAGATGTTGTATGTGATTTGTATTTCAATATGTTTAGAAATATGGGTTCATTTCCTTACTCTTGGGTGATCAGTCCTTGATTTACATGGATTTGATGCTCCACAGCATAGAGGTTTTCCTTTAATATTCCTTGGTTTTTGTTTTGACTTTGGGTGGTAGTATTGTCTTGAGGTTATATGGGACTACAAAGTCTTGTACGGTACATTTTATCACTCATATGGTGATGAAAAGGATCGTACAAACCTTTTCTGACTCGTACAAACCTAGAAGGTTACTCATAAGGCTTGAAGGAAAGCTCATCCTAGAGCTAGTCCTGCATCATATGAACCTAACAAGATATTTAGCCATATGGAAAACAATGAGTATTTTCATGGACTTCAAGAAGATGCAACTTATAGTTTTGGATACCCTATTGGCTCCAATACCTTCCTATATCATAATAAATCTTCAATATTGAGATTTTTTGGGAACTTGGTCTTTGGTTTTCCATCATGTTAATTAGAATGAACTTGTATGTTTTAATCATTTAGGAATTGTGATTTGGGTTTTAGAATGAATGTGTTACAAGTGATGAATTCTTGGGGACCTTTGGTGGTTAGTGTTTAGTCTTCCATTGTGATATTTTGATCTTACAGACTATTTTCCTTGTGTCCATGCTTTAGCTTTAAAAACATATGTTAGTGTATGTTTATCCTTGTTTCCAAGGATCTATGGGTTGGGCACTACACCCCCCCGCCCTTTAAATTTATAAGAGATGCAATTAAAAATCCTTTGTGACAATAAAACAATGGATATTTGTCAAATGATAATTACCGTAGTGTTAAATAAAGAGACTTTGCTAAAACCAAAATGAACATCAAGATCAATCTGCTTGGTCTCCCCCAATGATAGTACTCAAGAAATGAGTAGATTATTAACAAAGGAAAATCATGTGTCAATCGAAGATACAAATAAAAATAATTTACATAGGTGCCCCCAAACAATAAATAGATAGAAAACAAAGGAAAATCATCTATCACTCAGAAATGTAGATGGCATATGAATATATATGATGACCTTAACGACACTACTCAACCATGAAAGAATAAATTGTTGGTTGAAAATACTAGTGCAAAATGTCAAAAAAAGAAAATTGATCAAATATGAAACCAAAGAAAAATTATCTTGGAGAGGTGTGACGGGTCCACTAAAATAGGTGTCACTAGAGGAAATAAATTAGGTAAGGCCCATGTAGTGAGAGCATGTTTGTGGCTTATATGTAATGAAGACTCTTTGGTGGTTGAAATTTTATGTTGATAAATAACCCTCTCCAAGGCCTCTAGTGTCATCCAACATTTCTCACTTGTATGCACAACAAGAGCATGAACTTTGGAACTTTTTCAAAGTACCCATCTTTATGAACTTATCATGCTCGTGTATGAAAGATTTAGTAAAATCATCAAGCATGGGCATCTTCCAAGTTTTCCTTGTTGTAAGCCTAATTATTACATAAAAATAAATGACCAAAACAACATATTGTGGGTCCCATTTAGAAAAATGGGAAGGATTAATTTTCTTTCTTGTGTGGATTTGTTAATTCCAAATTCTTTCAACTTAAGTAAGAAAGCCTTGAACTTTGTGAAGAAGTCCTAAATTATATTCTCAAAAGAACTTGGATCTAATGAGTTGAGCTCATTTTCAAGGATATGGCCATGCATATCATCTTTCTTCCCAAAAAGAGCCTCCAACATAGTCCAAACCTAGTTTGGAGTTGTGTATTCTTTGACATGGAACAATAACTTTGGAGAAATAGATAAACATAAAGACCAAAAGACCTATCCATGAAAATGAAGTATTTATAATTTTCAACTATGGAATTAGGTTTAACCTCTATCACCATGACTATTCGGTACAAGCCTTTACTTCTAAGTTGGAGCTAAATCTTAGGCTTCTATTCGACATAGTTGTATGGAAGAAGAAAAATAAAGGCTAGAAATTCCACTAATTTGATGTTCACTACCTACAAAATAAAATGAAAAATATCCTTCCTATCTCCTAAGCTCTGATACCATGTAAAAAAAAGTGTAGCTAAAAGCTATGAGAAATTTGATCTAGATCAAAAGGAAAATGTAAACATGTAGGAAAAATAGAATAGAAGAACTAGAGCTTCTAAATAGGAAATAAAATTTTATTAATCATTATGTATTCAATCATTACAAAACATAATATTTATACACAACTAACCACTTTTTAAAAATAATGTTAGCTCTCTTGCTGTTATTTTTCATCAAAGTGTAGAAAACCACTATTGGAAAGGTAGTTATAGGTAACATGCAATCAAAAAATAAGACTCCGATGATCCATAAATTACGACTCAGACTGGAACTTAAAATGGTAATTGGAAAATCATGCACCAGAATTGAAGGTGAAATTGTGAATTGAAATTAAACACTAACAAGACGTTGATTATCAATTTTTTAATAGAATTGCATTGATCTACCTTCCTTTATATTTAAAAAAGAATTAGAACCTTTTCCAAAATTGAAAAAAAAAATCTTATCAAAGGGAAAAAAAAAAGATGAGTTGAGAAATGAAAAATCAAATAAAACTAAAAACACCTTAATTGAATCTACAAAAATATACCTAGATTTGAAAATTGTTGGAAATAGAGATTTGGCTAAGATTTGGATTGAAAGACGCTTTTTATATATTATAAATTATCTTGAGGTCATTTCCCCTTTGTTGGACTATCAAAATATAATTGAAGACAATTCAAGGACTTACTTGGAGGGTTCCAAGATATCACTTTATCTCACATGTAACTCAAAGGGAACTAGACCAAGGACAACCTTGTTAATATGAGTGTGAATTCTCAACACAGATTGTTTTGGGAACCTAGAAATTATATGCAAATGAATCTTAATTTGATTTTTCCTAATGATGCAAATGGGTGGTCATTTAAGATGATGTCTATGCTTTAGATAGAATGTACCAAAAGTCAATTTTTTATTCTTTAGATCTCCAAAAATACAATGATTTTTTTCTCAATGTGTTTGTTGTTTTTTATTACAAAACATACAAATCATGAAGAAAAAATGCTAAAAATTTCAGCAAAAATTGTTGTGTTTTCTTGATTTTTCAATTTTGTTCAAAAGTGAATTTTGTCTAGAGGATAACCATGTCCATCATTTAATCCATGGTTTGAGAATTTATCCCCTTATACATATGAACGCACGGTCATAAGAAGGCTTCATTACTTTACCTATAGATGAAAATTATTTTTTGAATCTCCTAGTTAGATTTATTTTGCAAGGGGGTTTGTTTGATACAATTGGAGGGAACAAAAATAGGATAAAGACTATGTTCAAGAGATAGAAACATAATGAATCCATTTGGATTGTTATTCTTGTTGGTGGTGTGCCTGGTTATATTGAGAAACTCCATGGTTTGATGCCCTAATTACTAAGGATTCCATGAGGGTTGGAAGGATGGTATTCTATAGGCTCATCCTATGGAGTAGGTGATTAATGAGGAGTTGGTTTTGAATGTCTCCAATATTCAGAGAAATGGTGTCAAATTTTACAAGGAAATTGAGTTAGCTTCTAGGGCAGTGGTTATCTGAAGGCAAAAGAGAGAAAGCGCTTAAAATTGCCGATGGGGGCTATGACCATCTTTCCCTTCTAAAGTCATTATTAGACAATATAGAGGTTGTTATGGCATGTGTGACTCTTGACAAGAAGTTTGGAAGTATCTTCAAGCATAATTTTGTTATTTTGAATCACTTCTACTAGGAAAAAAGTATTTCAATTCCATTTTATCTTGCTTCTTTCCTCAAGCATGATATGGTAGCTCATAAGAAGGAAGCTTCTTCACCCATTTTATATGAAGGTCTAATTTTATTGATCATAGATTATGCTGAAGCCTTCCATACTAAAAAGTTTCCTCCCCTAAATCTAGGAAAAATATTAGGGTTCATTATGGAAACTCTAAGCAGGAAGATGTTGAAACATTAGTGTTCATTATGGAAACACTATGCAAGAAGATGTTGATTCAGATGGAAATGAGGTGTTTCATTTTTTTGTGAAGAAACAAAATATTCCCCTACACCATACTATTTATAATCCCTCTTGGAGGAAGAGAATGGTTTCCATGGATAAGAAAGAGTTAGATTACAAACCTTGTGAAGATTTGTTCCATATTCCTTGGAAACCAATGTGCAGAAGGGTAAAGGGAAATCTAAATCCAACTGGGCGAAGAATATAAAAAATCCAAATCTTTTTCCTCTCCCACTAAGGTTATTATCTCCCCTATTGGGATGAAAGCTATCCCTCAAACCATCCAAGCTTCTCATATTGAACATGATAGTGGTGAGAAAGATAAGGAGATTAATGTCAAAATTTCCTCAAGGATTTTGGAAAAGATACACCAATTGAAAAAGTATAATCTATTTGGGATAATTATTTTATTAATTCTAGCATTAATAATAATTAATTACAAAGTCAGTGATCTCTTTTTTATTGGATGATATCAAAGGTTAACTCCTTAAAAACCAGTTCCTTGTTGGTTTGTAAATTTGATGATACCCTAGCTAGTACTTGTAGCTTATTAAAGGGAACTGGAGACATTTGGATGATACTCTTGTTAGTACTTGTACCTTTGCAAGGGGAGTTGAGACATAAAGTAAGATAATAGGATAAAATTACAAAACTAGAGGAGAAAGTTTTAAGATATATAGAAAAAATGTATAAGGGTACTGTAAGTGAATAAATCAACATTGCATGCTACTAATGAGGGCTTGTAAAAGCTAAATGAGGAAGCTAAACTAGTTCATTGTCTTCCATAAGCTACAACCAATTTTCCTCTAATCAAAAACTAAGAACACAAATATTATTCCTCATATTTGATATGCAATATGAAAAAGATGAAAGGACCTCTCCCCATAAAAACAAGTGCCATATAATGGCTTAGTACTTGCTTCTAGTTTTAATATAAATCTAGTTTTAATTTAGTAAATTTATTATAGTATATAAAATAATTTAATTAATAAAAATGCTATATAGCTATAGTTTTCTATAATTATATTAATTTAAATTTTATTTCTAAATATAATTATTGATATATGTTCTATTGAATATATATACATTATTATATTATAAATAAATTATAATATTATATATATAAATAATAATATTTTTATAATAATAATATATAATAATATTTGTTAATTGATAATATAATATAAGTAATACCATTTTTTAAATATTTTTAATTGAATAAAAAAAAAGTATATTATAAAAAATTTAAAATTAAAATATAAAAATTAAACTAATGCACTTACATTCAAAAAAATAACAAACATTAATACATTCAGCTTAATAAAAATTAACCCTTAAAAAAGTATTCATCTTACAATAATCAAATTCTGGCCAATATAATAGCTAAATGAATCCACCCAATCAAATTTTAGAAAACTATTTTTTTTTTAGATTGTTAAGTTAAAAAAATTGCATCTATGCTATGGACAAGTATTAGTTTGATAGGAAAATTTAAAAAGGATTAATTCTAAATCATAGAAACTGAAAAATCTAATCACTAATTAAAGCATAAAACTTAAAAAGTATCACAATAGTACTTAACCTACTGACAAGTATAATAAGTTAAAACATATTTTCACTCTATTTTTTCAATCCCACTTTATGAACTTCTATAATTTCCCCATTCTAAATATTGTTGTATACTATTTGATACAAAATTTTATATTATGCTTTTCTTTAAGTTAGCTTATATACTTATTATTAAGTTAACTATTGTATTTAGTTTCTCCACAAATCCTATTAGTTTTAGCCAATCAAATATATTTATTTTTGAATAGCAAAAATCTTTCTAAAGGTTTTTTATTTAATTATATATTTAATATACCATAGAAATTATATGATTGGCTCAATTGTTTTGGTGTTATAGGAGCCCTTTTTTTAGGAGTTCTCCATATTGCATTTTCAACGGCGAGATTTTCATTATATAGAGATTGTAATAAATAACAATAAAATTAATCTATTATTCATTCTAATAAAAATTTAAATATTTATTATTTATTCAAAATTGACTATAAAAAATTAAAAATATTAAATCTTGACAAACTATAAATTACTATAATTTTATGTAACTATTGAATGTATTGAACCTTTACATCTTAATTCTATTTATTTAATATTATATATCTATGAACTTTTATATCTTAATTCTATTTCCTTAATTTACCTATCTATATAATATACAAAATCAAATTGATTAATCAAGTTTGAAAATTTTGAACAATAGCTCATTTATAACTCCATGAAATGTGAAAAATAAAAAATCTATTCTATTAACCATAACTACATATAATGCATATACAATGTATTCTATAACTTGTACTGCATATAATATCTATTTACTCTATTAACTATAATTAAATGGCAAGTACATGTCACTATGTGGCACTTGTTTAAAATTATAAGTACTCTATAGGCAATTGTATATTCTTGACTTATTCAATTCTTGAGTACTAATCATTACAAATAAAATTGATAAGTTGTATTTAGTATGATATAGGATCTGTATTTGTTATATTTAAATATAAGGTAGTGATTTTATTATAATTAGATATAATCTTCTAGAAAATGGTACTTCTAGACTTATTTTATCTGAATTTTTAAAAATATTGATATACTAATTATATATATACAGTATATTACAATATAAAATAATATCAATTATCTATAACTTTCATCATATTTATGTTTATCTAATAATACTATATATTTCTCATTTATTCAGATTATTATGTTTATTATTGTACTTGTTGTAGTAGGCAATATACATACAGTTTGCTCTTTACTCAATTAATTTCCACCAATGACAATCGTTTATTTTTCTAATTTTAAAAATAGTTATAGTTTTCATAAATTTTAAATTCATAATTATTAAATTTTTTAATAGAAATAAATATGTATTTGTTCTATGATTGGTTCAAATTGATTTGTGTTATAGGAGCCCTTTTTTCGAAGGCTTCATCATATTGCAGTATTTTCCTCGTAATTATAGTATATGATATAATTTGAGTTAAAAAAATGTTAATAAAATAATTACTTTAAAATAATCTTAATAAAATAATTACATAAGAGTGAAACTAAATGAATATTTTACTAAAAGAGTCATTTTTTTAGAGTAAGAAAACAAAAAAAAGTTGTGTGTGTATATATATATGTGTAATACAAAAAATATATTAAAAATTTATCTATAAAATTTGAAACAATTGAAAAACATATTACTAACATTCCTTTCATATGAATACTAGGAAATCAAATACACAATTTAATTTTATAAATGTTTATTTTTACTTTAGCTAATATCTATTTACTATGTTAGAATTTTTATATATATCTAAAATTAGATACATTTTTGGTTAGTATATAAAAGCATAATATTATAACAAAACTATAAAATTTATTATTTAAATTATATTTTCTATTATTATTAAAACTATAAGACAAGTACATGCCACTAGGTGGCACTTGTTTATTATAGCTATTGTTAATTGATTATTTTTTATAACTAAACAAATCTGCTTAATCTCAATAGTTTTATTTTAAGAAATAAAGAAAGCAGGGAAAGAAACTTTGATTAACATTAGGAATTAGAGGTGCTAAGATTAATGAGTTAAGTTACTTTATAGATTTGTATATAGTTTCTTATGCTTTGTCTATTGGGTTTCTATCACGGCCAGCTTAAGTAACTTCCATCTACAATGGTTTGCTTAATCGAAAAAAGCATCTTTGCTCAATTCTTCTGATGAAATATGGGAGATTCGTTATACTAAAGCCAAGGAGGATAAACCCTCCTTCAACATCACCCATATTTAATGCAACGAAACTTACTAAATATTATTCATACATTTCTAGAAAGTCGTCCTCCTTATTTTTTTATAGTGTCGATCTCCAACAGTATGCGAACAAATAGACTGTACAATAGAAAAATCTGAAAACCCATTGTTCTATTCATTTATTTTATCAACATGACAGCTGCTCGGCAACTCCTTCCAAGGAGAAGACTCAAAAAAATCATCGTGATATATGAAAATTCTCGGATAACTACATTGTTTTATAGCCAATGACCTTTCTTTACCATCTAACCCTAAGAAAATTCTATTAAAGATGGTGCACTTCTCACAATCATTCGCACCGAGAGAATGGAATCTGCAATGGAAGTTCTTCCAATGTATCTCATTCTATGTTCGACTTTCCTTGCCACAATACTATTTGTGTTCCTGGCCAAGTCTAAGATCTTTGAGAAGGGAAAAAATCTTCCCCCTGGGAATCTAGGGTTTCCTCTGATAGGCCACACATTAGAGTTCCTCAGCGCCTACAAATCTAACACACCACAAGAGTGGGTAGAACAAAAGGTCTCAAAATATGGGCATGTGTTCAAAACATCATTGATGGGTTGTCCCACAGTAGTCATCCATGGCCAAGAAGGAAACCGCCTTCTCCTTAACAATGACCCCAACACAATAGCCAATCAGCATCCCACCTCTTCAAGCAGAATTGTAGGAAAAAACAACATTGCAGAACTGAATGGAGAAGATCACAAGCGCATGAGAAGTGCAATCGTGCAGTTCCTCAAGCCCGAAGCCTTGCAAAAATTTGTGGGCAGAATGAACTCTATCATTAAACGCCATTTTGTTGATTGTTGGGAGGGAAAAGAATGTATTACTGTGTTGCCATTGCTGAAAACGGTTACTTTTCAACTGGCTTGTGATTTGCTCTTTGGTTTGACTGATAATGAAGAGATTGAGATATTGGGCAAGGATTTTACTGAGGCTTTTAAGGCCCTTTGGTCTCTCCCATTGGATTTACCTGGTACAACCTTTCGCTCTGGATTGAAGGCTCGTTCAAGGATATGCAAACGTTTGTCAGCTTTGTTGCAAGTGAGGAAGAAGGGACTCCAAGACGGAAAGTTTGTTCCTGGTGAGGATCTCATGTCTAGCATGCTTTGTTCAAGGGATGAAAATGGGAAGGCCATGACAGAGGAAGAGATCATTGATAACATGATAGCTCTCATGGCAGCTGGCCATGAAACAACATGTAATCTCTTGATAAATGTTTTGAGACTCTTGGCACTCCATCCACATGTCTACCAAAAGGTGTTTGAAGGTAGGTATCTTTTCATTTTCATGGTTATGCTCTGAAGATTTTCTATTATGATGCTCACCATGAGAGGACTAAAGTGGCTCAAATGTATTGTGTGTGTGGGATTGTTTGATTTCATTCCAAGCTGATTGTAGTAGTTAGTTATTTACAATAGCTTAAACATCACAATTAAGGCTCAATTCTTAGGCTAAAAGTGTTAAATAGTCAAAATTGACTTATTTTTCCAAGTTTATTTAATTCTTTAATTTATTCTTTAGTGTGCGATGTTTAAGAGTTTGTTTAGATCATTTTTTCATTTAATTTTAATTTTTTATATTATTATTATTTAATATATTTATATTAAAAATTTATGTAGAAGATATCAAGAAATATCAAATATGAAAAATCTTCATTATTCATTAAAAACATAAAAAAGAGTATAAAAGTAGTAGTATGACTAGATGAAAAATTAAATAACATTTTTATTCTTATTTTATCAATGTAGTAATATTCATATGCATTATAAATTTTAAAGAAGTTGTCTTCAAATTTTAATTAATATGTTTCAAATTAGATTATTTTGATTTCCTTTTTCTTTATCTTCTCCTTGAACCATTTTGTCAAAGTGATTAGAGGTAGGTGAATTAAATCCTCCAATAAATAACAAAATCTATTCAATTGATATTAATTTATCTTTAAATAATTATAATTTAGAATTTATTTATTTGAATAGTACACTTATCCTTTATGTTTCCCACACATAAGGGGAGGGGAGGTATCTTCTTTAGAGGACTCGAACTTCTAATAAAGAATTCTAATAAGTAATGGCATTCTGAGAGATGATGGATCCTCCCAAGAGGAACTATACTCAAAGGGGAAATCCACTAAAATAAATATATAAGTATTATTATATGAGATTACCCTAGCGTATTACCAAAGGGTAGGAGATTTTTAAGATATGATAAATAGATACATATATAGTGTAAATTTTCAAGATGAGATCATCATAAATTTTTTGATTTATTCTTAAATTAAAGTCTTTTATTAGTATTTTTCATTAATGTGAGTAGATAATAGTCTATTTAACTATTAGTAAGAGATATAAATGATATTTTATGATGTTCATTGACCAAGAGATTTTAAGATATTATTATTGGACCATATAAGCTTAGTAAGATGCCACATGTAGACCTTCTTCTACATTTAACTTTTATAAAGGAAATCTCCCAAAATTAAACAATCTCCTAATTGACAAACAAACTAGAGACTAAATAATATACTATAAATTTTTACTTCATAAAATCATAATTATATCTTAAAATATTATTTTTCGAATTGTATTATCAGTGAATCTCTTAAATATCATGTATATGTGTAGATGAACAACTTAATTAAGACATTGTCATTTAATTGGAAAAGGTTCAATCTCTACTCTAAAACAATTTATCATCAAAAAAAAAAAAAAAAGGAATGTCATTTATTTTATTTTAAAATTTAAAAGATTACAAAATAAAACAGAAAATGAGCTCTTCAAATTAAATCTTCATTATTAAAATAAATTTAAATTATAATTTGATAGAATAAAATTTTGTAAGTATTTATTTAGTGTAAATTTCATTTAAACTTTATTTATTTTGGTTAAAATTTCAAACATGTTACTTTTATAATAAGAGCTATGAATTTAGAGTAGAAGGATTATTGAATGAATTCGTATTATTCTAGTATTTGATCAATATAAGTATGGTTATATCATGTATTACAACAAAAAAAAAGTTTGGATTTGTAAATAGTGTTATTGTGTTACTACTATTATTTTAATAGTTACTATTCTTTTCAATTCTTAATATTGTTATGACACAGAGCACATGAGGATTTTAACAAAGAAAGAGATTGATGAACCTCTTACATGGGATGACATTCAAAAGATGAAATATACATGGAAGGCATGTCAAGAGACAATGCGCTTAATGTCCCCCGTCTTTGGTGGATTTAGAAAAGCCATGAAGGAAATTGAATTTGGAGGATTCATTATTCCTAAAGGTTGGCAGGTACATATTTCTTCTTTTTTATAAAATCAACAATTTCTTATATGTTTAAATTTTTAGGTCATTATATATTTAAATTATACTAACAAATTTATTTTTGTGTAGTTATTTTGGGTGGCAACTAGTACACACATGAATGGAAATATTTTCAATGAGCCTAATACATTTGATCCATCTCATTTTGATAGCTCTATTCCACCCTATAATTTTGTAGTATTTGGAGGGGGGCCTCGCATTTGTCCTGGCTATGATTTTGCAAAGATAGAGACACTTATATATTTACATCATTTAGTAGGAAAGTATAAGTGGTCTTTAATAGATCAAGATGAAAAGATAATACGTGACCCTATGCCATTTCCCATAAATGGATTGTTGATCAAGATCCAAGAAGTGGAGAAGTGAAACAAGCTATGCTTATGTCAATATTATTTTAATATCCAATTTTCATATGACAATGCATTACCATTGTGCATATCTTGTTGTTAAATTTACATAAGAGTTATAAATGTGCACCAAAAGTAGGGACCAAATTTATTTTGTTAACTACTAAATTATATATAGAACAAATAAAGTACCTTTTTTAATGTGTGTGTGTGTGTGTGTGTGTGTGTGTGTGTGTGAGTGATGTATACAAGTAAAATATAATTTGGTTGTACATATTTTTGTTCATGTGAGCTTATATGAACTTATATTATTTTCTAGCATTTATCACTTATGATATTGATAAAATATTCAATTATAAGATAAATAAAATAATTTGATTCAGTCTATCATGGAATACAATAGTGATAAATTGTATACCTATATAATGTAACAAATATTATTCTAATAGAACTACAAGTGTAGCTACACTAAGTAGGACCTAAAAACTATAGAATGTGTTGGAAACTACAATTGAAACAACTGTTATGTTGTCATTAATTTTTCCAACCTATTGGTGTGACAGTTTGCTATCAAATCTAAGTGTCATATATATTTGATTCATGAAGAGGATTTGAGAAGTTGGTCATAACAAAAGAACCTAGAGGAAAGGTTGAGTCATGAAGAGGAAACTACAAATGCAAACTTGATTAGTTGAACTCTGACAATATAAACAGATTGTTTAAATCAAGTTACCAATGGAGAAGATAGTAATGCTAAATTTATGAAGATGTGATCAAAGATAGATCAAACGTAAAGGCTTGACCGAGCAACAAAGTAGAAGATTAAAGAACTTGAAGTATATGCCAAGTGACGCTAGTGTCGATCGAGTGCCACAACAAGCCAAGCAAAATTAGTGTTGACTGAGCATCAATATTGATCAAGTGGCAGTTTTTATGTAGAGCAAGAAATTTAGTATCAACTGAGTAACCTAGTGATGACCATGTGTCAGAACATAATGTTGGCTGAGGAACAATGTTTTAACTATTTATGCTCGAAATTGTAGTTTCTGCCTACCTAAGTTGATTTCTTGGAATATGGAAAGTGTGTTGAAGATAAGGATCAATTAGCTAGATCATTTAATGCCAGGACAGGATTAGGTAAATCACCTATCGAATGGATTCCAAGAGAATTTTCTAGAAAAGAAGAGAATAAAAAAATAGCAAACAGATAATTTGTATTTGATGGATCTAATTGTAAACCCTAAGATATATGGTGATGCTTAAGTGGCAAAAGATTAAAATTACCTATTTAAGGAGGTACAATGGTCTAATCTAGAGTGTGTGAGTAGTGAGTTCTAAAATAGTTTGAAGGTTAGAATAGTTGTTGATGTTATTGACTAGAAAATCTACCCAAAAGGCTGAGAAGAGAAGGAGAGTGATTTCTTGAAGGGTTTCTATGTAAATCAAAGACTGAGATGATAATGGAGACTAGATAGTGAATTAATTTATGAGCTTAACTAAGATGTGTACATGCAAAGTGAGTTGTATTTGATAGATCAAAATTTTTTGTTACTTTATAACCATTGTAAACAGTATTTAAAACCCTTTAATCAAGGTTGACCTAATAGTCATATGTAAATCCTTTAACAGGGTGACATTCTAGTGGAATGTTCTAAAGCCCTCTAACAAGGCCACTTATAATAGGGTGATTAAATCTTTTAACAAGGTCATATTTAATAGTGTATTTTGTAACCTTTAACAGGGTTGGCTCCTAACATATTTCACTTCAAAAGAGTGAAAACTTAGTGACATTTTTCCAAATTGGATTTCCACATTAAATCCTAGTATCAAACTTGTGTGGATGTTATTTATGATGTTTTAATTATTAATGTTTACATTCTATAAGTCTATTATATTTAGGACAATGGACAGCTAGTTGATGTTACTGAAAGTTAGCTATAGAGACCGAGATATGGAATGATAAGATCTGAAGTTGTTTAAGTGTTTTTTTATTAAATAAAAATGATAAGGTGATGAGAGATTAAAGAAAATAACTTAAAAGGGAAATTCCTAGTGGACATAAACCATGGTAACAACACATTTGCAAATTAAATCATCAAAAAGATTGGGTAGGAAACCTATGAAAATGGGAGTAGTGCTTCCTCAATTCCATTGATGCAATCGTCGATGAGAACTCAATAATAACCAAAAGATGTTTCACATTTCATCAAATCGCAAAGCCATGGAAAGTGCACTCATGCAAGACAGTGTGTTATACAAGAACAATAGGTGATCTTTTCTCGAATTCGTTACATTAGTGGAATTCATTAACAAGAAGCAAACACTAGAACTAAAAGATCAGACAATCATAACAACACAAGAAAACCATTAGCTCCATTATTATTCATGAACATGCATTCACAAAAAATAACACACTTTGGCAAGAATAAATATGCTCGGAATGAGAGCACCAATAGCATATATTATTGCATCAAAATAATAGCCAAGAGTACATATTACATCCATGTATTTCTAAGAAATCATCTTCTCCCTTTATGTTAGGAGTGAGAGCTCTTAAAATTCAAAGTCATGCTAAAAACCAATAAGATAAATCTATTTTTATACAAACTCACATTCTAAATGGTGCTAAGTAGGTCTTCACCCTTTTTTATATCAATTAATGGATGTATGAACCTTTACATGACACAAAAGAATTAAAGAATAATAATATAAGAAGAAGGAAGCTATGAGGTGATCTATAAGTCTCTGGAAGCTCTAAAAATGTAAGCTAGGCCTTCTCTAGATGTCTTTGGGAGTTGAACTACAGTCAAAATGCATTTCTGGTGCATGGAATGCTCTAAATTAGTAATTGGTAGCTAACTGTCATCACACTACTTCTTCTTCAAAACTATCAGCACACTGCTTCTTCTTCAAAACTATTGGTGCACCTCTACAAAATGTGTAACTATGCACTTGCACACCTGTTTCTTCAAAATTGTCAAGCCATTACTAACATGCTTCAAAAAATAGATCTAATTATGTCGCCCTTGTTCCTCTTCTCTCTAATGTTTTTGCAAGAGTGATCTCTAGATTTTCTAGGTCGATTGGGCCCACAACTTCATGCAGATAGCCTTTAATGTCTCATTTGGCTTCCATAATACTATCAACTCGGACTCATCTCGGTCCATATGCCTAAACACCTCTTTCATACCCACAGTGATCATCACTTTAGCTATGTCTACAATGGGTCTTCCTAACATGACCTCCATGATTTGGTAGTATTTAGGAGTTAGAACTTGTTTGATGTCAACATGTGAAGGAGGAATGACCATGTGTGCAAGCAACTCCTGATCTTGGTTCTTCATTATTAAGGTCAATGTTTGTGCATCACTCATCGGTGGCTCAGGCTTCTTGACTACTTTCACTAATTCCTTCATTCCCTCCCCAGATGTGTTGTGGTTGCATAATGCACTCCCCATTTATCCTAGAAAGAGGGACCCCCTAGTAAATTTTTGTCTCCCAGAGCTTGGGTCATTTTGGAGCTCTTCATCAGTGTGGGTGAAGTCTCAATCTCTGACTAAGAAAGTTTGGGGTGTCAGAACTGAGCGAAAATGATATTTTTTAAGTGTTTTGAATGCAAAAGTGTGCACTAGTACACATGAGCACCTAGCCAAGGTGCACAAGTGTGCTCAGTACACAAGTATACACTCATCTCCCTCCAAAGATGTGCACCTATAAAGGTGCACACCATGTGCTTGGGATGTATATATAAACCCCAGACACACCCCCCAACTTACTTTACTTGTCTCTGCACTCTAGAATCTTTTGTACCTCTCAAAGTGTGCTCCCTACACTCTTGCAACACAAACAACATACAAACAATGTAAGACACCAGAAGGTATGCACATGTGCACCTTCCTTTACCCCCAAAATAAGAAAGCCTAACCTAAAAGAACCTAAAGAATCTAAGTGTTGAAAGGTGTGCACATGTGCACCTATTCAAGGTGTGTACATGCGCATGTTTTTGAACCAAAACTAAGCTAAGTAAGAAACCAAAAGAAAGGTACACACATGTGCACCTTTTTTAAAAGCAACCTAAGGCATATAGGGTGTGCACATGCACACCCCATAAAGGTGTGCATGTGTGCACCCTTTGTCCACTTGAAAAACATAAGGGACTTAGTCCTCCCAAAATGCACTACCTTACATGCATGTGCGCACCTTCCCAAGGTGCACAACTACGCTAAAATGGCCATGAGGGATCATTTAGTGCACCTAGTAGGGTATGCTAGGTGCATTTTTCTGCATATCAAGACTATAGGGGGGGAATTAATTGGTTTTTCACTATTTTGTGGCATTTTTACTAGATTTTGATGTTTATGGTTTGCTTTAGGTCTAAATTTTAGCTCTTCAAACTAATGTCTTCTTTCTTGTGGAAATAAAATGGTGTGCTTGTCATCTTCCATGGCAGAAAAGATAGCTCCCAAACCCATAGTTTTCAAATACCAAGGTACACCGAGGAAATCCCACTTTCAGGATGGACATTTTGAAATCAGAGACACCAAGTTGGGATACATTAATTGGAATGCCTTCCTCATATATGTAGAAAACCTAAGGAAAGTTTAGTGATGGTATATGCACTCATGCATTCAGGTCTTGTCAATATAGCCTCATGTCTAGTTTCAGTACAATCTTTAGAGTTGATCATGACCTTGGTGGAACAATATGTCTCGGAAGAAAAGGTTGTCAAGAGTGTCACTAGAGAAATAGTTCTTGACCTCCAAACTCAAAATATTGAGAAGGTTTTTCACCTTCCTAGGGTTGATCGATAGTTACACATATCTTATGAAGGAGAAGAAAATTTAATCATCCTTCTTGATTGATAGAACTTCAGTCACTACAAAGTTGGTAAAGTGGGCATGACCTAAGGGTACATGAAAGATGATATTGTCTATGCGATTATACTTCTAAGAAGAGCAATGGGACATCCAGCAGCTAGACATCTTCAAACCTGGATGGTACACTTCATAGAAAGCATCAGGATGGCCAAGATACCAATTGACTAGGCTACGATTCTAAGTGACAACCTACATAAGCAGTTGTTAGCTATTAAGGTTGACCCCAAATTCTATATGACATCATTTTTGGTGTATTTGTTGGCATCTAGGAGAACAAACTACCTAGGGCTTTATAAGAAGGGTAGCATGCAAGATGCTAATGCATGGCCTTATGTGGTGTACCCTCAACTGGTCAAGAAGAAGATATCAAAGAAGAGTGTGGAGTATAGGATAGTGAATGATGGTTTCATTTTCACAATCATCTAGTTCATCAAGGGTGATTATACCAAAAGAATGTCAGTAGAAGTAGTGGCCTATATTTCAATGATAGGCACCTACTACATTCAGCTCAAAACATTCACATACTTCAAGGTCGTAGGTAAACAAGTAAAACCAAAGAAACTCCCAAGATATCCATCAGATAGGCTCATTCTATTGGAGACTTCCAAACAACTCACATTTGCATATGACAGAGTGAGGAAACAACACAAAAGACATGGGTGTGGCCAATGACAATCGGTGTTGTCGAGGTCAAGCAAAAGAAAGACATCATGACCTTTGACTCAGAATGGGATCGATCTACCTTAGAAGAGTACAACTCCCCTTGTCCATACTTTGATAATATTGGGATGGTGTGACATCTAGCAAGGAAGCAGTTTGTACATGAAGATGCATTGGAGGATCACTGGATGAATGCAATAGATGACTATGATATCCAGATAAGTGATTATTGTAGGATGACTCTATATCTAGCAGATAAGGCCCTAAAAATAAAGATCCCATTAAAGGCTATCAATAAAGACACAAAATATGTCTTAGATCCATTGTACAACAAGGAAAAGCTTATGATAGGCCGATAATGAATACAAAAATTGGGAGGGACGAGAACTCTAACATCAATCACATAGCTTGCCACATAGTCCAACTAACAAGGGAATAGATGAAGAAATCTTTCAAACTTGATCCAGTTCCATGGGTTGTTCCTCTACAAGCCATAACACACCCAATAAATGGAAAATGTGCCAAAGTCACAATGCCAACCTTCCCAGCTCAATCCCCAGTGAGGCCAGAGACAGTGCATCAACACGAGCAGGAGGTTGATTACTTTGAAGCAAATAGGGGGGTAAGGAAGAAAAGAGCTCCATCTAAGTAGAAGAAACACAAGCATCTCAGTAAGAACAAGTACAACCTAAAGAAGAAGTGAAGCCCCAAGCTAACCCAACAGAGCAAGCTTAAGGAACTAAGTGAGTGCCCCTTCAGCAAGATGAATAGCAACCATAGAAACACATAGAAGAAGAGCAACAAGTATTGCCTATAGCCATAGAGGAAGAAGCCTCACCTTCAACACCCAAAAGAGGAAGATTTGAAACTTAGGTGGCCAACATAAAAAGGAGGAAGTTGAAGAAGAAAACTACTCCTATTCCTCAGGTTCCCGAGACCATCCTTGAAGATGATGCAGAAAATGAAGAATATGAACAAATGGATTTTGTTCCCTTAAGTCAGAGGACTCAGTTAGCTAGGGCTACAGAAAAGGAAAGAAGAAAAAGCTCGACTGCAACTCCTCCAGCCATTACAAAAGAGCCTAATTAGGTTTCCACTTCAAAAGATGAGAAACAACAGTGGATCATAGACATGGAAGGTAAAGAGATGGATGTCTTTGACCTCTCTAATTTTGATTCCATTTTGGTGGGCACTGTGATGGTGGGGGAGAAGATACAGGATACTCCTACGAGTCAATCCCTAAGAGAGGACTGGAACCAATTACCACCTCTGCCTTAAGGACCTTTGGGCCTACCACCACTAGCGTCTTAGGATTTTCATTCATAGATAAAAGGCTTAGCAATACCACTTCCTCCCATTATAGACTCAGAAGAATAGGTAGCGGGAGGAGAAAATCCCCAATAATTGCAAGTTGATGAAGTATCGGAAGAGGGGTAAATACATGAGGAACCTCAAAAAAATTGTCATGGTATCGAGGCTGGGACCTTAGCTCAAGTAGGTACAAAGACTCAAATTGGTGATCTCTCTCAACAAGAAAAGACTCTAGAGAGGACTGATAAGGGAAAGGGACCTACAATGCAAACCCCCTCTTCAATCACATATATGTCTCCCATGGGCACTACACTAGCTTGGTTGAAGAGGGAGGTCATGGTTTGACAAAAGAGGCACTTGAATGTAACTAATGAGGAGGGAATGGATAAGCTAGTAAAATCCATCAAGAAGCCTAAGCCACCTACGGGTGATGCATGACCACTAGCCTTCATTATGAGAACTACAATTAGGACTTTCTTGCACACATAGTTATCCCTCCTCCACATGCAAACACTGAGGATTTGACTCCTAAGGACTATCAAATCAAGGAATCCCTATTAGGAAAGCCCATGGTAGATACTGCCAAGTATTGATCACTACGTGCATAAAAGAGGTTTCCAAACAAATGGACCAAGATGAGTTCAAGTTGATACTACTATGGAAATAGAATGAGCTTTTGAGAGGCTACTTACATGGAGTAGTGGGCCCAATAGACCTAGATAATCCACAGATCACTCTTGTTGTGGCATTAAAGAGAAAAGAGAAGGGCGCTATATAGGTGGATTCATTTTTGGGAGCATGTCAGCAATGGCATGACAGTTTTTAGGAAAAGTGTGTACAAATAATATAGGGCAATTTGAATTTCTTACACCATATTCAATCAAGCACAGATAAACTGGTATCCATAGTAAACTAGGATTTTGGGTTGATGGACAAGGTACATACCTAGGCAAAAGACCTTTAGGCTTTGACAACAATAAAAGGTCAAAGGTGTCATACACTCATGAAATTATATACTGTAGAGGAGCTGGACAAGCTCAATGATTGGATAGAGAAAATATCTATAAGGAATAAAGTTATGCAGGAACTATATGAGGATATACAAAGGTTGAGGGATCAAACTCAAGAGAAAATTTTGGAAGCAAAGAGGTATTACAACGCTACATGCCTTGACATTTTTGAAGATGAGTGGAAAGACAAGCTCAATTCAGTGCAATTAGTAGTTCAACAATTTTGAAGAAATTTTGAGGATGCTTCGTTAGATGAAGATATTAGGCAAGCATTTAAGACTGAAGAGGTGTTGTTGGAACTGGACACTAAACTTGAGGATTTTGCAGAAACTCATATAGAGGTTAGCAATTACCAACAAATAGTAAAGAATAAGTATGGGGCTTTGGATTTTCCTAAGGTTTCCCAAGTAATAGAGATTATAGATAAATTCAAGAATAATCATCCACGCATCGCTTTGGCATAAGAAAAAAAGGTAGCTACTAGAAATACAATTTTGACACTTGGCAAAATTTTGACTTTTCTAGAACATGTCATCAAGGTGCACAAGTGTGCAAGTATGCTATTCTCACAGGTGTGCCAAAAATTTTGAAGAAGTAGTAGTGCACTGATTATTAACTATTATTTTCTATTTTAAGAGCATTCCATGCACCAAAAACTCATTTTGACAGTAGCTCAACTCCCAAAAACACCCAAAGAAGGTCAAGATTCCATTTTTAGAGCTTCCAATGACTCTCAAATCCTCTTGCATCTTCCTTCTTCTTATCTACTTCTTCTTTCATTTTTTTAAGTCATGTAAAGGCTCATGCACCCATTAATTGATATAAACAAGGGTGGAGGCCTACTTAGCACCATTTAGAAAGATAGTTTTTATATAATTAGTTTTGTTTTATTAGTTTTTTAGCATGAGCTGAATTTGAAAAACTCTCTCTCCTAGCACAAAGGGAGGAGATGATTTCTTATAAATACATGGATGTAATATGTATTCCAGGCAATTATTTTGATGCAATAATATGTATTATTGGTGCTTTTATTATGAGTGTAGTTATTCTTTCCAGAGTGTGTTATTCTAGTGTATGCATGTTCGTGAATAATAATGGAGTCAATGGTTTTATTGTGTTGTTATGATTGTGTGACCTTTTAGTTCTAGTGTTTGCCTCGTGTTACAAATTTTGCTGATGTATTGAGTCAAAGAAGAGATCACCTATTGGTCCCGCATAGCTTCTTGTCTTGCATGAGTGCACTTTCTATGGCCTTGCAATTTGATAAGAATTGAAACATATTTAGGTTATTTTTGAGTTCCCATTGATGATTACATCAGTGGAGTTAAGGAAGTGTTGCTCCTATTTTCATTGGTCTCCTACCTGATCATTTCAATGATTTAAGTCGCAGACATGTTGTTACCGTAGTTTATGTACATTAGGAATTCCCCCTTCAAGTTATTTTCTTTAATCTCTCATTACCTTATCTTTTTTATTTTCTTTGCTAATACTTGGTTAAAATAGGAATTCATATAGTTGCATCGATAGGTTGTATTCAACATAAAACAAAAAATACCAAAAATATATCTCTTTTGTGGTTACTTTTTCAAAATAGTTGATCAAACATCTTATCTACAATTGGTTAGAACCAGCAAAGGCCTCCTTGTGAACATACACATTTATCATCAATTTGAGAGGATTCTAGTAGGTTGCAAGATCACCCGAAATCTTGGAGTTGATCCTAGATTAGCTTTTCAAGAGAGGAGTTCAAAAGGATTCTTGTTGTTAAGAATCGTGCAAAATTATAGCTCAACAAGCTGTTAGGACCAGCTACCTTTTCTAGTGAAACATGACCTCCCTCTTTAGCCATGTTGGTGTGATGCCCATGGGAGACACATATTTTGTTGAAGAGGTTGCTTTTACTACAAGGTCCTTCCCCTTATCAGTCCTCTCTAGAATATTTTCTTATTGAGAAAGATCTACAATTTGAGCCTCTATATCGAGTTGGGCTAATGTCCTAGCCTCTATATTTTGAAGAGTTTACTAAGGCTCTTCAAATATTTTCCCTTCCTCAAATACTTCATCCACATGTAGCTAACGAGGCTTCCCTTCCTTTATCACTTATTCTTCTTGTTCTATAGCCTAAGGAAGTGGAGTCATTAATCCCTTTCCAAAAATGCCAACTCCTAAGATGATGGTGGCAGAATGCCTAGAGATCCTTAAGGTAGAGGCGGCATTTGATTCTAGTCCTCTCCTAAGGGTCACTCATGGGGGCATCTCTTATTTTCTCTCCTACCATCTCAGTTCCCACTAGCATGAAGTCAAAGTTAGAGAGGTGAAGACATCAATTTCTTGCCCTTCTATATCATCTATCCATTTTTGTTGCTCATCTTCTGATGTTGATACCTAGATAGGCTCCCTTGGAGTAGATGGAGGTGTCATTATGGAGCTTCTTCCTCTCTCTTCCTCTATGGCCCTTGCCAAGCAAGTTCTTTAGCTTAAGGGGAAAAATTCA
Organism: Cupressus sempervirens; assembly: GCA_028749045.1. Classification (NCBI taxonomy): domain Eukaryota; kingdom Viridiplantae; phylum Streptophyta; class Pinopsida; order Cupressales; family Cupressaceae; genus Cupressus; species Cupressus sempervirens. Next base: position 344,784,745 of record CM053787.1, on the reverse strand, counting down.
ATTTTTTCCACATCTTCTTCTTCTACCTCCTCTTTTTGGATTGTCTTGGGCACTTGTGGGGATGGATTATTTTTCTTCTTTAATCTCCTCCTCTATATTCCTATCACAATTGGTTCAAAACTTTCCTTTTTGGGAGTAGAGGGGGAGGTTTCTTCCTCTTGTGTTGCCACTAGCAGTACCCTCTGCTCCTCTACCTACTCTTCCTCTACCTGTTATGTCCATGGAGGTGCTTGTGGCTCTTGTGCACATGGGCTCTTGAGCTTCAGGCTTTTCTTGTTTAGGTTGTACCTATTCTTGTTGAGGCACTTGGGCTTGAGCTACTTGCCTAGTTTTAAAAGGTACTCTTTTCCTTTTCTTGCCCATATCAGCTCTAAAGTACTCAACCTCCCTCTTATGTTGGTGCACCATTTCTGGCCTTACTAGGGATTTAACAGGGAAGGTTGGCACTGTGATTAACACACCTTTTACTTTGATTTTCCTTGTCATGGCTTGCAGGGGAATATCCTGAGGAATTGGATCCATTCTGAAAGGTTTCTTGATCCATTCCTTTGTCAATTGGACTATATGTGTGGCCCAATGATTTATACCTGCATTCTCATCTCTCCCTATTTCTACATTCATTATTGGTTGGTCATAGATCTTGTCCCTGTTGTATAAAGGATCCATAATATCTTTGGTATCCTTTTCCACAGCCTTTAGATGGATCTTAATCTTTTGCATATGTTCTGCTAAATATAGAGTCATCCTAAAATAGTCCCTTATATGGACATTGTAGTCATCTACTGCATTCATCTAGTGATCTTTTAATGCATCTTCATGTATGAACTCTTTCTCTACCAGTTATTGTACCATCCCAATGTTGTCAAAGTAGGGGCAAGGGGAGTTGTACTCTTCCAAGTTAAATTGATCCCACTTAGAATTTAAGGTGATAATATCTTGCTTTTGTTTCACCTCAAAAGCACTAATTGTGATGGGCCAAACCCATGTCTTCTTATGTTGTCTTCTCACTCTATCATATGTAGAAGTGAGTTGGTGTGTAATCTCTAGCAAGATAAGCCTATCAGATGGGTATCTTGGGAGCTTCTTTGGGTTTTCTAGAGTGCCAACCACCCTAAGATAGGTGAATGTTTTAAAATATAGTAAGCATTGATCTCTATGATCCTAGTCATTGCTTCTATTGGCACTCTTTTGGCATAATCACGGTCTATGAACCTGATGATTTTGAAGATGAACCCATCATTCACCTCCCTATATCCCACACTTTATGGTGGGAGCTTCTTCTTCACCAATAGTGGACAGACCACATAGGACCAAGAATTTGCATCCTGCATGCTTCCCCTTTTGTAAAGTCTTGGATAATCTATGGTTCGAGCTACTAGTAAGTACACCATGTATGATATCATGTAGAAATGTGGGTCAACTTTGCTGGCTACAAGTTGCTCATCCAAGTTATCACCTAGGATGGTAGCCTAGTCAATTTCCATTTTTTTCATTCTGATGGTTTCTATAAAGTGGACCATCCAGGTATGAAGGTGTTATGTTGCAAGAAGTCCCATAGCTCTACTCAAGAACTCAATTGCATATCTGATCTCATCCTTCATATACCCCCTTCTCATATCAACTTTGCCTATTCGGTGACCCACTAGTGTTATATCAATCAAGAAGGAAGATTTCACTATTTCCTATGCTTCTTTGAGATTTTCCTTGTATCATCACTTGGCTCTATCATATGTTATCTTTAAATATTGATCCACTCTTGGGAGATGGAATACTTTCTCAATGTTCTGGGGTCAGAGGTCTAGGACTATCTCTCCTCTAACACTCTTGACTATCTTTTCTTTAGATACATAGTTTTTTTCAAGGTTCATTATGATTTTTGAGGACTGGACTGATGTTGGGTGAGATGCTATGTTCACAAGGCCTGAGCGCATAAGTGTTGATACCATAGTAGACCTCTCTTTAGACTTATTGCAAATTGTGAGGAATGCATTCCAGTCTATATCTTTGATCTCAGCATGTCCATCTTGAAATCTTGAATTTCTAGGTGCCCCTTGGTGCTTGAATGCTACTAGTTTAGGAGCTATCTTTTCTACCATTGAAGAAGATGATGATGCCATCTTATCTACACAAGAAAAGAAAACATTAGTTAGAAAATTAAAATTTAACCTAAGAGAAATCCTAATTGACTCTACAATAGTTCAAAATCAAGAAAAATAAGATCAAAATAGTCAAATACCTCCAAAATTTCATGTTGTGCACTTCAATGCACCTAGCACACCCTTACAAGTGTGTTGGTTCACTTGTTGAGCCCCTAAATGGCCTTTTGTGTGCATCTACGCATGCGCACATGCGTAGTGCTCATGGCAACTGGGGCGAAGACTTAACTTAGCTTTTTAAAAGCATGAAGGTACATACATGTGCACCTTCATGGTGTATTTTGAATGTTTTTATTGTTGGAATACTTTAGAATAAGTGAGGGGGGGGGGGGGTGGTGGTTGGTGAATCACTTATCCAGGGTCCAAATGTATAAATAAAACTTTTCACAACTTAGTGAACCCATAAAACATTTATCATCATACATGCATCCATAAGATTATGCAATCACTTAAATCTTATAGGTTACTGTCAAATCAATTTGCAAAAATGTGGCCCTGTTAAAGGTTACAATACACACTGTTAAATGTGACCCTGTTAAAGGATTTCAATCACCCTATTAGGAGTGAGCCTTCTTAGAAGACTTTAGACCATTCACTTGGAATGTCACCTGGTTAAAGGGTTCAAAAATGACTATTAGGTCAACCTTTGTCTAAAGGATTTACCCTAGACTTATACAATTATTAAAGAGTAACAATAAGGCTTGATCTAATAATAACCTACAACTCCATTTGCAAATTATTTGTTTCAATCCTCTATTCTACTTGGCCTTCACATTTCAGCACTAATAGCTTGTTTACCCTACAAGCATTCATACCCTTAAGCCTTCTTGTTTAACATCCCAATGCAGACTCTTCTCTTAGGTCACTTGATGAAGCAAAACCCTTGATTCTTTGTCTTCCTTAGGTTCTCACACATGAAAACCCTTGCTTCTAATGATCCATTCCTATAAATAAGAAATTAAGATCTTTTTCCGCTCATTCTCCATCATCTAATTTAGGGTTAGGATAGATTAGGTAGGATACAATGAGTCTACCCCATATTTCATATCTCTTCTAGAACCTTCTCCTTCAATCCTCTTTGAACTTGTCTTAAAATATTTTACCTTGAATTCTATGCCACCAACTCATCAATCTTATCTTCCACCTAGTTCACACAATCCAAGAAAACAAACTTGTCAGCTCAAATCCATTGAATTCATGATCTTTCAAATAATGCAACCACTCAACATTAACTTGCTTCTAATGCTCAGCACATACTATGCTGCTTGACATCCTCTGTAGAATCACTCAGCACAAAATAAATTTTACTGGTGCTTGACATCAACTAAACTTTACTCAGCATCCGCTATTTTACTTGACATACACTAGAATAGACTTTTACTCAGCTCAAACTATTTTCTACTTGGCTTGCACTGACTTTTCTCAGTGCCTACTATCCACTCAGTCAAGCTTGGTAGAGAAACTTTGTTTAACTTATTCTTCTATACTTTCTTAGTGTAACCAACCTTTGTAACCTTAAGTAGATTATTAATACATCATGTTATCACTATCTTAGTTAATTCTTGTACTCCTTTACATATCATAACTCAACCTTTCCTCTAGGTGCTATTGTTACATCTTTTGATCAAATCCTCTTCATCAATCAAATAAATGATAGTAATTAAATCATATAAGTAGTTTTCTTACTAGGAAATAGTAGGTTTGACATTAGTGACAAAACAATGATTGAAACATATTGATCATACTTCTTCAACTATCTTCTTCAATTTATTCTCAACATTTGCATTATTTTTGTTTTAACTATTTAAATGTAAGTAAAGGTGTGCACATGTGCACCTTGTTTAGGGTGTGGAGTCTTATCTTGCTTAGCATTTAGGTTAGCTTTTTATTTTGTGAGTAGAGGTGCACATGTGCACACCTTCGTGGTGATAGCTAACTTTGTTTGCGTATTGATGCAGATTGGGGAGCAGAGGAGAGCATGTTGAGAGGGTGTGGAGGTGCATGCAAAGGAGGAGGTAAGGAACTAATGAGAAGTATTAGGGGGCTCAAGGTATTATATAGACCTCAACCCAGTTTACATCTCCATGGGTGCACACCTTCTGAGGGTGTGCAATTGTGCATCTCTAGAATGAGATGCAGTGTGCACAAGCACACTATGCACACGTGCGCATGTGCACAAGTATGCTAGTGCCTACTTAAGTACATGTAAGTTGAAAAACTCATCTTTTCCTCCAAACTCTTATTCTTTAGACTTCCCCAGTTAGATATTGGGGCTTTGACCTAGACTCCTTGGGGAGTCCAAAAGTGACCTAGACTCTGGACTAGGAGTCTAGGTAGACAAAAAATTACTACATAGTCCCCATTTCTAGGAGAAATGGGGCGTGCATTGTGAGACCACAACAAATAGCCCCAAAAAAAGGAAGAAATAACAAAGGCATTTCTTCATCAACAAGCATTCCTCTGACATATGTCAAATGACAACTGAATTCTAAACACTTCAAGTAGCTTTCAAGTTCCTTGATAGTCAAAACTTCATAATCTTGAATCTTCAAGTTTAACGTGTGCTCAATGTATTTATTTCCTTTGATGTCATGAGGTATAATCTATCATGAGTATCTAGCAACTTGGAGACAATATTTTCCTACACTAGTCCATTCATTAGGAATCCTTGTCTTCCTATTTAGTAATCATAGTCTAACCAGATGAGAGAATTCATTCTAAGGGCTCTTGATGAGTTATCAATTTTTCATTTTGAATCCTTGGTAATCCCTTTTGATTTTCTTTATGGAGCTCGCATGTTTTCATCTGATTCTTCCTTGAAGCTTTTTGCTTATTTGGTGGATAGCCACTTTGGAGTGCATATCCCTTTTATCAGATTACTTTTAAGGATCTTCTAAAAAAATTTAATCTAACACCATTTGTAACTCTTTTCTTTCTTCAATACCTTGACCACACTTAAACTATGTGGCCAAGGCATTGGTATTGTTTTCTAGTTTCTTTCTTTAGATTTATAACCCTTGTGTTCCTCTTTAATGAACTTTTTTGGAAACTCTCACACCTAAATAGTAATCTTAGTAGTTTTTTGAAAAGACCCTTTGTGTGAACTATAAAGTTCAAATAATCCCTCGCTACTATAAACCTAGATTTGAAAATCACCAAGATAGTCAACCCTTAGAGTTCATAAAGTGTTTGAGAGCTATCGATCTATAGCTTTGATTTTGAGACTAAAATTCCTTTACAACTGTAGGTCATATCCATTTTCAATTGGTACAAGAAACAAAATCATTTGAATTCTTTGACAAAGAAATACCTCTTCCCTAAAGTTGAAACCAAAAGAGTGATCTATGGGATGCGTCAAGAAAGAGTCTTGATTGCATCAGACTAACATGACATGACACACAAATTTTAAAGAAAACATATAACCAAAATTAAACAAACTTGCAAAAAATAAACACACTTGCAAAAAGTAAACACACTTGCATAAAGTAAACACACTTGTAGAAAATAAATGCAAAAAATAAACTCACTTGTAGAAAGTAAACACACTTGCATAAAGTAAATTAATTAAAGTTATTTTTTAATTTTTTTAAACATTTTCCACTTTTAGGCCTCGAAGTAATGTTTTAGAAACTGGCAATGGTACCAATTCCCCTTGTAGAAAACTTAGCCTAAAAGTATTTTCTCCCAAAATCTCCATAATTTGATGAAGCCCAATTTATAAGCCTTGAAACTTAGTGTGATTGCTTGACTTTTCTTTTTCCTTATCTCATAGGTGAACAAGGTCTGAAATTATGAAAGATTTTATTGTGACCTGCTTGTTGAACCATCGTTTGATGACAGCCTAATGTTTCACTATATGCTCTAAAGTGATTGTCCATTTCTCATCCAATTCCAAGAGATTCATTAATCTATGTTAGCATCCTTAACATACTCCCTCATGAATTTCAAAACTAGAATCCTAAGATTGAGTGGGAATATTGGTTCATGTCCATAGACAAGTAGATATGGAGACATCCCCAAAGCATTTTGAGTCCTAACTATGTTCGTCCATAATGCATATTTCAGCTGAGTGTGCCAATCTTTTGGGTTTTCCTGTAGCAATTTCTTTATCACTATGATCAATCTCTTATTGGTGGACTTAACCACACCATTCCCTCGGGGATAGTGATTAGATGAGAACTTGATTATGACTTGATTGTCTAATGCCCATTGAGTAAGGAAGATTGATGCAAAAGATGACCCATTGTCACATACAAGGAAGAACAACATACCCAACCTTGTGACAATGTTTTCTTCCAAGAAATCAGTAACCACTTTTGTTGTGCAATTTCAAAGAGTCTCAACTTATGACTAGCGTGTGCAATAGTTCTTAGTTGTGAGGATAAACATGTTAGAAATAATAGTCCACCAAGCTAATTAAGAGGGGGGGCAAATCAGTTATCCAATTAAAACATTTATCAGCCTTAACCAATCTTAATCATGTAACCAAAGTAAATAGCAACCATAACAAGATGCACATACACAATCACACCATATTTGTTAACTAGGGAAACCCTTGATCAAAGGGAAAACCTCAGTGGGAATGATACCCACAAAGATATACTGATATATATAGTCCTTGTTAGAGGATGGACCCTGTTAGGAGTCTATAAACACATTTAGTACATAAGATTTCATGTTAGGAGACTTTGAATCCCTGTTAGGAGATTCCAACCTTGTTAGGAGTTGTAAAAGGCAGAAGGACTCACTGTCCAAATAGCTTCTAGGGAAAGACCACTGAACTTTACTGTCCAGCTGATCTTTCAACTATTCCTTGCAGAATAATTGCTTGTACTATACTTTATCCTCTTTCCTCTATCCTGTCAATTAGACCAATCACTATCAGACCTTGTAGAGCAGGTCAGAAACCTTAGATCTAGATATCAAACCTTGGATCTCAAAATAAAACCTCAACAACAAAGTTTTCTCCAACTTTGTTCTACTCTACTTATCTTCATAATTATATCTGTCTTCTCCTTTTCTCTCTTAGTGATTAATTCATTCTTCCATACATAACAAGGGAAAATTTCCTTCCTTTATATCAAGTCCACAAAACAATTCCCTTGAGTAAGCTATTACACCTTCTCAATTAATTATTATAGGACCTTATTAAGAATACATTTTACTTAGCGATAACATCAATCAGTCACCTTGTAACTTGAATAACTTTCTATATGTGTAATATTATGGTGAGAGAGCTTAGCCACACCATCTCCAACATGTCTTCTACATGTCTTTAACCTTGTTTCTCATAATAACAACTCTGCTAAGAGATATAACAAGTTTACCAGAACATGCTTCTATAAACTCTATCTCAGAATAGTCTTTACCAAAACTTGCATAACTTCTTCCAGACTTAATATCTTGTGCACTTGAGGTTATCTACATATACTAAACACTTAGTAGTATCTCCCATTAACCTTGCTAGTGAAAATATTCAATGATTTGTTCGTACCAACTTGATCTTTATCGTTGTTCTTCTGTCAGATACCACAAAAAATTGTTACATTGACATCAATGACAAACACAATCATGAATGTAACATATCATCATAAAAATGATATAATCATGTTTCTACAATACTCCCTCATAGTAATATCATCAGCATTTATGCTTTCAAAAGTATCCCCCTTTGGCATTGATGGCAACATAGATGAAAAATATCTAATTCCAAGAATACCAACTATTAAATATTGTTATCCTTTCTTTTCAAATCCTCTTCATCAATCATTGATATACCTCAATATGCTCTATATCAAAATGTTTTTCATGTTGTAATCTCTCCCCCATTGACATCAATGTCAAATATTTCAACAACCATCTATCACTGCAACAACTATCTCTGACCTGCTCAAGTGTCCAAAGACACTATTCAAAAACAACATCTATCAAGAGTCCTAGATGACTTTGTCCATCACAGATACTCCCCCATATAGGAAGCATCAACATTTAGTCCAGACAAATAATAGTGCTCTGTATCACTAGACTGATGCACTCTTACATCATCTACTCTAATATAGGTAGGGGCATAACCCGTAGCATACCTCACAAATACTCAAAAGTCTCTCTAGGAAGAGGCTTGGTGAAAATATCTGCAATCTACTTTTTGGTGCTTACATACTCCAATCTGATTTCCTTTTCAGCAACTTTCTCTCTCAACCTGTGATATTTTATAGAAATGTACTTAGTCTTAGAATAAAACACTAGATTCTTAGACATACTCATTGTGTTTGTGTTATCACAATGTATGACAACAGGTTCACTGAATTCTATCCTTATATCCTTCAGCATTTGCTTCATCAAAACAACTTGATTACAATTATTTACTATTGCAACATATTTTACCTCTACTATACTTTGTGAGATACAATCTTGCTTCTTTCTTAACCAAGAGACCAATCTTCCTCCAAGAAAAAATGCTCCACAACTAGTTCTCTTTCTATCATCTATATTGCCTGCCCAATCAGCATCAATATAAGTATATAAAGTGAAATCATTAGATCTGTCATACCACAATCTGAACTCTAGTGTTCCCTTCAGCTATCTAAATATCCTTTTAATTGTTGCATAATGTGCTTCTCTAGGATCAGCTTGAAATCTTGCAACAATCCTAACTGCATTCACTATATCCGATCTTTTGTGAGTTAGATATTGCAATCCTCCAATCATAGATATGTACTTCTTCTACTCAATAGTAAGTGTCTCATCCTTCATCCTTTGTAGATAACTTGTGGCCAATTATCATAGGTGTTCCAACTAGTTTACATGTTTCCAAACCAAACCTTTTCAATATATCTTTCAAATAGTTAGTCTAAGAAATAAAGATTCCTTATTTATCCTGCACAATCTATAATCCTAGGAAGTATTTCATTTCCCCTATCATACTCATTTCAAATTCCTTCTTCATTTCTCCTACAAACTTGTCACTTTCATTATCATCTCCTCCAAATATGATATCATCAACAAATATTACCAAAATCATCAATCCATCATCTATTTCTTTCTAGTATAGATTATTGACTACCATACCTTTGCTAAATCCAAGTTTTGTCAAATGCTTGTCCAACCTTGCATACCAAGTTTTAAGTGCTTATTTTAACCCATACAATGCTTTCGTCAATCTGCATACCATGTCCTTCAAAAATGTTGACTTGACATCCATCTGATACACTTTGAATTTTTTATGTGCTACATAGGGTAAGAATAACCTTGCTGCTTCAATTCTTGGCATAGGAGCATAGGTTTCTTCATAGTCTATTCCTCTTGTTGTGAGTAACCTTTACATACCAATCTTGCTTTGTTCCATACAACTTCACCTTGTTCATTCATCTTATTCCTAAATACCCATTTTGTTCCTATCACATTCGTGTCTACTAGTCTAGGGACAAATTTCCATGTTTCATTCTTCACTATCCAATCCAAATTCTTCTTTCATAACTTGCTTCTAATATTCATCTCTACATGCCTCATCTGCATTCTTTGGTTCAAGTTGAGATATCAGACATAGTTCTTCATTGATTCTACTTCTTGTTATCACACCTTTATCTCTACTACCAATGATATGCTCTAGTGGATGATTCTTTGTCATATTCATACCAGAAGTAGGAGTTTTTATCTCAACTCTTAGCTCAGTTCTAGGTTAAATTTGTTTCTTCCTTTTCTCATCGTCATTCTGCAAATCATTTTTAGTCTCAAAGAATACTTCATCATTCCTTTTAGTTACAACAACATTCTCATCACCAGAATTGTAGTCAACTATTGTTTCTTGTATCTTGAATTTCTCATCAAATCTTACACTTGTGCTTTCAACACTAGTCTTAGTTCTCAGATTATAGCATCTATAATCTCTACTTTTCAATGAATAACCAAGAAACATACCTTCATCACTTCTAGCATCAATTTTACCAACATCATCATCTCATTTGATATAATAGTTGTTGCCAAAAATTCTAAAGTACTTAACTCTAGGTAAGTGACCAAACCATAGTTCATAAGGGGTCAAGTTTCTGTCTTTCCTGACTTGCACTCTATTCATAATGTAGACTATTCTATTCAAATATTCTCTCCAAAACATCTTGGATACATCATTCTCAGCTAACATAGCTCTTGTTACTTCTATTATTGACTTGTTTCTTCTTTCTGCAATGCTATTTTGTTCAGAGGTTCTCAGAGCAAAAAACTATCTTTTGATTCCATTAGCATCACAAAAGATGTTAAGCTCATTTGAAGTAAACTCTCCTCCTCTATTTGATCTTAAAAATTTAATCTTCATACCTGATTCATTCTCAACTATATTCTTGAATATCTTGAACTTGTCAAATGCCTCTGATTTTTCTTTAAGAAATGCAATCCACATCATTCTAAAAAAGTCATCAACAATAATCATGAAGTATCTTTCACCATAGAATCCTTTAGTCTTTGTAGGACCACTAAAAATCTATATGTACAATCTCCAACTCTGCTATAGTAGTAAACTTCTTGTTGAGAAAAGAAGCTTTGTTATGCTTTGCTAATACACACTCCTTGCAAATTGTGTTAGTAGGCTTTTCAATATTCGGAAAATCTCTAACTGCAAACATATTACTATTTTTTACAATGTTATTAAAGTTTATATGACAAAATCTTTTATGCCATAACCAACTATCATCTACCTTTGCAACCAAACATGTCATTTAAGTGGGATTCAACTAAAATACATTACCTCTAGATCTGGTTCCTATACCAATTACCTTTCCATCTTTGTCTCTAATCATGCATGTCTTCTTTGTGAATTGCAACTGATAACCTTTATCCACTAGTTGTCTAACGCTCAAAAGATTGTGTTTCAAACCATCAACAAAATATACATCATCAATGTTAGTCTTACCATCAAGAGTTATAGATCCAATACTTTGAGCATGGCAAGTCGGATTGTT